>CAJQUW010007178.1:0-222368 GCA_907163375.1 Prostheceraeus crozeri
TAGAAGTGTGATTGATTAATACGAAATCGCCGGTACATAGAGGAACCTATTAAGTGGGCAAAAAGGAATTTCTTTATACCTTACAGAGATAGGAAAAAAGTCGTACGCCGCTTGCGGATTAATGTGAGTTCCAGCAAAGTGCCTCGATTGCCAAAAATTCCTTCAGATTCGAAGAATTCAGATCATTGCGCACAAGTTTTCTCCATTATATTGGCCCTTCCGATCATTATCAAAAAAGTAGCAGGTGTGCGAAAATAAGTTCACCTGATGATTCCACCATCCTCTTCTCCGCATTCCTCACTCTATAGTGCATACACTGAATCGAAGCCAGACATCGATGTGTGTTTTCGTGTGTGCGCGAAGTGATATCACAGCACGCACGCATCTCTCACTGGCTCTGGTGTCCTCCGCTGACAGCTTATTGTTTGCCATTTCAAATAGCAAGCAATACACGAATTATCCATTCGAGAAGGAGCAAGTTGTCTAATTCTGTGATGTGCCATTTCGATGTTAAGGCTGCATATAACCCTTCCTTTCTAGGAAACCGAAGCGCGCGCAGATGAATCTAATTCTGTGGTACAATTATTCAATAATCTCTTTTCCTGTCTTGTATTATGATTTTCATTACTTTGAAATAAAACATTATTATTATCAGGCAAACAACGTAGAGCAGTCAGAAATGCACCTATATTTTCTTCCATTTCATCGCCGACAGAATTCACTTATCCAAGCCAGCATATTTTAGAGGCATCTCACGAGAATCCGACAGCACGAGATTGGAATATTAAGATATAAGATTGGTGTATCTCTCAGTATGGAGGAGCCTAATGATTATTATTATTAGCCTATTATTCGATGTGCGTATTGAATAGTATGTATGATTTCCATTATCAATAAACAAGATTATTATTATTATTATTATTATTATTATTGCAAGATGTCTAGCCTCATTGTACGATTCGTACTTTTCCGCGTGCGAGGATCCTTTTAAATCAAACCTTGAGAGAAGAGGCGGAGCCTGTAAACCATAGGTGTCCCTCAACGGAAGATTAAAGAAAAAGAAACAGAAAGTAGAAAACAAATCCATGGAATATCACAACTCGCACTCGTAGAAACGCGATTTTTGGACAAATAACCTGGCAATTCAAATTGGATGTTGCTGAGCGTGCATGTAAGAGTCAGCAAACCAATGCGTTCATACGCTTCGATTGCAAAAAATGCACATTCAACCAGGGATGCGGAGTCGGAGTCGGAGTCCTTACAAATGATAAGACTCCAGACTCCGGCCTATAACTAGACCAAAAATAATATAATACAAGCAAATCATTTATTCTCGTGCATAGCTGTCATTGTCTTGATGTCAACTTTCTCCGTCAAACAGAAGTACAGAGACAGCAGTGCATGCAAAGCTTGTGGAGGGAATGAACCGTGATAGTTAAAACAGGATTGTCGTTTCTATCGGTGATTTACTAGAATGGACATTTAGTAACTAATGAAGTGGAACAACAATTTCCAAAACATGCTTGGAATTTTGATTGAGATTTAAAATTGCATGAAGATAGTGAAACATAATTTTTAATCTAAGGTTTATAAGTTCTCTATCATGGTCTATAATTGACACTGATTGAACCTTAGATTCCGTGAGGCTATGCAAATCATGATCAACAACAAAGATGAGCTATCAGATTTATATACTCTAATTTTCTAATTCCTGTGTGCATAGTATTTCAAATTTTGTATCCTTTTTTGTATTTTGCTTGCTTAGTCTTTTCTATCCCTGAATAACTTGAGAATGGAGTCATAACTCCGAAATACTGTTTTCAAAAACTAATAAAATGAAGTAATTCCATCTATTTTATTCAACAATTAGCAGCAAGGCTTACAACAGATAATCATAAATTGCTTGAAGACATTTTGAATCATGCCATATTGTACATGTCGCTGTTCAATTAATATGTATCTAATGTTCATATTAATTACTTTTTATTACATGAATTTGTTATTGCGAAATTGAGGCCATATTAATATTCAGCTAAAAGTTTTAATTATCGGCATAGGTTATCTCTAGGCTTAATATCAGCAACCCTGTTTACATCTACAGCCGAATGATTTCCTAATTAGAGCAACATGCATGACTATGTTACATTCACTGCATGTCTGATCGAGAAACGAAACACACAACATAGTCCTCGTACAGGATGAAAATAGCACAAATGCAGATATAGCGATATTTTCACTGATCATAAGAAGGAATCATCAAAGAATGTTACTGCATTAAATGATAGCGATATCTTTATATTTCTAATACATGTAGCCTAATAGTAGAATAAACAATATAGGCCGAAGTTTTTAACTTTCAAGGCGAGAGGCTATATGAAGCAAATTATCTACGAATTGTTGTAGGCCACCAATTTAACAGCATAAGCGTTATACAGGTATTGGTTTAATGCAGGGATGCGGAGTCGGAGTCCCGGAGTCCTATCATTTTTGCTGGAGTCGGAGTCCTATCAAATGATAGGACGCCGGACTCCAGCCTATAACTAGACCCGAAATAAAATACCAACAAAATATCTATCCTCGTGCATAGCTGTCAGTGTCAACTTTTTCCGTCAAACAAAAGTGCAGACACACTGCTGCAGTGTATGCAAAGCTTGCAACAGTTGAGGAAATGACCCGTGATAGTGAAAAAGGGATTGTCTTTTTACTCGATGATATAGTAGAGCAGAGCAGCCTTCCTAGTCTCGATCACATCTACGCACCAAAGGTCACATCAGTGACAAAAATGAAGTATTAGTTTGCTTGAGAACATTACCTCTTACCCTCGCTTTAATCGTGTGTGATGGCTCCTCCAAAGCACATATGAAAATCGAAGGGGTACTCATATTTTTGAAGAAGGATGGGGGTCTTCCTGCCTGGTAGAGACTAGAGAAAACCGCATGAAGCACACATCAACAAAATTGGAGGATCCTAGTCGCATGCATCCGACTTAAGGCAACATTTGATTAACTTTCATCGAAAATGATTGATAAATGATACAGCAATGATCACTAAATATAGGTTCAGGTAAACTTATAATGATCTACGATGTAGGTTACCATTTTTTAAAAAAAAACTTGGCTATATATATACTGGCCACCCGGAGTCGGAGTCCCATCAAAAGCCGGAGTCCTATCAACCCCTGGAGACGGAATCGGAGTCCTATCAAAATGATAGGGCTCCGCATCCGTGGTTTAATGCACTGCATTTCTTCATGCATTATTTGTCTTATTTCACGCAAAATGATGTACACAAAATTCTGTCTAATACAATATGCACAACATCTAATGGATTAAATTCACAAGGAAGTCATATAGGTAATCAAAGCATAGTTTAAAAAGATAATTAAACAAACTATCAGATAGACATTTACGGTAGGTCTATATCAAAGTTGATGATAGCACAGTTTTATTATAGAAAGACCAATCGTGTGGTTGAAGTAGGTTGCATTTACGTGTGCATACATGTAAGCTTACCTGTAGATGACTTGCTATGACACATGATGTGGTCACATACCTAGGCAGAATTTTTCCTAGAAAACAGCAATGATCATTCATGGTCAATTTCTTTTCTCTTGGGTTCTCATCCTTGGGGGGGGGTACCCAAGCTCTTGGTCCGCACCCCAAGACTACCCGAAACCCAAGAGTGAACCCAAGACCCAACCTTGAATCCTGCCGTTTACGAAGTAGATTTTCATTGTAGTCGGTCACATATATACAGAGATAGTGAACATGGATTTGCATTATTTATGAACATAGTGAGAATATCGAAAGTGGCGCATTAAGTCACTTAATACTAAAAAACGAGTGAACTCGGCATTCGTAACCATCGGCATTCGTTGGCTGATTTCGGTGTATATTTAAGTGCAATGAATACTGCGGCATCAATTCTTGATTAAATAAGTTGATATTGCATAAAGGATTCTTCCTATCATTATAAAAATATTCACAAATGAAAAAAGAATTGAATTTGAAATTATCTGCTTATTATGTACGCATGTTTGAGATTTTGAATTCAAATTTCACATATATTTTTTATCATTTTTGTACTTTTTAGTTCTGCATCTGGGCAGCAATTTGAAAATTATCAGAATCATATTGCTTTTAGCCTCAGTTTCTCGATAAAAATTATCGAAGTGGGTTGTCTCTTCACCTACAGAAACTTAACAACAAAATGAGTGATTTCGGTGGTATTTGAGCTGAACCAAAAGTTTGAGTTATTTGACTTTTGACCTCTTCTAATACAATGCTCAATTTCAATGCTATTAATAACACTATGCAACATCATTTTTGTCTTTGGTAAACGATTGATATTTTCTAATTCGATACCCCTACAAAACATGAAAAATCGTTATTATACCGTGCAAACTTTGTTTTCTAAATTACTAGAATGATTTTTGAGAAATTTCGATCACCATATGTGGCATATAGGCCTATGCGCCTATTGGAGAAATGTTTCTGCCTTCCATGATGAATACCGGTTTATTTACTATTGTTATTAACGTCAAAAATATAAACTAAACCACCCAAAAGGCTTTTTATAAATTCATTTCACAAAAATGAAATCACGATGTGGAATAAAACTCGTGTATTCGAAATCACAAATAGCTAAAAATGAACTGACCTTCGTGTTTTGCGATGATAACAACTGTCACTCTCTCGGATCAGTCCCCAAATATAGTCTCCCATCATGTTTTTATTATACGATCCTTGGTACCGATGCTCCATATCCATAAGATCCTGGTGAAAGCGTTCACACTGCTCTTCTGAATATGCTCAAGATGAGCGTCTAGAATGTGCACTTTTAAGGACATCCTGCAACCTATACCGTGGTAGCTCCTAACGAGAGAGCGCACAAGGTCTACATAATTCTCGGCTCTATGATTTCCTAGGAATCCCTTCACCACTGATACGAAACTTCGCCATGGAGCTTTTTCTATTCTTGACAATTTCTGATAAAATAAATTCATTGCAATCCAGGATTTTCCTGATTTGTGGACCGACGAAAACACCGGCTTTGATTTTGGCTTCCGATGAAGATGGGAATAGCTCCTGAAGATATTTGAAAACCGATGAATTTGTATCCAAGGCTCGTACAAATTGCTTCATTAAGCCTAGCTTAATATGCAGTGGAGGAAACAGCACTTTTTGAGGATTTACGAGTGGCTCCCATTTCACATTATTCCGTCCGACAGTGAACTCAGTTCGCTCTGGCCAGTCTCGTCTGCGGTAGTGACTTGCGGTATCCCTGCTGTCCCAAAGACAGCGATAACAAGGAAACTTTGTGAAACCTCCTTGAAGTCCCATGAGAAATGCCACCATTTTGAAATCTCCAATTATTTCCCATTGATACTCATTGTAATGTATCATATCTAGCAGAAACTTCACGCTCTCGTACGATTCCTTGAGATATACCGAATGTGCAATCGGAAGAGACGGATAGACATTCCCATTGTGTAATAGCACGGCTTTGAGACTCTTGGATGAGCTGTCGATAAATAGGCACCATTCATTTGGATCACAGCTTATCCCAATAGCTGAAAAAAGACCAGATATGTCATGACAAAAGCAAAGACCATTTTCCCGTTTGAAGAAGCTGGAGAAACCATGATGGCGTGATCTCTGCTCTGTGATTCGTACATCTCCATCCAGCAGATTCCACTGTTTAAGTCTTGAGGTGAGAATCTCTGCATTGGACTTAGTAAGTCCCAGGTCTCTGATCAGGTCATTCAAGTCCCTTTGATTAGGGTAATACGGAGTTTTCTCAGTTTCACCGTATTTTCGATCCATAGCACTTTCGTCATCTGACTCGCTTGGACTGCTGTCTTCTACAGCAGGTGACTGTTTCTGCGGCGGAGTGGGTACAGGCAGTTCAGGAAAGTGTGGTACCGGTGCTATTGCTGATGGGAGATCTGGATAAATGATTGGCAGTGCATTCTTACCTGCACGGCGTTTAGAAGGGTTCGACAATACAGAAATAGCAATCGTGAAGGTGATCAGCAGGTTCCCTCCAAATTCTGGGGATTGCAAATCTCATGGACCTCTTCTCTCCTCTGTACCATCCTGCAGGAGACAAAACACGGTATACGAGACTCTACTGTTGGCTACCAGAAATAATGAAAACATACCGGTACACACATTTATGAAATCTTGATCAGATCTATCAACAAAGTCTTAAACTGGACATGCGTTTGCACTTATTAAAGCTTTACGCAATGTAAGTTATGCAGCTGAAGTATAAATGAGAAAGTCCTAAAGCTTCTCTATCTCGCTCATATAAATATCATAATGCAGCATTATAGATACACGTATCTGCAGACGAGGCAATATTGCCATGCTATATTACTTCAAGTACGTAAGAGAAGGCTTATTGAAGAGTTAGAGGAGGCCAGTTTAAATGTATATCATTAAAGACAGTAACTAGCCAATTTGCTTCTGTTCCTACCTTCAAAACCTACCAAATATTTCGTTCACTGCAGCGCTATAGTCCATTTGGGCAATACGTTTATAGTTACCGGTGTTATAGTTCTCTCTCTCCCTCTGTCTCAGTTTCCTACCGGAAACTAAAACCATGGTTTAATATTCCGATAGGAAAATTAAACTCAACATTTTTAAGTGTGTTTTAGTTTCCCCCTGATTTAAGCTTCCGGCTTAGCAAATAACACTGTGTTCTTATTTTCCCACTATGGTTCCAGTTTCCTACGAGATAAAATTGTCCTACGAGATGATAATGTGATGATAATGTCCTGTATTCTTTTTTTCCACTATAGTTCCAGTTTCCTATGAGATAAAAGGCAAATTTCATCGATGTTCATATTTCTTTAAGTGACAACCGTTTACAGTCTTCTGTAGGAACCTGCCACTGGTCTTGTTTTTGAGTTTCTAGGTACTGCGACCTCGTGTCTCGGTCACTTCGTTGATATCAGACGACCAAGTTGTTTCCATCTTTCCACCTTTCCTATCGTCTCTCTTCTTGTTTCTCAGGAGCACCGAATCCCCTACGTTGAATTCCTTCAGCTTTGCATTTCGTAGAGAATGATACCGCTTCATCCTCTCTTGCGAAGCCTTGGTTCGCTCGAGCATGAGTTTGTGGACCTCAGCTCTCTTGACATCTCGCTGATGTAGCAATTGCGAGAACTTGTCAGGGCTCATGGACTCTGACTCCTGAGTGAAATCCCCACCCAGCTTTGAATCGCACGGGAGTAGCGGTTCCGAGCCGAAGACCGCACGATACGGCGACACGCGATACGGCGGCATGATACGGCGATTGCGGCTTCTAGTTTCCTAATAAGAAAATAAAACCTGGTATCATTTTCCTACTAGGAAGCTAAAACCATGGTTTTATTTTCCGATCGGAAACTAAAACCTAAAGAAATTAAATTTCGTAACACCGGTACATTTGCGTTGAGGAATGCTCAGCATGTGCAGACTGCACACCACGGTTTAGTTGCAGATACACGTACAGTCTTACAAAGCCTACAATGAATTTGTAGGCCTACTAGATACCGGTACAGTAGAGTAGCCTACATAGTAATCTGCAGATGAACTTTCAGTATTGAACTCATTAAGCATTCAAGACTTCTCACCTTCCAAAGGTCTTTTGCAAAATTCGCAGGTGAAGTGTGGCGCCCAATGCTTGTCCTGATCGCCGACAGGCACTCCAAAATACGCTGATATGCCTCACACATCTTAACAGATGATACCACTGAGTACTTTTCTTGCTCTTGCCTTTATGAATTCACCATAAATGTAGCAGAACGCATTTGCCGAATATTTACAGCCCCTTGATGCCATGTGTATAATATTAAGTTCACAGTCACAATGTTATTCGTATGATAGCAAAGTTGTGTAGCAGAAGCAAAACTATGTGCGTGCAAGTTTGTCACTTTCAGTGATCGTGAGTCACTCTCAGTTTTCGCATTGCCTTTACGTAGTAAACGTGCGCGCGCAGACCATAGAGATGAAACTTATCGACGCTATGAGAACCTTGATTAATCGATGGGTACTGAGAATGACGTCGCAGTTTGTCAGCTAATGATTGTGACAATAAGTTTGTTGTTTAGGTAGCCTACATGTACATGAAGGTCGCACTGTCAATTCCTGCATCATCAGTCACAAAGTCTTCGAATTAATTTAGAAGTTTCATCAGACTAATACGGTGCGCTTAAACAGTAAATTCCGCTAGTTCCTCATCACTCTCTTTGATTTTATGTAGGTTGCACCTACATAGGGATAGCTGTAGATCGTAGCACAGTTTAAGTACAAATTTTGTTGGGAAATTTGCTTTATATTACACGAATAAGCCGATATGAAGACTCATATAATGAGCAACAATTACTTGTGTATTCCAATTCAAAACATTATTTGATATCATTAATCCATTATCGATGGACTTAGCGGAGATAAAACTTAGAAGTAGTATAGTATCGAAAGTATTTTATGAAAATTCAAAAAAATCAATCTCCTGACCAGAAAAACAAAGTCTAAGTGGATTCATTGTCATTTTCTTTGATCATTAAGCATCGGAAAGAAGAAAAATGCACTTTCTAATCAAAGACAAAAAATTTAATTTTTTTTGTTACATAGTGTAATCATGATTTTATTAACCATATTGACCAGATTTTTCGATTAGTGTATGGTTTATTAGCTTTTGTTGTCATTTTCCATTTCAAATATGATCTAATGGAAATTGGCTAAAAATTGGCTGCTGACAACGCTATAGGCCCTACTATCGACCTCAGAAGGCGCAGGACGCCGAAGGCCAGTCACAGTTTTACAGAAATAAATTTTATTATCACTTCGAGACCAAAATTTTCTTTCCAGGGAGTGGAGTGGGACATTATGAATTGTCTTTTGGACCTTTGACCTCCATCTCAGCCCAGGGATGACCTTACAAATAATTCTGCTTTTCTTCCTCCCCTTTCAATGCCGATTCGATTGATGTGTGGTTTGGCAAAATTGGTGCAATAGTTTGGGAGATCAGGAGGGGGGAGAAATTCTCTCCCCACGCACTGGGGCACGTTCGGAATAACACCTTGGTGGGGAGAGGCTTAATAACCTATCTCATTTCTCTGTTCATCCATGAATTGTAGGCTCTCTATTGTAGCAGCAGATTTCGTGTTATGCTTGGCAAATTACATCCACTGTTCTATTGTGTTACATAATGCACGATATTTGCTTCATGCTTGGATGCTGCGCTGCGGCGCACAGAATATGAGCGTACTGCGAAATCTACCCAGACAGTTTCATGTATTGTTAAATGTCCTATTATCAGTGCTTCAAAGATAGTTCACCAGAAAGTTGATTGGAAACTTTTTTCGCATTGTTGTACATTCACGTGTGTCATACACAATGGTCACCTGCTTCGCTACGATGGCCCCAGGTTGACTAATTCAGCTATTACGATGGAGAAACATATCTAAATGAGATGTAAGATTGAATTCACGGCATTTTTCTATCATCGGACATCATGTTGAGCTTTTTGAAGCTTCAGAGGCTATTTACTTATTTATGCATAGCTTCTGTGACATCTGTAATGTACTTTTGTCACCATGCTGCCCATTTTCCCTCTTGGACACGGTTTGCACCTTTCGGATCCCCGACTCTTCGGCAAGAACATGCGACGCATTTGTATTCAAGTAAGATAATAAAGCGAATATATTGTGCTACCCCCAATTTTTTGAACTATAAATTGTGGATAAGGGCTTTCCATAATTGGTCAACATATGACGTCATCACATGTAGGGGCGGTTATCGATGTCAATGGACAAAGAAGAGTTCGGAAGCTGATGCACTGATATTTCATGGCATTGAATACAATAAAGTGATAGATAGAAGGATTCATGTTTCTCGAAAGCCATCTCAGCGGTGGGTGTTTTATTCAATGGAATCAATGATTTATCACAATATACCTTTTAATAAATTCTGGGAGAACAAATTCAACTGGACGGCAACCTACAAGCGCGAGTCGGAAGTCATACAGACATATAGTAGCTACGTTCCGTTATCAAGTCAAGAAAAGTTAGACGCAGAGAAGAATGCTGTGCCATTTTACAATCCTGCCGCAAAAAAGCACTTTGCATTTGCGGTGATTAGCAACTGTGGAGCTCGCGATCGCTTGGCGCTCATCAAATCCATAGGCCGCTATGCTAAAGTTGATATTTTTGGCAAATGTGGTATGGGTAAACGTCCCAAAGGAAGTATAGCAGCTATCAGCAAGCAATACCGATATTATCTTGCATTTGAGAATGTTCGCTGTCATCAATACATAACAGAAAAGTTTTGGACTAGTGGATTACAAAGTGAAGCAGTTACTGTTGTTTCAGGTGGATTTAATCGAAAGGATTACGAGTCTGTAGCTCCTCCACATTCGTTTATATACACGGAAGATTTTAATAACGTTTCTAGTTTAGTAAAGCATCTGAAGCAACTTGCTGCAAATGAAACTGCTTATTCTGCATTCTTTGAGTGGAAAAAGAAGTTTAAAGTTGTAATGGACCAAGATGGTTTTATGTGTCTTCTTTGCAAACGATTGCACACCGATTCGAAACCAGCTGTTTGTGACATCAAAAATTTTTGGAGCATAGAAAAGCAATGTCATTTAACCAACAAGAGGATGAAAGATTGAAACATTCGTCGGCATTTATAAGCAACTGCTGTGTAAAGTACCGTGCAACAATTACGCACCCTCCCCCCCACTTACTCGGTTCCGCAATGATCTCATCAACCCCTTGCAGGTTGCGAAATGCACGCGACCATCTCCCCACAAGTACCGTATAATGAAGCATCCTTGCAATTAAGTCTTATCAACTAACGGTAGGCCTAGGCCTATATGATGCACTAATGGTTTCTATCAGCTCTCATTTTCATGCATTTGATAATTTGATTCAATTTCAATTAAAATAAATTAGTAGGCCTATAACGTTTTGCAACTTTTAATTTGTCCAAGTTAACATAGTTTCATCAGATATTGATTTTGAGATGAGTAAGCATGTGAATATACAAGATCGTGAGATATTTGGGCATTCATGATATTTTTCAAATAATCCTAGTGTCGATCTTAAAAATATGCCCCGGATCATTTATCGAAGACATTTTAAATAAGTTCAGTAAGCCATAGGTAAATTCTGTATACATTACAATTCTTGTCTGATCGATCAATCTCAATAATTGCTGCCGATGGATTGACCGACCGGTTTTCGGCCGAGGCAGGTCGACCGATCGACTTACACCGACACAACCCAACCCAACCGGTCGACCGGGCCGGTCAGCCGGTCCCGCTGCCAATCCTGCACTGTTCTTTTCAATGCCTCCTGAAGATGCTTCTGAAAGTATTTTAGTCGATGCATCCAACAGCCATCAGAAAATGTCGTCCTTTTTCTTAATGCACTAAAGCATTGAGAGTTGATCTTCCTGTGAATTTTCGCTATCCCCTTCCCTCCCTCCGAGTCGGTTTCTTATTCGCCATGTGAAACAGTCCCTCCCCATTCCATTGTATAATTGTTGCACGGCCCTTTCATCTGTATTTCCAAGGGAATCTGATAGCGATCAACTAATAAGATCTGCAAATTCTGCCATTAACAGTTTCTATTACAATATTTTGCTTCATATAATGAAAAGTTTTGAATTTTGAATATGTTTGAAATTTCCTGAATATCATGCACAAAACACGAAATAGTACTGTAATCTAGGTTATATTTTTAACTTTGCTAATGCACCGCAGTTGCAACTGTGTAAAATATCGCTTGGTTATCTACCACCAAAAATTATACGGTTTAATATACCGTCTGTTTCATATTATTGTTAACACCTGAAAATTTAGTTATTTATCAATATTTTTGTCATGACCGATGAATCATGAAGTGATTTCAAAGAAGACAAATTGATAACAAAGAAGTAAAGGTCAATTGACGAGCCCTCTTACACTGCAATGGTCACGAGCATCAGTCCGCGTCTACAGTCACATCTTCGTACCCTTCGTTGATGTTCATTTGACTAACTTAGGACAGTTGAGAACATAGAGTAGGGATAGAGTACTTACTCTATGGTTGAGAAAAGAGACAGCAAAAATATTGGGCAAATCACTCAATGGCGAAAGTTTTTGAATAGTTAAAGCTCACGAAATGTTGAATACTTCTCGCATTTGCGAAACTTCTGCAATACTCTTTCATGTCAACTACCACGCCTCAAGTTTCTGTGATACAAAAAAGAAACACTGAATGTATTTGAATGTCTTGAGTCGTCGCTTACTCGTCCTTTGCCAATTGCTCAATTGTGTGCTTTATTTATTTTATAATTTCTAAGTTTCTATCTTTCACTTCTTTATGAGGCAATCAATATTACCCGCTCAGCCGCTGTAACAACCAGTGCCAAGGAAAATGGTAAAGATCGATTGTTCGAGTGTGATGTAAAGTATCCGAGTGGCATGAAACGGTACTCTTGAGATAAGAAAAGTTTTTATAACCCCTATACCTCTCCCACTCTCTGCTGCTTGCATTCAGATTGTCAAATCAAGAGCAATTGAAATGTTTTCATGCGACATTTATTGCCGAAAAATATGCGATTATATTAGTAGTGTCATATTATTATATTATGTTTTTTTTAAGTCACGACCTCACACAATGATGGTCGGTGTATACATCTCAGGATCTCCCCGCCGAGCAAGCTTTGTCCGCGGACAAAACGGGTAAGAAATGGACATCCGTCGGTCTTCCATTAACTCACACTTTTATCCGCGAGACTACGGATAAAGGACGGCAGTATACGGAAATCCGTCGGGCTTCCGTTTCTCGGACTTTAAATTCATGATTTACGGACGCTTCACGGAATAGAAACGGTTGCGCCTGTCCGGAAATTTCCGTGTAAATTCTGATATAATATACATACTTGTTCTGCTTAAACTTATCGAATGCTACTTCATTCGTTTATCTTTTAGTCCTCTTTTTGGTTTTATCAAACAACATCTAAGTCGAACGTTTGCTGAAAGCCTGGATGCAGATCACATTCCAGAATATTTAGTGGTCTAGCGATGAATTGAAAATCGATGATCTGTAATTCGGCATCTTGTTTTAAGTATTACTAAATCGAAGCGTTTAGTTTTATGCTTGATTGCATTCTATATTTCTACTCTTGCCGAAGTGTGCCAGAGTACACCGTAGGCCGCCAGAATCGAACGCGTGCATAATTTCGACAGGAATATTATTTTTTGCGTAACATGTAATAGCCAGGGCAATTTCTTGCTATTTTTATAACTATGATTTCACTGAGCATAACAAGTAAAGAACATCGCCGTGCATGCATTGCGTTCATTTCAATTTCTTTTCTATCGAATCCTTGTGTGGTGCATGTCGGGCGATCTTGGAAGTTATAGTTTGTGAGTTGTGTCCAATTCATTTTGACGGGTGGTAATGTCACTCATGAACCATATGCTTGCGTCTGCAAGGGCAATCTAGTTACTCTGTTACTATACAATTGCCTTTGGCTGTGATTCAGCTGAAGCAAATGGCGCGCGCGAATATTCTGCTTGACGCGGCATAAACACTTTTTCACACATGACACGCATTTTCAAGCAGCGCAATGTTTTGCTATCTTGTGATCGATCGCCCCCTTCGCTTACGTGATTGGCCAGGCCGTGAAGCGCAGTCGACGCAGGGAAATTGCAGAGGGAACAGGGAACAGCCGATCATCAACTTTCACAATTGCAGGCGAATGTCAACTGAGAAAATTGGGTTAATGATTTTTTACTATAGAGCCAAAATAAATAACATCACGAAAAAAAGAACACATCGAGCCAAAACTTCTACACATCTTTGCGGAAAACGCAATAGAGCCAAACTTAAGCTCTACACTACCTCACTCACCTTCAAGTAAAGTTTCATCAAAATCCATCCAATACTCTGTCCTACACAGCCTTCACAATATGACGAAAACGACAAAAATTCAATCCTTATAACACACAACTAGCCAAAACTTCTGTGCATCTTTGCGGAAAACGCAATAGAGCCAAACTTAAGCTCTACACTACCTCACTCACCTTCAAGTAAAGTTTCATCAAAATCCATCCAATACTCTGTCCTACACAGCCTTCACAAGTTCGAAAATATGGCCTATTCAGCGACATTTCAAACTTTCAAACACACATCCGGCAACAACTTCTGCGCATCTTTGTGGAAAACGCAAAAGAGCCAAACGTAAGCTTTACACGACCTCACTCACCTTCAAGTAAAGTTTCATCAAAATCCATCCAATACTCTGTCCTGCACAGCCTTCACAAGTTTGAAAATATGGCCTATTCAGCGACATTTCAAACTTTCAAACACACATCCAGCCACAACTTCTGCGCATCTTTGCGGAAAACGCAATAGAGCCAAACTTAAGCTCTACACTACCTCAATCATCTTCAAGTAAAGTTTCATCAAAATCCATCCAATACTCTGTCCTACACAGCCTTCACAAGTTTGAAAATATGGCCTATTCAGCGGCATTTCAAGCTTTCAAACACACATCGAGCCACAACTTCTGCGCATCTTTGCGGAAAACGCAATAGAGCCAAACTTGAGCTCTACACTACCTCACTCACCTTCAAGCAAAGTTTGTCAGTTGTTCGTCAAACCACAGCCAGGCAGATATTTGGCCCTCCGCGCCGTATACACCTCTGACGAAGCCACCTTCCCTCTTCGCATCATCACCATACATTCGTAAGATGACACCCCAAGGATCAGAGGAACAACTGCCTTCACTTGACTGCTTCATCCTCTGCTTCAAGTTGTGAACCTGTTTCATGTTTTTCAGTGCAAGTAAATTCTCATAAACTCGACGGGGTGGCACGCCCAACTCCAGCTGTTGTTTGGCCTCTTTGATAACACTTCGATCCGTGGAAGGAACACAGTTCCTCGGTATGGGCTCCTTCTCAGTGTGAAAGTTACCCTCTCCCACCCATTTATGCTCAATAACTATCGGCAGATTCCCAACACCGCATACTTGAAGGGAGCACGTGATGCGTTTGTGGTATTTACCGTTGTCTTTGTTCGCTAATTGCGTCTGACGCATGCGGTAGATGATTCCCTCTTGTTTTTCATCTATATATATATCCTCCCTTGACTTCGCTTGATAAAGAATCCACTCGATTCGCTACCGTGAACGACCCGGCCTTCTTCATTTGTATATATGGTGATGCTGCCCCTGTTTCTCCAACACCTTAAATCGTCCGTCTTCCCTTCAGCAGCCAACACTATCACTTGATCTTCATCAGGAAGTCTCGGTAAATGAGTAGTACAAGGACCACGCATCAGTTCGATGATCTTCTTACGAGAGCTCCATACCGCATCATCCACTTTCTCATTTCTTGTTGGACATGTTACCTGGGTAGCTTTCCCAATCTCTTCATCTGAATAGAGAGACTCCATTTCAATGTCCCCCTCAAAGATTTCGTGTGTTGGATCATTCACGACATTTTCATGGTCATATGAAAGTCCATCACACATTGTCTTACTTTGTTTTGGTGTACCTTGAACGGGAGAAATCGCAGTTTTTACTTCCTTGTTTGGAGAATCATTCACAGCGACAATTTTACGTTCCTTTAAGGTTTCATCTTATTTCGCCTTAGCTTTTTTCGTTACACCCTCAACATCAAATGTCGCTGTTCTTCGCTTTGGGCGTTCGTTCATTTCAATTTTCTTCTTCATCTTATCTTCAAAGTTATCGTCGCTATCGTCCAAGTCGACAATACTTCGAGTTTGCAGTGTGATTTCCTGTATTAATGGACAAAAGTGATTCATATTCCAGGTTTTACCTTTCTCCGGACGAGTTGTACTTGTTAGCATTATGTGGACTGGGCTTAGACAAAAATTGGTAGGCACCCGTGGCTGGAAAGTATGGGTTGGATTGTCAATGAGGCCTGCTTCTGCTGGGTCAATTACGGATGGCCAGACGTATTTTATTGGACGACCAATTACAGAGGACAACGCCATTGTTTCGCGAACACCAACATATCCACGTGGTTGGGAACAGCGGTAAAAAGATGAGGAAGGGTCTTGCCATGTTCATTGGAGATGTGCGTCATCGATGCACCTCAGTTCGATTTCTGAAGATAATCAGCATAAAATAATCTGCGGACACTCAATTCGGTGACCGTTCGTGCCCGCAACTCATTTGCATGTGCCTCATTATTCCACAAAAACAGCGACAGTGAGTTAAAAAGGCAATTACCATTGGCGGTTGTAGATAACGGACGGTAGCCACTCAAATTCGAGGCAATTAGGAGGTTTTTGGAAAATCTGTCTACTTCTGATCGGTGAGCTACATTTCCGATTAACTCCTTATTCTCGATCGAGCCACTAATGCAATTTATCAAAATGTGCTACCTGTTCGACACCTTTCGGAAGATTTCTGCACCAGATTTCAGGGCAGCGTGAACTCGGTTCAAGGAGGCGTCCCAGTTAAATTCACCCTCGATAGTTAAACAATTAACACAGAAGAATTCGCGATCCACTTCTGGTACTTCACTAGGCAGAGTGTACCCTTTCGCCACAAGTCAGACATTTCAATAATTGAGGGGCTATCTCCTACCTATTACACACGACGCAAGTACCAGTGCGCAAGATTATTCTATCACCTTGTTCAGTCATTGACGTTCTAAAAAAGACAAAATAGGAAACATGGGTAACGAAAAACTAATTTCCAATGTTCTGCATCATGCAATCAAACGCATGCGCATGCACATATGGTACAACCGAATTCCTTATATTTGCAAAACAAAAAGTGGGCTGTCTCATGCCAATCAGCCGTAGACAGCCTAAGAAGCTACACACCACACGTACATAAAATCTGAGCGTATACTAGGAATGTAAGACAAAGCCGACACTTGAAAACAAATGAAGACACGAATACATTCAATACCGACACCAAGGTAGGGTTAGTGATACTGACCTCAGGGTACACAAAAAGAAACTGAGAGGGTACTATTAGAATATCACACATCCAGTCAATACCGACACCTGAATACAAGTGTTGATGCTGACAGCGGGTAACAAACACCGAAATGAAAAGGACATTACCTCAGCGTGAGAAGTCGCTATGTCAAGATACAGTTGATCCACGTAATGAATACTTAACTTCATTTCAAGGATTCCTGTTGCTGTCGATTCGGAGGGTGCTCCTCGATTATGCAATGAAGAGTAAATAACGGTATATGGCACATCATTACCATGATCAATGTAATACCATATATCATCGATGACTTACTTGTCACCTTAAATATCAGTAGGCCTACTTCATAATCGTATCTCATGATTACTTAGTGATAAAGGATAGTTTTACTTTATCTTCGGCCAAGTTACTTGAAAAAGAGGTGTACAATGTTCCTTTTTCTACATAACATTTGAACATGTGCAAGCAGCATTTGAAAATGGACTATATTACAACAGGGCAAGAGGTAGACGGGTCGTTGTTCTATACCTTGACTACTGAGGATGGAAAATCAGCATCCTTATACACATATCTTACCCAAGAAGTGCATCACACCTCCTATATAGTGTGGTCATGCATAACATGATCTCACTCAGCACAGTGACTCTCTTGACTAAAGCCGTCTCGGTTGAAGCATCGTGTGAAATTCATCTAATTTAATTTTTTTCAATAAATTTTGGTTTAGATAGAGGAAGCCGTTTCTCGATTCTAAATGGGCAACATTGTGATAAGTTTTGCTAATTTCGTTAATACAGGAGCCTACATGGAATCAATGGTAAGGGTATTGACTCGAAATTCGTATCTGAAACATATGAAATCTTTGACAGTTGATATTGACTTCAGTCATTTTGGGACAGCTACTCCCCACTGGAAGGTGGCGAGGCCTGTTTGGAGGGGTAGCCGAGAAGGTGCAAGCCATTACATCATGAAAAAATTAGGTAACTTACAATTCTGCGATATGGAGAAATATCAGAAGTAGGCCTAAGTAAATCCTCAGTTTAATGTGCATGCAGATCTCTGAATTCCGCAGCAATATATAGTTACTTACCTTCGTGATCCGGTGTGTCAATAGCTAATGACACGGGCTACTAATCGGAAGGTAAGGTCTTACATGAAGCCTACTTACTTCAACATGAGAAAATCTCCTGCAGGAAATTTATGTCTACTGTGGAACATGTACCGTAGTTGGCCAGGAGAGTTGTAACCGCATTCTCCACAGCTTAAGCTTGGCTCTATTCGTTTTCCGCAAAGATGCGCAGGAGTTGTGGCTGGATGTGTGTTTTAAGATTTGAAATGCCGCTGAATAGGCCATATTTTCAAACTTGTGAAGGCTGTGTAGGACAGAGTATTGGATGGATTTTGATGAAACTTTGCTTGAAGGTGAGTGAGGTAGTGTACAGCTCAAGTTTGGCTCTATTGCGTTTTCCGCAAAGATGCACAGAAGTTTTGGCTGGATGTGTGTTTGAAAGTTTGAAATGCCGCTGAATAGGCCATATTTTCAAACTTGTGAAGGCTGTGTAGGACAGAGTATTGGATGGATTTTGATGAAACTTTACTTGAAGGTGAGTGAGGTAGTGTACAGCTCAAGTTTGGCTCTATTGCGTTTTCCGCAAAGATGCGCAGAAGTTGTGGCTCGATGTGTGTTTGAAAGTTTGAAATGTCGCTGAATAGGCCATATTTTCAAACTTGTGAAGGCTGTGTAGGACAGAGTATTGGATGGATTTTGATGAAACTTTACTTGAAGGTGAGTGAGGTAGTGTAGAGCTTAAGTTTGGCTCTATTGCGTTTTCCGCAAAGATGCGCAGAAGTTGTGGCTGGATGTGTGTTTGAAAGTTTGAAATGTCGCTGAATAGGCCATATTTTCAAACTTGTGAAGGCTGTGTAGGACAGAGTATTGGATGGATTTTGATGAAACTTTACTTGAAGGTGAGTGAGGTAGTGTATAGCTTAAGTTTGGCTCTATTGCGTTTTCAACAAAGATGCGCAGAAGTTGTTGCCGGATGTGTGTTTGAATGTTTGAAATGTCGCTGAATAGGCCATATTTTCAAACTTGTGAAGGCTGTGTAGGACAGAGTATTGGATGGATTTTGACGAAACTTTACTTGAAGGTGAGTGAGGTAGTGTAGAGCTTAAGTTTGGCTCTATTGCGTTTTCAACAAAGATGCGCAGAAGTTGTTGCCGGATTTGTGTTTGAATGTTTGAAATGTCGCTGAATAGGCCATATTTTCAAACTTGTGAAGGCTGTGTAGGACAGAGTATTGGATGGATTTTGACGAAACTTTGCTTGAAGGTGAGTGAGGTATTGTAGAGCTTAAGTTTGGCTCTATTGCGTTTTCCGCAAAGATGTTTAGAAGTTTTGGCTCGATGTGTTCCTTTTTTCGTGATGTTATTTATTTTGGCTCTCTAGTAAAAAATCAGTAACCGAAAATTGACTTGGTTATCTCAATGTCTCACCGTTGAAGGTGGATGTGATTTGTTCAATGCTTAATATATATCTGATTCAGTGTTGTGCAGTTTGGAGAACAATTCAACGTCGTCTAATGGCATTTCACACCGATTTATTCCTCACAATCTAAATTAACTGACTGTACATCTTATGCCGTGAATTATTTTCTAGTCAGCCTGAATACAGGTCTGAATTTGCACTACATTCAATGGAAAATTGTTTTCCTGTGATGATCTTGGTGAGTCCTAGTCGTGGCCATTAGTATTCCAGACCCCAACAAGCAGACAACGAAAAACAGCTCAATGTTGTCGACTTACTTCCATCTGCCATTGTCACTAGATACATGTCTTCTGCATCAACGATATGGACACAATGGTGAGCTCGGAAATTTCCTAATTAATTTCTATTTGCAGTCATGTTTCTTTAGAATGCTGCATTCACATTGAAAACAGCAGGGCTCTTAATTAGTATAGGCCTAGGCTATATTGCATGATAATTTTTGATCTTATGTAGCAATCGCGCGTTATGGATTCATGCGATTTGAATATTTTTCCCAGTTCTTGGGGCGGATTTCACATTATGATTGACATGGTGACTGGTACATACAGTGTAATCATAATTTAACTATTTCATGAACTACACAACTGGATTTTCCACTAAACGTTTGAATTTTCATTGTGTCATTACGCAATACGTATGGAATTGAAAAATTATAAGGATTGATTTTTGCTAATAGATTTCAATTTTTCATTTCATCACAGTATGGGACAATCGTGGAAATCTTATACATGATCGAAGTCTTACAACATAGTTGAAATTACGAATATGGCATACAAGGACAGCATAGACAAACTATAGGACACAGGGCTGTGGAGGCGGAGGCGTAAAAAATTGGCCGCCTACGGCTTTCGAAATTTTAATGAATGATGTGATTTGATATAGTCCTATTATTTGATGCATATATTTGATGTTATTTGATATACATTTGTTATAAATGCAATTTATGCCACCCAATATAAAAAATTACTGGATGAAGTTTAGATAACGTACATGTCCTCCATTGAATAGATTCCATTGGTTTACTACCGTACAAGTAATTCATCAGTCGTCTGTAGTGTATTTAGTAGTTGTAGTGTCCGCTATTCAATAACAGAAGTAAATTTATGAAAACATATGGTGCGAATTCGGCTATTGTGATTTTAGTCACTTCGGCGTTTGGACACCATCACCGCCGTTTCCTTTGATTAATGAATGAATTTTCATTAATTAGTGGGTATTGTATAGGCAACAGCTATCCGACCATGTCTGTGAAGTAGATCCATTAAACTTTCTGATTAATGAAATGTAGATCTAGGGTGGTTGAGAAAACATGAACTCATAGAAATCGACCATAATCCGATCTTTATATGAGCGTCATATTTGTTATGTTTCTCTACCAGACTACGTGAGGGTCTAGCTATACGCATGATGTTCATGAAAAATGGATTGCCATTGCATTCCGAATTATTTAACAGTACTATAGAAGGCTACTACTACATTAGTAGCCTTCTATAGTACTGTTCAATAATTCGGAGTGCATGAATCTGGTTGGGTACTGGGGTCAAAGATGAACATCTATGACAGCAGTACCCAATCAAATTTGTAGACTACTGTAGGCCTACCGTGTTAAGAATAACAAGATTAATCATCAGTGTGTAGAACTAGACCGACAACGAAAAATTAATTTTATCGTATAGCATCATATCACGTTTATACCATGTTATTATTATAACTACAGTTCTACAATATTATTGCTGAGGTCTGAGGCGGAGGCACTTTTCAAATAGGCCGCCTCGAACACAGCCTTGACAGGACATACGTAAAGACAGTGAATACATTTGAATCGATGTGTCAGTTCGTGCATCGAATTCATTTTATAATTCTAAAAATTTCTGTCGATGGAAAGGATAAAAATCTACTAGACTGACTGGTGAAAGGCTTTTTTAGGTACGGTGTTTTAGGTAAGTTTTAATGAAATTCGTTTCTACCAACTTCGGCCTTTGGTTTTAGTATTTTTTAATGGTAAACAGCGTAGTGAAAATCTCGGGTGTCAAGATAGGACCCGTAAATTTCTTTTTCAAAGGTTAACTGATGTGAATTAGTCAATCCGTTAACATGGGTAACCGACAAACAACATTATCTTGCTGCGATAACATAACATTTCAAATAATGTAATTAAGTGGCATGCGTATAAAAATACGCCTACTACCAAATTGAAGATAATTGATTGTAATAAAAATTAGCAATATTATTGCTAATATTATTATGGAATATTTTATCATAATGTTTTACTGCACATTATGTATCTCTTGTTTTCGACTTAAACTTATCTTAAAATGCATGGAATAAGTTAATTTGAACAGGGTCATAATGAATGAACCGATTAGCGATTGGTTGATCGCTCACATCACTACTATAAAGTCAAATGAAAGCTAATTTAACTTAAAAGAGCCGTAAAGTCTTAAGTCCCCAAGTCTCCTTACTCGTATGCCAAATCATACCTTGCTATGATTACAAAAATATAGATTCTATTAACCATGTATCAAACCATGTATGTGTCAAATCACCTACCATGTATCACTCGAATTCTCGTAATAATTTCCCCTCTAACACATGCAATGATGATTATCAAAAATATCCACTCTTCAGTGATTAAGGTGATTTCAGTAGACTTCTTAATTTCCGTTCAATTCCTTGGAAGAAAAGTTGGTGAAGCCGGAACGTGTGAGATTGCAAATCGCCCTGGACGCCTTCGTTCTGAAAGCACTAATTTCTCCGCAAATCAACTAATCATCTCAGGTTCAACTACGTTGTTAGTTACTCGCAAAGTGTGCCGACTCATTGCACCGGACGAGTTTGATGCAATTTTTCATCCGAGACGACAAGTTTTCAAAGTGGAAATTCTCGAAGAGATGTTTTCCAACATCTTTTCCGACACTTTATCAAGTTGTGATATCCGTAATACAAGTATGTGCAAACCTGGCCGGAAATTATGATCAAATGGTGTCACGTGTGATCGAAAAGCGTCGAAAGAACGAGTGTCACAATTAAATCAAACGGCAATGCCTGACTCCGATGAACAGAGGGAAGAAGAATCTCAGAAATTGTATTAGTTCATGAACTCTACGAAGAAGTGTAGCTCACAGACATTCGAATTACATTCACATTGTTATAATTAGTATCTATAATCACTTCTTAAAATCTTTCCGTCGGTATTTTATGCAAGATGTGCTTCACTTGAGGTGTGCTAGTGTTTTCTTGTACCGGGTACGTTATGATAAAGGTACATTCTATTGTTTTATATACTCACATTCGTCGCTTTACATCAACTTGTCGTCCATTGTTCATTTATCAATCTAGTAATTCTTTTTATATAAGTTTTGATCATATGTAAACTTATATCAAACTTCAATCATTTCCACTCACATATTACATTACATTACAGTAATGCATGGGAAGTTTGTAATCGTTGCCAAAAGGGAAAAATTACTGTGTGACTTATCATTTCAAACGCCATTCGACAGTTACTGTTTCAATGTTGAATAAACGTTATTTAACATATAATATATATAAATTTATATTTAATAATTAATTTTTATATTTATTATATATATATATATATATATATATATATATATATATATAATATTATATATTTTATAATATATTAATTATTCGTACGTACACTATTAGGCCTATATGATATCATACAATAGTATGTTTTGGGTATAAGGTCAATGATAAGTAAGTTTTTTCGTGTGCCATTTGTAGGATGATGCTTGTACTTCATTTGATAGGTTAACATTTAAAGTTGGATATGCAATTATTTATCCTGTTTTAAATTATGAAATAAAGATTTGCATAATCCGTCTAGTATGAAAATAAAATGATTTTCTTCTCATACCTACTAGTAAAACGGCTGCCTTAGAAAAACTTGTAACTTCGCACAATAAGACTACCAATAGGCTAATAGTAACATTGCGATTGTCCATGAATGTTGACATATTCCCATTTTGGCAAGTTTACAAGCTTTCCAGACCAGTCGATAATTGTTTTACCCTTGTTATTTGTTTAACGAATGTTAACTGTTGGTATACATATTTCTCAATTTGTCGTTTCTGGTGCTCAACAGATATCTCGTGTAAAGTTGTTGGTTTTCCTTGAAATTTTACAAACAAATGGGATAGCTTCGTGAGACGACCACTTTGTTTAATGTATTTTAATTGAATTGCCGATTATAATATGACTTACCTGTCTATATTTCCGGAAGCGCTAGATATTTGTAGCCAATTCGTTCAACATCAATGAAACATTGGCAATTTATCTGTAACTGATCCGTAGTTAGCTCGTACAGGACCCGCTTATCCTAAGTAATCTGTCCGTTCGCTACCCGTCGACAATCTTAAACTTGTCCGTTGGAATCCGTATTTAGTCCGTCAGAGTCCATAATTAGTCCGTTAGAATCCGTATTTAGTCCGTCAGAATCCGTATTTAGTCCGTCCGAGTCCATAATTAGTCCCTCAGAGTCCATAATTAGTCCGTCAGAATCCGTAATTAGTCCGTTGGTTATCTGTGGTCAGTCCGTTTAGAATCCGCGCATTCATCATATCCGTCAACTGTCCGTCAGATTATTTTAATGCGGACAAATAATGACCGCTATTGTTCATTTGAAGTCCGTTCTAATGCCTTAGGCTACCCGTTCTTTGTCCTTTCATTTCCGCCCTATGTCCTTGTGATGTCCTCGGCGGACAAAATTTGTCCACCGTTTACTATCCGTTAACTGACCGCGAACGGACACCAAAAAGACATTCAGCGGACTTCCGCCGGATGACTTTTTGCTCGGCGGGTCGGAGTCCTACCAGGACTCAGGGAGATCAAGAGTGCGCCTAAGAGTGTCTGCCAAGTAGAGCAGCCTTCAGTAACTGAGGTACCCGGTGTCGACCGGGGATTTCTTTCAGGTATGTGGCTAACTTGTCTGTGTGGTCTCCTAAGGCTCCCACAACTACTGGCACCACTTTGACATGAATCTTCCACAGTTTTTGTAGCTCAATTTCAAGTCGTGATACTTAGTGATCTTCTCTTGTTCTTTGGTTCTTATGTTCCTGTCCTCTGGTACCGCTATGTCAATTATGAATCCCATCTTTTTCTCCTTATTGACAACTACGACATCTGGCCTCCTTATTGTGATTCTCTTGTCTGTTCTTACTTCGAAGTCCCATAATATCTTCACTGAATCCGTTTCAATAACTGGTTGTGGGACGTGTTTCCATGGTTCTGTCGGTACGTTGATGTTATACTGTAGGCATGCAGATATCCCTATGAATTTGTTTGGCAACCTCATTGTGACGGCTCAGATATTCGCTTGGTGCCAACTTAGAGTATCCTGTAAGTATGTGAGATACTGTCTCATCTGCTGACATGCACATTCTGCATCTAGCATCATTGCTTATTTTTAGTATGTAAGTGGAATGTGCGGTCTTTATCGCTTGGTCCTGTGTTGCTGTTAGTAACGCCTCAGTTGTCATCTTCAGATTGACAGATTTCAGCCAACCGTAGCAAGCTTTCCTTGACGTTACTTCTTCCATTTGTCTTGCGTATTGACCATGCGTTACTTTATCCTTCCATCTTTGGTACCGATCTTCTATCACCTTCCTCTTCCATTCTTCGGAGGTTTCTTGCCGTTGCCCGTACAGATCACCTGATTTAGCCACCGCCAGCAGTGGGTCGTCTTCTTTATCATTGATGTATTCTGCTAGGCTCCGGTCTTCTTGTTCTATAACCTCCCTTAGGTCTTTCAGTCCTCTACCTCCCCGATCCCGCGGTAGGTAGAGTCGGTCAATGTCAGCCTTTGGATGTAATCCTTTATACATTGTTAGTATTTTGCGGTACAGCATGTACATTTATGGCCTCAATTATATTCTTCGCATACAATTTTGATATATTTTGATATATATTTTGTATATTCTGTCCCTGTGATTAGGTACACTGGTGGTGTGCTGAAATGGACAGTGCAAGAGCTCAATGAATTAAACCGAAAGACCCGCAAAATACTAACAATATATAAAGGATTAAATCCGAAGGCTGACATTGACCGACTCTACCTACCGCGGGATCGGGGAGGTAGGGGACTGAAAGACCTAAGGGGGGTTATATTATGTGATTATTATTATATTCATTATTATGTATTATATTATATATATATATATATATATATATATATATATATATATATATATATATGTCCTGCGCCTTCCAACGGTCGATAGTAACCAGAGGTCATTGTAACCAAAGAATCAGGTGCAAAGATAGTGGGCATAATATTATATATTGTCTTTGATCCTGTGCACAGAGCAAAATGCTGAATTTTCAAAGTACAGCAGCCATGGGCGTCATTACAAAGGGGAAGAGGGGCGGTGCCCACCCCCTCAGTTTCCATAATCTTGATAATATGACCACAATTTTTTAAAATTCGTTACCTTATATTAGCAATTATGTCAATCATTTAATAAGAAATTATATCATGAATGTATATCGGTGTGTAAACAAGTGTGTATAGCAGTGTGTATAATCGAAATGGCGGAATCGGTATAAGTGACATTTGGAAGCCTGTTGTCTCGCAATTCTCCAGACAATTTGTAATTTCATGACTCGTTAATTGTTTTAGCTTTTTTAGGTAGTATCTCAAAAAGTATCTTATTGTGAATTGATTTTTAGTTATTATTCGTATTTATTTGGTGTCTTGTAACTAGGTCATGAACAGTAATCTTGGTGCCATGATTGATGATTGTCCGATCTCTTCCATTCCATCAGCAGTGATCAAGGTGCGCAGATTGCCACCGAAACGTCTGCAAATAATCAGAGATATTTTAAAAGAACAGTTGGTGTTTTCCGCAAACCATTATATTTTTCTAATTATATCATGAATTATTTACATGTACATTAGAGATGTTGCAGATGAAGCGATAGAGCATAATGACTTGCTCCTGAAATGTGGAAGAGTGGTACCAAAAGTTAAAAAGTGAAATCCAACAGCTTGGTTCGTCAATCGGATTAGAAAATGCGTTAAAGCATGTAAAGCGAAGGCAAACTGCTTCCAAACCTTTACTTGATTTTTATGTTATCTTCAACCGGAGCAAGATGTGAATTCGACAATCAGTCAGAAGCTGCTCCAATCTTCTTCGTTGCTATCGACAGCTTCGTAACTGAGCTCAATCACAGATCATTTTTGAATGCAGTAACATTCACCCCCCAAGGCGTTTTGAACCAAACGCGGTCTTTGAGTTTTCTCTCGGAAAAATCAATCGAGTTGATAGAGGCTATCCGCATTGTGATAAACACTGACGAAGCTGATTTCAGTGCTGTGCTAGCCATAGCGCGACAGATAATTGTAAGCCAAAATGAAGAACGATTCAACGACATAACTTCAATTTTTAAAGTTTTGAATCAATTTCCCAGTGGTTTTAAACAAATTTTGACGCTGATAAAGTTGTCATGCGATGATTGTCATTGCGTTGCCAGTTACAACTTTGTCGAATGAGAACCACTTCTCAAACATGAAACCTGTGAAGAATTTTTTGAGGAATTCCATGGGAGACGAACGGCTGAGTGATACTTATCATGGCCCGCTTAAACGAAGAATGGAAAGTTGTTGTCATCGACAAAGTTATCGACGAATTCTCCACTAGAAGAAACAGGCGACATTCTTTGTTTTAAATACTGCGTTTTAAAATGCACTTCGGGGAATATATTTCTTTGGTTGCATATAGGACTCCTTGCTGAATTATAATCATTTTCCATCATTCATAATTTGTCAATTGTTAATTATTCATCATACAATCATTCGCCTACTTTGGGATTTTCTGATGACGTCACTGACAGCAGCGACAGGATGACAAAAAAAGAAATCCTCCGATAAAACGTTTTGTACATTCAGCATTTTGAATTATCGCTCCCATAATTTATCAAGAGTACATGTGTCTGTACGCATAATCAGACACATGCAGCTTTTTATGTCGATTTAAAGAGGTACAGTAAGTAATGATTGCAAGTGAAAAGCTTTCAATAACTTTATTCCAGAAAAGTACCCTCGCTTTCTGTATCGCTTGAATGAGAAATTGTCCAATAATCAATAAATAGAACTTTTGTTGGTGAATTGGTGAGATTCTCTCACACTGACCACTTTTCACTTGTGACTATATGAACCAAATTTTAATCCGTATTCCAAATGAAAAATTGGACAACGGTTGTCGATAACTAATGCGCATAGACAGATTATGTTACCCCATGGAATAACCAACTGTTTCATGCGACTCAATCACAGAATTAGACAACTTGTTCGTTCAGTCTTTGTTCCAAGAAGGTACGTATATGGCATGCTATTGGAAATGGTACATACTCTTGCAAACAATAAGTTGTCAGCCGGCTTTTGGACAGTAGCAGTAAGTGGTGTGCGTGTTGTAATATTGTTTCGGTCACGCATCGCTGTCTAGCTACATTCAGAGAGGAATGCTGAGAAGAGGTAGTCAAATCATCAAGTGAACAAATTTCGTGCGCTTGCTATCTTCTTTAGTAATGATCGGAAGGACCAACATTATGGAGAAAACTTGTGCACAATGATCTGAATTCTTCGAATCTGAAGGAATCGTGGCAATCAAAGTATTTTGATGGAATTTGCAGCAATCCACAAGCGACACACGACATTTTTCATATCTCTGTATGGCATTAGGAATTTCCCTTTGCCCACTTATTAAGTTCCAGCATGTGACATCGCTTTGAATTAGTCTGCACTTCTAGTAAACTGAAAGAGTTAAACATTCTAATTCTGTGGAAGCAATTGCTGCTATCTCACTCAAAATTCTCTTAAGGGTAACTACGTATTCTCAGTAGCGTCCACAAATAAATTGACAAATAGTTTGACTGTGATACAATGTAGTAGTTTCAAATTGATCTGAAAACTATAGATTTTGCTGTGTGCCATTATTCTGTGCAATGAAGGTTGGTTTGTTCCAGCTACTGGAGCTCGTCATTAATAGGAATAATAATAATATGTAGGCGTTTACTATCAATAGATGGAAATTACATAAGGACACAAATATAGGCTGAGTCGTAAAAAACGCGTTTTTCATTGAAAACGACTATAATAAATGACTATATACATGTAAATTGCTGTCAATAAGAAGACGTAAAATTGCATTCAAATTGAGCAGATATCTACATAGTCGTATCGATTATTGTAGTAAATTCATCTATGATAAATTATTTAAATTCTACATTGCAAGATTTCTAGCCACTTTGACAATATCATCTCAATTGGCAACAATATTGGCATTCAGAATGGAATGTACGAAAGAAAAAATGTATTTCTTAATTGAATCTCTCATAAGGTGCAACTATACAGCGACAAAAATCCATACGATCCTAATGCAGTCCTGGCCAGATCAATCATAAAGTGTCAGAAGCATACAAGAATTATGCAAAGAATTCAAAGAAGGAAACAGATGCACTTTCAGCCGAATCGATGGTAGTGGTAGAAATTACTCCGACGAAAGATATAAAAAAAGTAGAAGAAATCAAACGTTTTGATTGATGATAACAACAGCTTGTCAACAAGAGCAATCGCACGAACTGCTGACATCACTCAATCAATGGCACAGAGAATCCTAAGCGAAAATTTGGAGAAGATGTGGATTCATACTCGTTGGGTTCCTCAACAATTGACTCCATATAACAAGGCCGTCAGGTATGAAAGGTGCCAAGATATGCTCGAACAACTGAAGTCGCGTTTAACAAGAAAGAATTTGATTACAATAGACGAGAAATGGATTTACCTGCGAAATATGAATCCACGCGATACTATCGGAAGCTGGGTTACTCCAAGTGGCGATTCTCCTCCTGTCAGAACTGCCAAAAGAACACCCATGGAAGCAAAAGTCATGTTTATCTTGGCTCTATCACAGACAGGCCACCATTACTTTGAGATCTTGCGTCAATGCGAGACTATCAACTCCGAAAGATACGTGCAATTCCTAAGAAATCTGGAAAATCATCTGAAGACATTGCCTCAGTCCATATTGGTTCAAAACGTTCGACTGATTCAAGACAACGCACGACCACACGTATCTGCAATCACCACAAATTTCCTGATTGAAAAAATGTACGGTTATTAAAGCAACCACCCAGCTGAGTCCTGACTGTAATTTATGCGATTGCTACGCTTTCCCAGGACTGGAATCCGTAAGAAAAAGTGATTTCGTTGTTGTGCATGAAATCCGTGACTTTTTGAATGAGAACTTTCAAAATTTACAGCACTTCGAATGGAAAAGGCATTGAAAGAACTGGAAGAGCACTTGGAAAGAATTATTGCAGCCAGAGGTGACTATGTTTAGGGAATTCGTAAATTTTGAAGTGACTTTGTAATTGATAATAAAGATTTAAAGAAAAAACGCGGTTTTTACGACTCAGCCTATACAAAATCAGAAGTAAAATATTAGAAGGCTCGTATAGCAAAGGTCAGTTTCAGCTTTTATTAATTATGTTGGATACAAGAGCGATTATCATAGAGTGAATATTCTGCGTTCATAATGTGGATAACATGCACATGTACGGGAAGAACGATTTTAATCGTCGCTCCGTCGGGCAATGGGGAATACGGCAATGACCGATAGCTGTGGATGAACAGGATGAGGGGTGCGCTAAGCATTTACACGAAGAGAAAAGCTTCAGAGAAGCCTGCTTATGAACCTCTACAATGTCACCGATTACAGGACAGTGACAGGAATCGCTGCAAATAATCCGATGCGTTCGTTTTGCAGCCGTTTCATGAGAAAAGTGACACTCACAGGAAGTTTACAAAATAGGGGAGCTGCGCACATCTCAACTTCCATGTGCAAGTCGATTTTCCAAAACCATGATTTTCGAACTCAGAAACAATTTTCAGGAGGGAGGGGGTCAGTTGAAAATTTTCTAAGTGTGGATCCGTGGCGGATGCACCATGGAACTAATACGGAACAAGAGAAAATCTGACTATGTCAGAATCCGCCTCGGATAGACGGAACAAGAAAGATTTGCCTATCTTTTTCCAACGAGTGGAAGAAAGTTTGTAAATGAGGTTGCACTAGAGGTAATCGAGCACGCTGCGGCGAATGGCAGTAGTCGATTCATGTCCAAGAAATGGGTCAAAATGGCCGCTGTCCTATAGCCGGTACAGGGGGTGCAAAACGAACCGCAGTGAAGATGGTTTACGTAAACAAATGACCCACAAGGAAAAGTCGAGCACGCTGAGTCGAATGGGCTGGTCCCAAGTCGATCTGTGCCCAAGAAGTGCCCCGAAATGGCCACTGTCCTATAAACGGACACGGGGGTGCAAAAATCGAAAAAATTACAAGTTCGCATCCGTTGAGGTTCCGCTTTGAGTCTGTTAAATCCGTGTTCCGTGAGCGTTCCGCAGCAGATCCGTCACGGATCGACACTTAGGCAAATTTTCACAGACCTCCCGCGTGTTCGGTATTCGGGGACCTCAACTACTTCGTACGCTATCAAATAAATTTGATCAGGGATTGCACCGGGTCAAGATCCGGATCCGTAATCCGGCGGATCCGGTTGTAAATATCCGGATCCGGGATCCGCTATGAGATCCGCCCGAATCCCGGATCCAGCGAAGAGTGTTTATGATAAGATGTTGATGGTCATTAACCCATTAAACGCGGCCATGATTTCTTTGCAAGTTTCGAATTATATCAACAAACATTGCTGGAAACATAGAACGAAACATGAATATTTTCACATGTAGAATGGATACGAGTCATTTCGGATCGATTTCAAAGACGGCATATATGCCATCGCGTCCTACCACTCCTAAAAAGTAGTAAGTATTGGATATGTTAATAAAAGGCAAAACTGAAGCACTGAGCTTTGTAAAACTGCAATAAAAACAATTTGTCTGATGCGAGCATCTTGCTTGTTCATTTCAACTTTCATTTTACACGTCCGTTATTCATATCAACTGCCTTGACGCATTATTCAGTTATATGTAGGCTACATGTAATTCATAATCGAAATGAATAATTTCGATATGATTATTATTAATTATATTTAATTAATATAATTTATAACTATTACAGAAAAAATAAAAATAAAATATATCAATATAATAAAATAAAATATATAAAATAAAAAATTAAATGAAATAAATTATAATTTAATATAATTTAATTAATTATTTTATAATTAATTGCTATATAATTAATAATTCATAATCTAATAAAAATCGAATTCAGAAAAGAACAATGTATAATTTACGATTTTTACTAGTAGTTTTCTCAAAAAATAATTTGTAACAGATCTTACAGCAGTGTATAACAGTTTCTAATACTCATGCAAATACACATGCATTGCACGCATGCATTTATCTCAGTAATTTTCTCTTTTAGTAGGACTATTTTGCTATGTAAAACGACTGTCTTGTTTATGTGTGTATCCTTTGAAACACGTCTCACTTGATCTCATTTGTCTCATTTGTAGCATTTCGTTAGTGAAAGACGCACCATAGATATATAAAATAGACCAAGGCGCACCATTGACTATCCAATGTTGTATCGGTCCAACCATAGTTGCGCATTGGCACCGATGAATTCTGACATCCGGCTTCTTCAGTGCAATTATTTTTTAGCTTACTAGTGTTTATAATCGTCTTCCACATCTAGACCGTGATCGTTAACTTCAGTGGGCGCCATATGTTGCTATTCTGAAGTAAAAGAGAATTATTGAAAATAGCTTTTGCATGCACCGTGTAATTTTCAAAATCATGCTTACCCTGCATTACAACAAACAAAAAATAATCAAATGTTGTATCTTCAAAAAATTAGCATGCCTGTTTACATTAGAAGTCGAAAGCTATATAGCAACTACGAAGCTTCCTAAGCAAATAGTGGTGCAAGTGTCGTTAGAATGTGTCTATCAGTTTCAAACTATAGGTAGGCCTACTGATGTCTATCCTGATCTCACATGTCGTTAATTTCCTACAATAATTTGTACACGATTTGCATAATGCAAGATAATAGAAGAGCCAAACAAACTGATAACTCACAATTTTGCTGTTAAACAAGTGTCACTACAGGGCATTCGACAGACATGTTCATATTTGTAGGCACATGTACAAATTAGGCCTATTTGATATATCATCGTCAAGACCACCTTCGTCCTCTTTACCATTGTCTCTGTACTGTCTTCACCGTCTCATAACGGGGGTTATATCATAACATCATCCTCTCCGTTGTTAATTAGATCATACAGCGCATGAATCGCTGAAGTTTTTCATCTGAAAGAGATACTTATTCCGACATTCACAGTAGCGGATTACGCGATGGCACAAATATATTCCAGTACACATTGCTGCATTGCCATTGAACTAAGTCGAATTTGAATATCAGACTGGTGCACAGGGTTAGAAAATACGCCAAATGAAACATAAATGAACACGAAAAGATTCTGAAAGTTCAAAATTGAATGTTTTTTGCTCAACTTACCAAAACGGAGAATTTCTTCGCGCCATTTTGAAAAACAATTTGAATTTCCCGCCAAATGGACGAAATTGAAAAAGTGATTTTACATCACAAATATTGAAAAGCGTTCTAAGTTATGTTTTGTCAAAAAGAAATGATCCGAAAAACGGGTTTTCATGGTTAAAATATAGCATAATTGGAGGCAAGTTAATTGGCATATATAGACTAGATGCCACCGCGGTTAATTAATGCTGCGGAAAATCCTATTTAACGATAGAAGCTATAAAAGTTATAGAACTGCAAACTCGTTTTTCTCGTTACTCACCTAGAGTTGGCATTGGCAGCCAAGAATGCGAATATAAATCTTAATAGAAATGTTTTATCCAGGAATGTCTGCAGCTCGGTATTGAATGACCATCTATTAATGTACAAAAAAGATGAAGGTTTTTCATGCTTCGTCAACTCTAATTGTCATGTTACCGTTATAGACTATAATCACTGCATCCGTTATACTTTTCCACACCAAGGAATAAGTGGACATCCATGAAATCCAAAGTTAATAGCATAAAGAAATATCCATTGTGCTTCTGCAGACATATGGTACTAATCCGACTACCTTATGCTTACAATGAACAATAGCTGCTATTATTAATAAGTCTGATATTTAGATATGTGTATATTAGTTAAATAAACACAAATAAAAGCTGGTTTTCTGTCTTTTCTTTACTTTACACGTAATTACATACACTTGTTTATCGTTATTGACACTGTTTTTTGATTGACAATCATGGTAAGCATAGGTCTAAACTTAATTAAGAAATTCAGATTCAGTTATCATGTACTAAGAAAGAGTACACATTTCTCTAAGCTCGGTCTCAATTGTAATACCGATATTTTGGATACTTATAATCATCTATTGATATTTAATTATTTACTAATGATGATAATTTTTAAAAAATAAGATTGATAACCAGAATGACAACTGAAGTTATCTCTTCATTAGTATGCTTTTATGTATTATGAAACGCATAATTTAAACTTAATCTCAGAAACCAGACTATTCAATGTTTCATGACAATGAAAACGAATTACATGCAATTTAATCAGTTTTGATAATAGGATCCGGGATCCGCCCGGGTGCTTGCAAAACCCGGGTATTTGCAATCCCTGGATGTACTGCTCTGTTTTTAAGGGCCATTTGGCATTCAGCTGAAATGAAAAGCCACTTTTATAAATTTTAGAACCGCTCTTTATTTATCAGAATAATCCACTCTGCAAAGCCTTATCTGAAATGTTCCGCTCTGTATTTATCTGAAATGTTCACTCTGTGAGGCTCTCTGAAATGCTAAGCTTTGTAATAGCTTTTATTTGAAATATTACACTGTAGGTCAATGTGAAAATTCTTATCGCTACTGGTCATTATTGTACTTTATCGTAGGCCTACTATCCTTCATGAAACTTCTAGTACCTTCAAACAGCCTTAAACATCCGCAAAATACGCTATTATATAAAAAACTTCATTTTCTGAAAAAGTTGATATCTTCACAGAACAACATCATTTCATAAGTAACCAAAACGTAAAAAAGACATGTATAAAATCATCAAGAAATAAATCCTGCAAAAATACAGTGTGACTAACTGCCTAAATGTGACTGACTTTTCACCAGATATCTGAAATTTTGAAACAGGAAATTGACAAAGAGGGAACAATTAACAACACATTTTGATAAAATGGCGTACATGATTAGTGAAATATGATAATAATAAGTGAGAAAGAGAAGAGACTCGTTTTAATAAAATATGTTAATTAAAACGAGACAGAAACTTCATTATACATAAAATTGATCTTCAAGAAAAAATGTTGTCAAGATTAAGAAAATCGAGCTTTAGCCAAACAAAGAAGGCTACTTATTATTGATCAAAACAGTAGTATTCTTTCACACAGATCTAAATCAAATTGTGTTAATCTGGAATGAACAATGGAGAGTTACGAGAGCAAAATCCCAGTATGAAGCTCACCATAAAGACAATGAGGCAACTTTCTAACCATCGTTTTCAATTGCACATCGCGTTGAAGGATTAAGTAATTATAACGGTTATTATAATTATAACGGAATCAATGAGTAATTCTCTTAATTACACATGTACTTCAGAAAATCAAAATTAAAAAGAAATCAAAACATTGAATAATTAATGATTAAATCAAAATAATCTGCAACAAAAGACAATATTATGCGGTTTCCATAAAATAGCAGAAATGTTCATGTATAAATGCCATAATGACTATCATGCTATTGTTTCACATAAATGCTTTTCACTATTCGATGAAATAGAACAACGTGTAGACCTGATAAACAACATTTAAAATGCACAACATTGAATTTATCGGACAGAAATGCTGAAAAACCTGACGAAGGATCATAGTTTTACTCAAGATAAGTAATTCCGAATATGACGAACCAGTAAGTATTGAATTTCGTAAACATGGATCACATGATATTCTCACTGGAAAGATCAGATCGTTTTTCATGACACTTTGAAATCCTTTTGAATTGGACATAGAGTCTTGAGCAGATTTCAATTTCAAATTGTTATAGCAAACAATGGAATCATTGGCAAAATATATCAGATGCCATAGGCGCATACACGATCTATGTAGATACACTTTCAGAGTTGATAGCAGAAGGAGAATAAATGTATTCGACATGATGAAACAGCGTAATTTCAGGTAGGCCTACATTCTGCAGAAATTATAGAAATTCGGTAGAAAGCGTAACTTCGTTATCATGACTACATCGACACAACGTAAATACTTCCTGCAAATAATATTTGCCAATAGAATCTTCAAAATTGTCAATCAGAATTTAACATCATATAGAATGGTCGCGATGCATTAGCTGACGTCATTCATATGCTTTTGAATGCCGCAACAAAATCAGCATTATTAATTCTACTACTTACATTTCTTCAAAAGTACCTTTAAAATAAATACTATCTTGAATGGAATGATATTGCATTCTTGAGAAATCGTTTGTGTCAAAAGGGTATGAATTGAATGAATGAATAATATATCCTTATCAATTTCGGAGAAGAAAAAGGACACATTTGTCGATCGCAATCTCAAAGCATTCACTACATGTTCATATAGTATTTAATGGGATGATCTACATCATGAAAGGGCAGATTTCATCATTCAACTTTCATTTCATTTCAATTGATAAATGATCTCAAAACAAGCAGCTAACTGTCCAATCACAATAGATACCTCAACGGCTCCGCTTTTCAACCGAGAACATTTCTTCAATCAAGGGCGGGCTACCATTTTTCGTTTGAGAATCAACAGGGCAAATGAACGACCATAACATCAAGTCTACGATACAGTTCTTTGAAAAAGTAGGAATCCATTGCAAACTGAGGTAAATTTGAAGGTTGTGGTTGAAGGCTTGAAAGTGCTATGGGCAGGTGAGAGAGTCACTTCATTCAGCAGATACCCGTGGGTTCTCTTTCAATTTAAAGTTGAGAGTCTACACTACGACCGAACTAAAAAGCCATTGATGTACAGGAAATTCAGAGAAGAGTTTTCTAATTGATTAAAACTATAAAATAAAGAGCACATTATTATCTCAGTGGGAGGGAGAATGATTTTCAAAAGCATATATCGAAATTTATAGCAAGTGTTTTCTCCAAAATATTTCATAGGAAAGGAAAATAAAGAAATAGCTAGTTTCACTGCCGCTGGTTTGGGTCCCAGACTTCTTCCCAATATCGTTGATGATTTAGTGATTACAGCACATTACCAAACTGCATGGAATCTTTCCTTTTACGTATTTTTCAGTGACTCTCTCCTAGAGAATTGAAAAGCAGCTTCACTAACTCAGAAATGACGAAAAACGAAAAAAGGATCTGAAATCGCCAGCAATCGAGAACAGAAAATATTTTACATTTCTTCTCGATATTGGCAGGCTTAACTGAAAGATCAGACCTTAAGTATCTGTATGCACGAACCGAAGTAGGGAATATAATCCTACCTGGATAAACATTTGACAACAGAGTAAGCATTGACGTATATCCAGACTTGAAAAAATACTGAAATAAAATTCTTTTCGACGCCTTCATCGATGGAAAAATATAACCTCGCAATGCAAACGACTGGTAGAACATACAATCTCCAAGTTTGGAAACATTGGTCGCATCAAAATCATTCATTGCCGTCCAATTACAAACATGTGTTATATGTGTGCATGATCTAAACTGGATCGACAAATTATACACTATGTTTCTTCCAACACGAACGGGTTTCAATCTACGGATCCCTTAACTGACTTAATAAAAAGCTTTTTTAATGCATGTTACCATCGAGTTACCCTAAAGAAATACCTCTCTTTAGAGAATTCTTTTGACGAGTGAGTAGGGTTCAAGTTACTTACGTTCAAATGAGTAAAAGTGCATATCAAGTGTATTTTATGTTCTAACTTAACACTCTATCGACAGTTGTTTGAGCATGAGAGAGGGGTTTTAAATTACGCCCATTCATCACTTCCTAAAATGTCAAAGTGAATTTCAATTTGCGTCTATTAACGACGAATTGTCAAATTCATTGATAAATCCTTAGTAACGATCGAATACATTAGCAACGTTTTTACGCACTTATTGGAAGTGTATCTCACAGCCGCAGTGATATTCTAGCGTGTTTATCTTCCCTTATCATCTGGCCAGGACCCACAATGAGTTCCTTCTCCCAGGAACAATGGTAAGAAGCTCACTGTCGTTAACAAGACGGTCGCGTCTTCTATTGATCACAGAAGCGTCTTGTCTGATGTTTCCCTTCGCATCAGCGTACACAAATTTTTCCTCAGGTCCCACGTCGAACACTAAATGTCCTTCTGCAAGCCCAACATCTCTTCGTAACTTGGTTTTCGTCGGACATCGCCCCATATGAGCAGCGATTGCCGCGCGCACTTCACCAACAGTTGGAGACTTGGTCAAAGTCAAATCGACATCGAAGTTATCGCCTCCGTTGAAGTCAGAGCACCAATTGACAATTCTGAACGGGCATTCTGTGGAAAAGAGAGAGAAGGGAACATCATCAAGGAGACGACAGGACAACGCGATAGTCAAGTGGTTAGTGACGCAATGGAGATGAAAATTTGATCGCACGGATCCCAAACTGCAAATTGTCAACTTTGTAAACTCCCACAGCATCGTCATATCAATGTCAACACATTAGCAAAGATTAATGAGTATGATGACAATTCGTGTAATGTTTCGTTTCACCAACCATCATTATTATTCCCTTCACTGCGTTTATTACAATAGTTTATCGGGTGAGCGACCAAGAAAATGATAAAAATGCGAGGATTAATGCAAGGGATCGGCAACACTTATTGGTTATCTCATCTCACGATTTGAATTTTTTCCATAACCTGCTACCATTCACCAATCATTGCAAGATTTTAAAGGGTATTTTCTGCCCACATGAAAAGCATGTTTTGATTTAGAGGCGTTCGTCTGAAGCGCACTAATATTCGCCTGAACCAAAAGAATGACATTCTTTCCAACACCTTCAATATTTGAATCTTATCAGTATTTGAATAATTTTAAGGAGCCAAATTTGAATAACGTCAAGGTTCTTGTCATTTTTCAGCTCCTTCCCAACAAGCGACTTTGAGACTCGCAATCGACAACGGTATCACTCAACAACGTCAAATTTAACAACAGGTTTGTAAGCACCCGCTGGGCAAAGGTCAAAATACAAGTTTTAAAATAGGTTAGATATTCCATCCTATATACTGAAGTAGAGGTCTTCAAATGCACGTAATTCGATATCCGATTACGATGTAGACTACATGTACCTATCGCATATAGCTTAATAAGCAAGCATGTTGCAATGGTAGGCCTTTGATTGCTCATCAAAAATTGAATTCAAAAATGCCAACGAAAGTGCTAAACATACCTAAAAACAGTTCCTGTAGGTTTCAAAATTCAAAATTACACTGCCGACTTTTTTGATGTTTTATGCTATCGGGTAAATCCAATTCATTCCACAGCATTTCTGTCTTTTCAACTTTGGGTCTCAGATTTCCGTAAAATTTTGCATATATACATATTTTTTTACGCTGAACACGAAAATCGTAGCGGCGACCACACCAAAAAAAAAATTTTCCATAGAAAATCTAGCACTTTTAAAATTCCATTTTCTTCTACATCTCGGTCAGAGGACTGATCTCGGCCAGATAGATGTCGAACCGAAAACTCTTCGGCTTCTGCATTTGGGTTGCTGATGAGACTGGGAACTTAGATGAATGCTTGCATGCGTAAAGCGAAGTGACCAAAATGTAATGTATTGCATATAATATCTTTTGACTGTGACCCGCCTTATCCTCTGACCGAGATCTTCAATTTCAACGTTGTCCTCTGACCGAGATTTCTAAGGTGTCGGTCAGAGGACAAATTGATGTCGAACAGGAAACTCTTCGGCTTCAGCATTTGGGTTCATGAGACTGGGAACTTAGGGCGAATACTTGAATGCGTAAGACGAAGTGATCTAAATGTAATTGCATACATTATAATGTCCTTTGACCGAGACCCTTGTATTCTGACCGAGATCTTCAATTTTCGCAATGTCCTCTGACCGAGATTTTATAGGGTCTCGGTCAGAAGACATTCTCGTGGTTTTTGGAGATTTTGGGAGGGTTAATTAATATAAATGAAAAATTTCTTTTGCAAAGATGTTAAGAACATGGATCCCTCTTATGCCGCGAAATTTCATCGATTCCTGACAAAATTTCTGGCTCCAGCATCCATATGAAATTTTTGGGAATATTCAAATACTTTGGTCGAAAAAACGGATAAAAATATTTTTGAATCAATATTGCTCACTTGTAACGTCACCAAGCTGAATTTTCTTTACGGATTTATAAACTAGCACACTAGAGGATTCATTTGGTGCAAAAAGTTTGATGGAAAAATCAATATTCTTCGAGAAAAGGTATCTCGGTCAGAGGACAGAAAACGTCTCTCGTCAGAGGACATTTCTTTTATTGGACAATGGAAACCCACTGAAAATTCAACGAATAATATTAATTACAATATTTAAAATTAGACTGTCCTAAAGAGCTGATCTTCTACTTTCAGATGATATAAATATTAGTGGGTGTATTTGAATGTAGCTGATAGAAAATCCACGTTGAAATGAGAATACTGTAACTTTGGACATGCTTTTTTGGTCCCTTTTCAGCAAAAAAAGGCAACTTGTGAAGAGGGTATTGGCTTTGTGACTTTTTAAAAACCATGCCATAATAGAGGAGATCCTGACGGTTCGATTAAAAAAAACTATGGAAATCGGTTCAGAAATATGGATTTTACAAATCAAAGACACATTTTCGTCAAATGTTGTGGATTAAATTGGATTTACCCTATCACTTCCACTACCAAATCCTTCGTGATTTATCACACTTGACAAAACTCGCCTTCTTGATTAGAGATAACCAAATTCCCACGATTATTCTAAGAGCGACATGTTACTTCTCATATTTAATACCAACATGTAAGTAGATTTATTAAATACACAAATATACAATCTGTGTGATACCTAACACATGTGCATGATTTTATTCGTACACTTGTTCTTCAAACATGCATGTAGAGTCACTGTTAGTCTGTGCGGACATATAATATATAACATCCATTGAAACTCTTCAGCAGTCAGCACGTCTTTACCTTGAAGCAACTTTCAGCTCACTACCTTTGATAGTTTTTTGGCAAACTGAGGAGCAAAGTTAGGATAAAATTGAATTTCCGTTCGGTTGCTAGAATGCACGCATAAATGCTTCTACTCCTTGATATTGCAGACAGCTGTACTCAGGTCAAATTATCAATGAGCTAGAGGCTTAAATAGGAAGTTATTTGCAGCAATAGTCAGTTTTGAAATGGAACTGAAAACCATCATGAATGAGAAACGATTTAGAAAGTCGATTTAGTTAAGTCTTCATCAGCGAAAGTGAAAAGATCTGATGTGACATTGATTAATCATTTCTGAAAGTTACGGCGACTTCAATTATTGACTGCAGAAGTATCCTCACGAAGAAATCAGTCAGGGTGACATCTGGAGGCTAAGGTAGAGTCACTGAAGACAAAAGAGCAACTGTCCATGCACAATAACGCTCTGATGCATAAGCTAATTTACAGCGGTCTTCCATAACCAAGGTCCATTTGACCCTGCGACAAAGATAGATAGGAAACTTTCTTATAGGCCTTCGTTTATCAGTATTTTGAAACTGAATTAGAATTAGAAGACACACAACAAAAGAATGATCACATATACAATTCATGACAGCGTAACTACAGTTGAAATCATGGTTGGTGGGATCGTTGGACAAGACAGGTTCTACCATAAAGCTTGTGATGTTCTGCATTGCCTTTATTTTGTTTTTTCGGTATTTCATTTTTCTGTGTAGTTTCAGTAGATAGTGTGCTAAGATTGTTGTGACCATCTTCCACATATTTCAGATGGCGCAATGTGAGCAATTGTCATGATAATATTAGATATTGTTCGTCTGTATGTATTTTCGAAGTTAATGCAAAAGTGTCCTCACTTCTCTGAAGAAGATTCTTCTACGACTTCATGAGATTTTTTCCGTTTTCATAGTCGCGTTACTTGCATTGAAATACAGTATGAGAATGCTTTTAAAGATAGTCCAGTTCGAAGGTATACATAATTCCAACCATCGGCCTCACTCTTTCTCCAAAACAATAAATGTAGTCATTGACTTCATGACACATTTCGTCTAAAAGCGTCTATCCCATTGGTGGGCAGCGCGTGGCCCACCGGGACATTTTGGGTGGCCCGCCACTGCTTCTCATATCTAAAGTGGCCCGCTGACATTATTTGAATCGATTATGTGAAAATGATTCACTCCGACTTCGACCTTTGAGAGGTGCATCTAAGGTGAAGTGTCCTCTTTAGAATTTGCAAAACCATTAATTGACAACTAAATGAGCAATATGATGGCACAAAAACAAACATTGACATTCGAATTATCCAACCACACTCCTTTCGTAATGAATATCTTCTCGTATATGCGATGAATGGTCATCACCTGCGCGAGTTTGTGCTAAGTCAATAGCATTCAATGCCCTGCTGAGCATGTTTCCTTACGTAATAAACCACGCCTCAATGAACCTTGAAAGAGGCTATATTAATTAGATCTTGACTACGAATGGAGGAATCCAACCGCATGCTTTTGACGTGCCAACATTTTTTCAAATATTCTGGGTGTCCGTAAAGTCGCTTGACTTTTAAATTGAATATCTACATGAGTAAACAATAAACGTTTACGTCAGAAACCTTGCTATATTACGCAACATGAAGGGAAATTTACGAATCTAACAATAAGAAATGAATATTCGATTATTTAACTGCTTAAATTTTACATTCTGCATGTAGTCATTTTTTTAATGAATATTATATGTGCAATTATAGTTCTTAAGCTTTGGTGAATTCATTTCAGTTTCAATAAATGTTAAAGTCAACTAGCTGTGCTGTTAATTATGTCAATTAACCTTACCTAGGGCCATAGCTCAAAATTTTCCCCTATTCAATTCTATGAAGCTTCATCACCAGCCTTGACGACATGCTTAGTCATTGATTGATTCATATCGTATCATCTTCAATTGAGAACGTCAAATTAATCAGCTTTCATGGCATAGAATTGCCATATCACATATCTATGACGTAATGTTTTCGCTAACCAATGACAAAGACGCGTGTGTCAACCAATAGTTTAAGTCTGCATCATAGTGTTTCCTCATGCTATGTTCGAAATCTCAATGTGAAGTGGCACGATCGCTGCTTATCTTATTAACAATGGATCTTCAGACTCGGATAGAGATAGTTCAGTGCGAGTTGGATTCTCGACAATCAGAATGTAATCGATGACATTGTCTGGTCTGACGAGGCGTATTTTTCACTCGATGGGATCGTTAACACGCACAATTACCGTATCTGGTCAGATGTTAAGCCATCAACATGCATCTCAAAATCCCTTCATTCACCTAAGTTATGTGTCTGGATGGGATTTTCTGCTAAGTTTGGACTACGACCTTTTTTCTTCTCCAACACAGTGACAGCTGATTCCTATCTCCAGATGCTTAAGGAGCACGTGCGTCCTCAACTTGCGCAAATTGTCCTCCTGTATATTTATGCAAGAGGGTGCCCCACCCCACTTTGCAACAAAGGTACGAAACTTCCTCATCCAGACATTTGGTGATTGCGTGATAAGTCGAGGATGTGACCGAGAGTGGCCTCCACGTTCACCTGATTTGAATCCTCTCGACTTTTGGTTCTGGGGATGGATGAAAGCGAAGATATACCATCATGGTAAGCCACAAAGCCTGGACCAGTTGAGTGAGAAGATCACTGATATCTGCAATGAAGTCACACGCGAAGGACTTGCCGCTGGTGTTTTCGATATTATTCGGCGATTGACTGCAGTGATTGATTGCGATGGCAATCATTTCGAACACTTGATTTGAACATTTTAAGCATCAAATATTGGCTTCTTACTGTTAGATTCGTGGCTTGTGATAAAAAATTTTATTGCTTTCTCATGTAGATATTCAATCTAAAAGTCAAGCGAATTTACGGACACCCTGCATATTTACTACACTACTATATGTTAGCACACGACTACCATTTGTGGAGTCCATGCACGGTTTTTGAACACTTAAAAGTACGGAATAAGAGAATATAAAGCCTACAATACTGCCTTTCAAAATTGGTGGCCCGCGAGCCTTTTCGTGGGCCAATCCTTGTGGCCCGCTATCCCAACTTGGTTACCCACCACTGGTCTATCCGAATGAGTTATCCAAGAAGTCCACGAATCCCTATGCAGTGGATTCTAGTTGAGAAACTTCACTTCTTCCGCAAATAGATATAGAGTGAATTGCCATTCGTTCATTAGATGAATTTACTGCATTTTTATTATTTTCCCATGGATTGTTGAAAATTGTCGAAATCCCATCAAAATCAAACGTCAAACAATTGAACTGAAGACTTTCTTGTGATAATGCGAGATGAATTTCCAGTCAATATTGGCGGCCAAGAAGCATTTTTTTCCAGCACAGTTTTTGCTACTTCGAACTAAGCTAGGTTATACCACAGGTCACGTTTCTGTGTGCTGTGTAGGATGGCAAATTTCTGATGCAATAGGCCTACATGCATATTTAGTGAAACCAGTGAACAATATCCACTTTTTGTTCATCTCTTCAGTGCGAGATATGCTACTTGAAAATATGCTTGCAATTATTTTCAGACATCCTATTTCGTGTGCACCTCTAATGACTGACTTAACATTCGTTTTAACCCAATTTGCTTGAAGTTCATAACCAGGGTCCAATTGACTCTGCTATTTTTTAGCGAAACATGTTTTTTATCTTCAAGAAGAGAGAATCAATTGAATGATGGTTATTAGTTATTCTACATTGGAATATATGCTCCAAAATCTGAGGCATAAGAAAAAAAACTCTAGCGTATCGTTTAATTATAGCATAAAAAGTCGGATAAAGAGTCAGATGGACCCTGTACATGCATCAGAGGGTTAAAGGATGGCAGGTACGCTATGTAGGTCTAAAGAGTGTCAAAACTTCCTGAGTGAGGTCGTTTCAAAACAATTGGAGATCACGGGAGTCTGCAAGACTGTGCAGGAACTGATCGGCTGAAGATAAGAAGGCTACAGTTAATGATGGCATTATGAGTTAGTGTCGGCATTTCCCGAAATCAGGCGAAAACCGAAAGAATCAAATCAGTGAAATATGTTCAGAAAGCAACTTCTAAATTCGGAATAAATGGCAATGTCAGAATTTCATCGCTGTCACACAAACATGTGATTTTCTACATGAAATGCAATACCTGACATATCATAACACGACTGCATCGCGTGTCATGCTGAGCCTTGTCATTCGTGTTGTGTTTACGTTTCTACAAATCGAACAATTTAACAACTTGACCTGCTCTAACTGAAGACAGACTATCTGCTATCTATTTTATTCCACGAATGAACGACAGATAGTGTTCTTTTATTGCACCTGCGCGGATAAATCGGCAAAGGGTGCAAGCCAGTAGGCCAATACATGGGCAAGCCGCGAGTATTAGCCTCCTCCTGTGCGGACCCTCGGCGTTGGTGGTCCTAGCGCCCTGTTGGTCCCAAAACCTAAGAAGAATGGCTTGCGCGAAACCGTAATTCTGGCCACCCCAGCCACCTCCAATACAAGCGAACGTGCACTTTCAGCAGCGGGGTTTGTCATGAGCATGAAACTTGCTACTCTAAGCCCCTTGATAAACACTTATATCAGATCGCTGACAGAACTACAGACTTTTGATAGCATAGTCACTGAACTTTTAATTCTATTCAAATTGCTTTGTACTTTCTTCAATCGGGCGAGCCTCCTCTAGTTAACTATTGGTTTATTTTGATTTGAATGTTTTAAATGAATAATTAAGAAAGTGAATTTCGTGTTAAACAAAGGTGACTGGACTTTGTGTTCGTGTCATGCTTCGACTGAAAAATTTCGAGTCAAGTTGAAGTTAAATCTCCTACGACTGCAGACCTGTAGTTTCATCAGATCCATAATTGTGGAGGCCAAGGGCCGAAATATGTCTAGTTTTGCTTCCCTCTGCTCAGATGTTAATGTCAAATTATCGTTGTCATTCTTTAAAATCATCATGTGAGAAAGATACGTAATTCCTGAGATGGATAAAATGGCTCTGTATTGGCCTCAATAAAAGGTTGATCAGATATTCATTATTGCATGGAATCATAGATATCGCATGAGATGAGTGATCTGTTACATTCTTTCATGCATTTCCGGTTGATGTAGCGATCGAAACGGGAAAAATGAATATGTTCAAAATGACACGGAAAACAGAACGGATGCAGATAATTATCGACGCATCAGAGTGGTGAACAATCGCATTGGGAAGTGTGAAGTTCGATATTCTGTTCAATACAACTTCCTAGCAACATTCACAGAATTTACTGTCCGTATTCATGAAGTTGACTACGCTACGCTGTTTCTAAACACTGCTCTCCTTCACAGGTAAGATAATATGCAGCTAGCGCTCTTGATTGATTTGGTACAGATTCGATTACATGTACAGTATACAGATTACTTAACAAATATTCTGTTCTGAATGAACCTCTCAATACTTAGCATTAAATAAATTTACATAAGCTGCGATGAGATTCCACGTATAGAATGACAATTGATTTGACAAAATCATGTCGTCTGATCTTCGCTGTCATTATTTATACTTATGGATTTTTATTTATATCGAGATGTGATTACATTCATTGAAATGCATGTGTGCCACTATTTATGTCCTCTCCTTTATGAGTTCATCCATTGTTTTCAATATTTCATGACACTTGATCACACTGTATAACTTGTAAATATCATTTCATTTCTCCATACTTACTCCACGTTGCAATGCACTATCACATCACGATGACACTCCTACGAGTAACATTGCATCATCCCAAAAGGTGTTTTCTGTTGAAAAATTATGCTGTTCTGGACAAATCATGGACTGCACAAGAAAATCACCGTCGTAACGGGACAATCACACTGATGAGGAATATATGCTAACTATAGGAATTACAGATTAATTAAGAAAAAAATAAAGTTTTATTGTAATAAAAGCAACAACAAATTTCTTGCGTTAAGAGATATTGACCTCAGCGTCTACTTCGTAACTGAATTTCTTTGGCATTTTATTCTGAACTTCTGGTATTCTCAAATTTGCTTTCAGTGCATTGACACTCCAAAATAACTGCTCAAATCAAAAATTAGTTGTTTTCCTCAGCATATTGTGCAATTGATGCTCACTGAAAGTTAGCCGGTTTCGATCTCTGTTGCATGATGAATAAGTAAGCATTGGCCCACTACTAATGATTCGGTGGACACGTACAATCACAGAATTAGACAGGTCGTCTCTTCTTCCGTTTGACTAGAAGGGAAACATTGGAACATGTAACGTAAATGAAATGGCACAATCTGCTGACTAAATACCATAGCAATCGAACAATCAACACCCAGTTCAACATTAAACACGCCAAATTGTGCGAAGTTTCAGTGACTGTCATCAACCGGATCACACAGCAAAGAGACACAGACGATGTCAAGTTCTACAGAGAAGTTTGTGAACGTTTTTTCATGCGCCTGCTAACTTTTTTAAAAATGATGGGAGGGCCCAACATTATCGAGAAAACTTTTGCGCAATGATGTGAATTCTTCAAGTCTGAAGGAATCGTGGCAATCGGAGCATTTTGAAGGAATTCAGAGCAATCCGCAAGCGACGAACGACTATATTTCCTATCTCTGCAAGGTATTAAAAATTTCTTTTTGCCCACTTATTAAGTTCGTGTATGTGCCATCTGTTTGGATCAGTTTGCACTTCTAGCAAAGTGATACGATTAAACAATCTAATTCTGTGCGTACAATACATGAGCAGCAACGACCTCAATATATGCAAAGCAATGAGAAGGCAAAAGTCAGTGAGATACATAAAATTACATAAAATAAACAGTTAGAATTATTTACAAAATTTAATATAAGATCTGCTGAAGCGTGTAGTTTTGTAGATCGGTTTTCTATACAAATTTTTACAATATGACTGTCAAATGTAATGTTGAACGGAGTGAGATCAAAACCAAATTCTCTGTCGATCAACGCACGCAGATGAATCTAATTCTGTGATATTACCTCTACACACAGGTTGACATAACACGGAGGATTTTGTAAAATGCTACTATTCCTTCTGCTTTGCTATCACAATCAGTCAAACCAAAATTTTTTCAAAAGTGCAAAATTTTGTGTATCTCACATGTAATGCTGGGTTTCATTCGAGTTCATTTAATAAAATCGAAAATGTTTACACGAAAGGGATTTAATTATTGCTGAGTTGCTACGCTACCTAATATGCTTACTCTATGATGCAAAGTCTAATGAATTTGATGAGTGATTGTGTGAGGGCTGTAATTCAGTCAAAGGGACATCATGCGAAATTTTGACATCTGTTGTGACCTCATTGTTGTTCATGCTCGAATTATGCAGCTATAAATATTTCTAAGTCGCAAATCAATGGAATTACCATTTTACCACTTTTTAGTAATGAATTGACAGCTGTGTATTTTAAATTTTTGCAATTACCATCTTGCTGTCGCATACTGTACACTGTCACTAATATGACTCGATAGAAGAATAATTTCTCTTCTTCTTCATAACGATTATCTGACCACAATAACATGGAAAATCAATTTCCCTTCAATAATCTCCTCTCTTGAAGATCTCATAGAATGGAAGTAAACTCAACTTGCACTTTCACCGTCTTGCATTGTATTACGTGGGGAAATTCTGACACAATACCTTCAGGTTAAGCAATTTGATGACGTAAAGAATGAATTGAATTCACTTACTATGCAGGCTGGACATATGTTGCTGCAGTTCGTGAAGTCGAAGCTCCAATGACGATTTGCTTGACTTCATTTTGCTGCTGTAGGAATGAAGTTCTTGGACTTGGCCTTCGAGGAAGGCAATATCGGCCTGAAGGTTGAAGTTTTCAGTTAGAAGTTTTTCATGACTCTTTTTCGCCTTCGCCAGTCGAGTGGATTTTTTCCTCGTTCTTGCCAATAATTCAGCATTTACATCTTCCAGTTGCTTTGATTTCATCTTCAACTCCCATAAATGAGCCATCTCTGATGCATCTGGCTTATCTAGAAAGGATATGTGTGTCAAATATCAACATTTTAGCCATGAATAAAACACGTGTATTTAGGAATAATGCTCAAAACATCAGAAAACGTTTGTGATGTTGATATTGTCGATCAGCAGAATTATTAGCAGAAACTGTACATTTGGGAAAAACATAATCAGTAGATGTCACTCTAAAAATACTGAACGTCATTTGAGTCCTCATCAAAGCCTGAGATCAAAGACAGATCTTACAGGTGAGATGCTGTCCACAGTACATGTTAAAATTGATAATAGCTTTTGAATATGTTTCATAATTGCATGTTTTTTGTCGCTCTGAATAAATTTTTTGAATATATTTGATAATGATTGTTCACCGAACTTTCTGTATCACAGAATTTCTCATAATTGGAAGCGGAATATACACGGCCCTGACTGCAACGGCGAACTTGCAGTAGACTTTTTGAAGTGCCAAAGGCCTTCGATAACAAGCAGACAATATCAAAGTTCGATGTTATTGAAAATGAATTCCGACTTCAATTGCAGTTATTGTTCTGTACCGAATCGAATTTGTCGCCACCGCTGATTCTGAGTTCGAATCCGTAGTGAAAAGGGCTTAGTCGTGGAATCAAAAAAGGTGTTTGTGTGTCTATCTAAACTTCAGTTAACAGGAAGCAATCAATCGCAATTTGCTAAGAATGAGGTGGCGGCCAAATTCTTCGCCGTTGGAGTGACGAAGCTCCGACTATTTTTCCCTAGGGGTCGTTAGCATCCTCTGATTCATAGGGCTCACTCACCGTTTCGTTTCTATATCAGACAATCAATTTTGAAGCACGCCGTCGTAATTCAACGTTCGTATTAGCATACAGCTTTCAAAATTAGTCGCCTCTTCATGCTCTAACATTCGCATTCTTCTCAGATGTCTTACTTCATTCCAATTAAACATTCTGGAATTTCTGAATTTTTAGTGATTTAGTTTGCTGACGTGGAAGACACTCACGCACTTGATATGTTATCACTTCATCCTGAATTATAGATTTCATGACCAAACTACCATAATGATGCATTTTTTCTCCTTAATTGATATTCGACTACAAGTACATGTAATGGAAAACTCAAATGACAAGTTGGCATTTCACTTGAGAGTAGTTCACTTCGTAACTTGATCTGGGCATATCGACTCAGAAATCTGCAGTCGCATAAATGCTGTCTGATAATCCTTTGGTTGCTCTCAAATCCGCGTATTCCAGAATCGTGTGAGAGTTAAAATCGGTGTCCCTAGAGCTGTCTGCATGCATGGTTGTGAAGCCTGAACACTGTCTTGTGGTGCAAAGCTTGAGTCCACTCCGTCCACTGTCAACAGAAAATCCCTTGCATCTCTCTCATGTAGAGGTTAGTAATCGTGCAGGAATGAGAAGCGTCCAAGTACACATCATTCGTCAACAGCTGCGTTGGACAGGCTATACTATCCGAATGCCTGCGAGTCGACTTCCGAGAATTGAACGAAGGAATGCGGAAATAGGGAACCTAAGAAAAGGTGCAGGGATCACCTGAAGCGAAATGTGACATCGTGCGCTTTTGACTCATTGACGGCACTCACTGCTGACCGTGATGGGGCTGGCGGAGGCTATGCAGCAATAGAGCAAACCTGCACGAACGGGAGTGTCAACCTGGTGAACAGGAGTATCAATATGTGAGATGACATCGAGGCTCTCAGCTGCCCGTCAGAACCCCATGTCCTCAATGTTCACGCTCCAGAGTTCCTGAACCAGTTCACGATATTCGTGTACTCAATGTCTTCGTCTTCTCAAAGTTCACATCGATTTCAACTCCCATCTGAGTGGAAGACGTCACGTCGCATCGACGTGCCACCCAAAGCAAGTGATAAATCAACAAAGGCTGAACTTAATGATAAACATTTCTGTTAACTGCCTCAGATGCTCTCTTCGAATCGGATAAAGGTGATTCAGACAAATTATGGAGGGTGCCCCATCAAAAGAAACATCGCGATGATTTTATTTAAAAGTAATTTGAATATCTCATTACTGCTTGTATAGAAGGTTAAAGTAAGGAAAAAAAATTTTTTTTCTATTTAGCTATTTGAATAGGCCCACATCTTGACCGACAAAGTAGTGCTTACCTTTCTTTGTGGGACACACTTCCATCATGACGGAGCGCATGGAACAGCAGTTGGAAGGAATGGATATAAATGACTGATTCAAGCGGCTAATTTTCTGCTTGCATCCGACACAGCACAAGACAGTTTCCTCGGCTTCATAATAACAGAGTTCAGTTTGAGATGCCACTTCGGTAGCGATATCATTGAAGCGGATTACGGGACGTTCAGGACACCATACAACTTCTTTACCATTGATGCAAACACTCACTTCGAAGGAGTTGACGTCCACTTGAATATCGGCATCAGAATCGATTCCAACTTGCCATAGACATCGATCATCGTCTTCTAGCAGTTTCCCATCAAAACTGATTGACACGTGCTGCCTTTCTTCCAGTCCACAGGCAGTTTGTCGAACATCTCCGACGGTGGCAACACTGGACACTCGCAGGATAGAGCATCTGCCAGAAGACAGGTGAAGGGTTAAGCTAATAGGTCCTTCCAACAGGACGCCGTCTTCAGGAAGATCTAGATCACTAAACTTTTCATCGCCAAATACTTGTCTACTGCAGTGTATCACCGGAGAGTTGCAGTATTGACTGATTTTGTCAGAAGGCATGACAGAATGCATGGTGACAGATTTACCGCGAATTATTGTCACCGTTCGTTTATTCTCCACTTTCATTGCAAAGAACCGAAGCCATGGCGCTCCGAACGATTTCAAAGCATCTAAAACTTCTCCGCGGAAATGTATAGGTTTATCATCCAATAATATCTTCAGATTCTGTATTTCAACAGTGGACGGACTTCTAAACAGTTCAACCAAATCCTTCGGTAATGCTTCAACACTTTGATAATCATCAGTAGGATCAGATTCGCAACCTATGGATTCGCTTGTTTGAATGCCATCGACTTCATCTTCTCCGTAACTACTTATTTGACTGTTGCAATCATGTGGATCAAATGGAAAGTCGAGATCGTCATCACATTGCGTTGGATCAAAGTCATCATCACTTTCTCTGTCACCTCCGGCAGCCTGATGACCACCAGAGGAACTGCAATCACTCATCATTTCATCTATCATTGCGTCATCAGTTAACCGCCGTTGCATCTTGATCGTAGAGATGACTCCCTTCAAGACTTCTTCACAATCATCAGACGCAAAGACACCATCCATGCTCACAACTATTCCATCCCAGGGGTCAAGGAACTCAAGGTCCAGTGCAAGTTCAACAAACAATGGAGTCTGCTCATTAATTCCTTGATCAGCTAGGGGAACATTGCGCTCTAGAACTCCACGAAAAGACCACAGTCGAAAGTCCTGCTCTTCTGCCGCATGGAAGAAACGTCGGACGTCGGGAAATAATGTTCCAGGAGGTTGAGAAAGGCGTGCTCGAATTTTCGGAGAGGAATATAGACCTCCGTAGATTCCTACAGGAATGTCTTCTTCTTCGAAAAAGCATAGGCGTACGATTCCAAGACCAGGAGCTACTTCTGCGATTTCGCTCAGATGTTTATCTCCCGGAACTCGTGTTCCTTCAGCTGTCACGAACATCCCATTTTCAATGCCTACATTAGTATCTTCCAGCCACTTCGTCATGATTTCATCAGCTGTAGTTGAAACAGGTAAACTGTACAGGCGCTTCATCGATACATCCCCGAATTCGATGATCACATCCCACGATGCTGCAAAAAAAGCAATAGAAAATAGTTATGCGGAACTCAGATAAGCACATGTAACTTGAAATCTACGACTGTACATCTGTGAAAAATCTACGGTATACTGACTATTAGTTATTCCTCATTCATGATATAGCTACATTCCATACTCTTCGTCGCACGTAGTCGCACGGTCTCTTGGGATGCATTCACTGGACCGATACCAGGGTTTGAAGGGGACAACCTTTCTGTATCCTGCGGCAAGATTTTTGATATGTCTTGAACAATTGACCTTTTGTTTGTCAACTTCAATTCTTTGTTTTCTGTAACTTTGAAATCATTTTTAAATATGTGACCTTATGTAGCTTTTCAATATTTCAAAGTCAAGTGATGACATGCGAGTTAGTCTGATTTTACCATGTGTATCAACAGTCGTGTCTCCAGTCCTGCTGAGAAGCTAGGTGTGCCTAATATTGTCATAGAATTGTAGAAATCACTTATAAATATGGTTTAATCAGGCAAATGGTTCTTCCGTGGATTCCACGAAAATAATTTGGATTAATCGGCACACTAATTTGAAAAATAGTATGTTCATCGATATGAAAATATGGCACATCACAAGATATCAGACATGATAATCGGCACATTACAAGAGACCAAGAAAACGCTCGTTCATTTCCCTCTCAACTTTCTTGTTCCGATGCTGGTGCTTCTTGATTTTGAGCATTGTTTTGAGCCAATTAATTTGGCAATTATAGTTGCCTCTTATGATTGCTGCTTCTCTCCAGTGACTCAGTCACAAGATGGAGAATGCGATAGATAGGTATGGGAAGCATACCGTATTATTCACTCGAAACATTCTCATTGGATTAATGAAAATCTTAAGTCATTTAATAGGAAGACTGAAGATCTTTCTACTTTGTTAAGAAAAAGGATGTCAACCAATGATGTTTCTATCTTACGTTGTGTATGTCATAGCTATCTTAAGATAGAAATATCATTGATTGAAGCAGAAGAAGATTGATGCAGAAGCACAATCAACTAAGTACCCCAAACTCATCACAAAATATTTGAGGATCATTAATCAGATCATCTATATTTTAGGATCAGAGTCATCTGAATCAATTATTCAACTTAGTGTCGAATGAATCATTTTCCAATCAAGCATCCTAACATCGCTTCGGGCAATCAATTTCAATCACGCAATCTAGCATCTCTTTCATTTTTGCGTCTGTGATTATGCGTGATGGAAGCTCGAGGAGAAGTGTCGTTCTCTTATTATGCGGATTTGAAATAAATTATGATCTTGATAAATCTATCACATATTCAACTGTCGCATAACAGCGGATTATCTTCGAAAAGCCACCAAATCGTAATTCGGAGGATGTTTCTAGACGTCAGTTTAGTATTAACCTACGATTAGATGCTCACGTGTTTTCTACAAGTAAGGATCGAGAGGGAAAACTGCGTCTATTGTCTACAGCCATGTTCAGCATCTTCAAGTGTTGTCTTTCACTTAGTATTGGAATACAAGACACACATGAGAGAAGATAATGCTGTCATTTCAATTACTGATGCAACCGTCGCACGTGAATAAAGTTGGTGAAAGTGAATATGTGTGAATACTTGAAACATAAAGAAGCAGTGTCATAGTCCGAGAGCAACTGACATTTTCTTCCTAAGTTTTCGCACGTGCTTCTTGTCTTTAATTTGCAGATTGTCACTCAACATCAGAAAACGACAATTCTTAAATTATACTTCCAGTCGTCTTGCGAGTTACGGAGCGTCAAACATCGTGAAATCCCATTTGTTTACGTAGATCCATATACTTCCGAGTTTGGTACACTTATAACGTAATGATCGAATATTCATCTAATCACCTCAAATGAGATTTGTCATTTTTATGATTATGATCGCACTTTTAATGCAGTTATCTTCCAGAGTTGCCAGAAATGTGATATTCCTCGTAACCGGTAGCTTGGCACTAACTACTTTTAAAGATAGTGAAAATTTCATGACAACCGATGCTATTGTTGCAGATAAACAGACTGTCCTGATCACCAAATGATATTCACAGAATTCACTTTAGGTGCAACACGTTTTAGTAGTTTAATTCACCTTAAGATCTAGTAGTATTTACCTACACGTAGATGGGTGCTTGACCGAGCAGTTGAAATGACCATCAACAAACACCTACTTTCCATTGCAGTCCCACTAACTTATGCAAGATGAAAAGTCGGATTTTTATGAATAAATCCGTTAGTTGAAATACATACTAAACAATAAAACTCTTATTGAATAGATATTGAACCGATTCATGGCAGATCATAATTTTGTGCTGATCTGACGAGTTCGCCAGAAACTGAAATAACTAGCAAGTTGACTGCCTGAGAAGTGCAATCATAAACATAGTGCATTGTGGTGTATTAGATGATATGTGGCACTATGCAATACGTGCAAAACATGCACAGCCCTTTTCAGGCTCAAAACGTCAGCAGTTTTGAAACTAAAATGCATGTTGTGTCCATTCTTGCAGTCAAAAGTCAATGAGATACATTATAGGCCCACGCTTAAGTTGGTAGGTAATGAAATCGCGCTTCTGTTTATTAGCTTGCTTCACATCACCTGATGCTGTTATATTATTGTCATTATCAGGGTTATAAATGCAAGCTTTGAATTAGTCTGAATACTGGAGAAATGTGCTCAGCCTGTAATTTAGAAACATTGTAGTGTTGACGATGCGAACCTTTACAGCTATTACAACAGCTCTAAGTACTAATAACTCACCTAATCCAATTCAAACTTACGTCTTTAAAAAATCGATGTTTCGCGCAAAGAAAATCCGCAAAATGCTCGATGGCAGCTGAATCTACTTGTTTCGTGATTTCGAAGTTCGAAGACCAAAAATGTGCACAATATTGTTACCGGTATCGTTATGCACGCATGGTCTTATCATAAAGTCATCGATAGAAGCGCATTATTTCAAAATCGAGCAGCTTCCTAGTAGGTGTAAGAGAAGTTAACATGGAAACTACGGCGATAGTCGATTTCGACCTGAAAGCGTTAAACTCTAAGATTTAAGTTTTCGGATTTCCTTAAGTTAAAATTTCTGCGTCAGGCAACCTAATTATTCCACCCAGAATTCCCATAAATATCATCAACTTACGTTCGGGTCCACCAACAGCCATTTTCAAAGATGTCTCAAACAAATGGAATCTGAAACCAAACACGCAAAGCTCTGTTTACATGATAACTAATTTGTGAATAAATAGCGACATATGAGCTCAACATAGACATCGGTAAACACGATTAATATAACTAATTCGACATCAGGGATGCAGAGACGGAAAACAGAAAGTCTATGAAGCCAGAACAGCAACAAAATGCAGAAATCCGCCGCCGCAGAGCGGATGGGTGACATATTCCATCATTTGTTGAATTAGTAATGATATGTATAGATACCAACGTTTTCTCACTCAAAGTCATAAACAATAGAATGAAATGAAATATACGATCGATCAAATTGCCATGAAAAAGATGTGCGGCTGGCAGGATTCGAACCCACGACTCAAGTTAACTACATGCAGACTGGTGCTCTACCAACTGAGCTACAAGCAGTTTACATACGACTGTGTCAATTGGCAGGAACAAACTCTCACCACCACTTATCAGTTGTTATGGCAATTATTATCAATGAATAAATAACTCGTCACAATTGTGACTGCCGTCATTAAGGCAAGTAGCTGGGGATCGGTTGTCCACCAATGCTTCTTGAACAAACAAACAACATTAATTGTGATGTTGACCGTCGTTGTGGCCTTGTGGTAGAGTGTTCGCTCTGCGTCGCGGAGACCTTGGCCGGGTCATACCTAAGACGTTTAAAATAGGTACACTCTGCATTCTTGCTGAACACTCAGCACAAAAAAATAATGAAGTGATTTGACAACTCGGCCACATGGAACAAAGTCTCCGTGCCTGATGTGCTTCCGAGTATAAACAAGTTCATTCATTTTTTTGTCCAAATTTACAGTTATTACAGCGGTCCTGCCAATTATAGCGTGAAACAAACAGTTGCGACTATGTTCAATTACTTGATCAGAGCACCAACAAAACATAACTACCACGAGTATAATCTAGTGAGTGAGAAAAAGCCAAGGTGAATGAAGCGTCGAATCCATATTTTTCTCTACATGAAAGAATAAATCAATAAACAGCATAAAGAAGTGTCCCAAGTCCGTAAATCCATACAGTGAAGACATCGTCCTGAAAGCGGAACCACACACTGGGGCGAAAGTCAAATGTAGATATAGTTGGTGACCCCCATTTACCGAGGTAAATATGGGCAAATGAGCCGCCAAATGCTCTACCCATCCCGACTCCTGTGACCTGAAGGTATCGCTGATCTTGAAGGATAAACTCGTTGACCTCGAGAGAAAGAAGACGGAGGAGCTGCAAGATTTCTTCATTTGGTCTACAGGAGTCGCGGAAATCGCAGAAAGGCACGCAAAACACATTGAATTCCCTCGTTGATAGGGACGTTGGTCTAGAGGTAGCATACATACATGCATGTGTGCAACTTGTACATCATACAAGAGATCTAGTGAGGGCATTAAGCAGAGTTGCTGCATTACTCCAGATTTTTACTATTAACCATTGCCTAAATGTCCCCACACAAGGGTTCACTGCCCCTCTCTTCGAAGGGTTCCTATAAGTCAAATATTCATGAAATACTTCGTGGTGATTGGAGCATTTACATCATTGTAAAAAATCACCAATTTTACTGTCACTTTATGAAAAGGAAAGTGGAAATGCAATTCTTTTGCTCACATTTTTGCAGATTTTATGTGCAATGGACGTGAAGAAATGCCTTCCGATTGATTTGGAGACTCTGGAAGGACATCATCTTTTCTATCAATCAAACTTTATTGAAATTGTGCCCGCCTTTTTAGGTAGGCACATCCACGCCATAATTTTTGGTTCAGATGCGCTTTGTGATGGGCACTTAAATAGCAAAATGATAGGCTAAATTATGGAGACTTTGCATCAAATTGAATTATTAGATATTAACGTATCATAAAATATGTCAGCAACTTAGATAAATAATATCTTCACGATGTGATGTAACTCCTTATAGAACTTCAAATTCTCACGCTCTAAAAGTCAAAAAAATTATGGTCAAACAAAAATCGCCGAAAATTTATTGGATACTCTGACAGTCAACATTTTCTTGTCTGATGGAAGTCTACAGAAACGCACAGCATTGATATTGTTACATCAGTTACTATTGTACTTAGACAAACTTAGACATACCAACAAACGGGGGCGAACGGTATTCCAAAATGGATATCAACAGGGAATTATAAACACAAAAAGATCACTTTTTTTACAGAAAAATACCTTAAGATAAAAAATTTAATTAAAAATTAAATCGGGTAAGACGGTCATGCAGAGAAATTAGGGTCGGTGTAGTGGAAGCTACGATAGTAGCATCACGTTGTTGTAGACCAGCCTGTAATTGAGCTTTGTAATGCAATGCTATGGGGGAAGAAGGGAGAAGGGAGATAGGTCTCAAATTAGTAATTGACGGTTTGTGTTTCTTTGGCACGAGTACTATAAATGCGCATATTTCCATCGTTTAAGGAAGTAGCTCATTTGAAGACAAATTGACATTGAAAATATGAGACACGGGGGAAGCAAGGACTGATGCTGCAGATTTATATAACTTTGTGGGTATTAAGTCTGTGCCGAGCGCTTGTATTCCACTCTTTCAACAGAAATGTACGTTGAGTGGCAAACCTCTTCGTTTACATCAAGGGGCAGTTTGAAATCTATATGGGTTCTTTCAAATGAAGAGATGAAGACAAGGGTTACTGCTTCAACTGATTCACTAATCAAATGCTGAGGTCATCTTCATTCTTTTTTCCTGATGTTGAATTGGTGACATTCCACATACCTGTCACTGATTGTTTAGACCTAGCACCCCCCTTGAACTTAGCCTTTCTTATTTCAAATTTAATTTTTTCTTTTAGAATGGTTTGCAATAAGCTATCCAGCGTTCGTTGATCATATTTCTGATCTGAGGGGTTATGCATGGTTTGTCATATTTCCAGACAGGTACATAGTTGATGTGAACACTTTCACGCAGACATAAATCAACAATATCATGAAAAATGCGACATTTCTCCTGAGGAGAATAAAACATTGAAAATAGCTCAGTCCAATTAACATTTGATAATGCGTCAATACGATGATTGATATTTGAGTGTGAAAGGTCATATAAAGTTCGATAGACTTCTTGATTATGGTCTGTACCATACTTTTCTACAGGTAATGAATAGCAAAATACAGTTTTGTGATCAGTGTCCTATAGGAGGGCCAACTACGCCATTATACCCTGCTACAATACTTTCACTCACGAAAACACGGTCAAGAATATTGATTCCAAGAATTGGATCTGATACAATCTGATTTAGTCCAAGATCAGTCGAAATGCCATTACTGTGCATTAGTGTTTGGATCCCGGGATCCCGGCGTATTTTTCTTGTCCCTAATCCCGGGAAGCAGAGACGGGAAATCCCGGGATTCAATTTTCTTGAAAAAGAAGTTATTAACTTACATAGTAGTTGTGCGAATCTGCGTTTATCATATTTTAGTTAATGATTGGCTACATAGTCTGTATAGAGTCGTAAAAGGCTAGTAAGTAGCACCGTAAGATGCGTAGTACATAGCACAAAAGCTAGCTATTCTGATTTTGCATAGTACATTTGTCGTCTCATCTGAGGCAAGGACGTCTAAATATAATATCAGTCCTTGTGTGAGGTCATATTTCGCCGCGTCATTCGGCAGAATGACTCATGTGTTGCACTGTTGCTGAGTATGAATTGTATGATAGCATGATGTTAGAACTGAGTGATTGTGTGTGATGTCTTGGGTGTGACTACAGTAATCTGTGCATGATTCTGTGCCACTTCTATGTGTGTGACTGCTACCGCAAGGCTTGCGCAAGGTCACAATTGGTGCGAGAAGCCAGATGACTGTCACCGTTTTCTTCCTTTTCCCATCTCCATGGAGATGAAAATTGATTTTGGTGTTAGCGCTCAAGAAGAATGCCCGTAGTATATAGACTACTCCTTCGAGTTGAGAGTTCAATGCAGTGCAACGTCTAAGCCATGGATTCACCCGCCTGGAACTATTTTACGAAAGACGATGCTGGCTTGAAGGCCATCTGCAATATTTGCAAAGCTTCTATCGGCTTCAAAGGATCATCGACTAGCGGTTTGCTAAGACATTTGAAGAACATTCATCGTGAGCTTGTGCCCCAGAAACGCAAAGCTGATGAAGACATGACTGATCAACCGTCACAGAGGAAGAAAGTGAAGCAACAAACTCTAGATCGAGTTTTCATGTCTGCTAAGCGATCATCACTAGCAGAAATACTGGCAAGACTAGCAGCAGAGGACGGCAATTCAATACGCGCAATCACAAGGAGCAAGTTCATTCGGAATTCTATTTCTGCACAAGGATATACGCCACCAAAGTGTGAAAAGACTGTTATGAAACTGATTATCGAATATCATCATGCGATCGTCGCTGAAGTCAAGAAAGAAATTTCCGACAACGTTTCGAACGGAGAAAGATTCTCAATCACCCTGGATGAATGGACCAGTAAAAGAAATCGTCGGTATATGAATGTCAACGTCCACGACAAGGCTGGGATGATAAATAATCTCGGACTACCTTTCCAATACAACTCGAAAATAGCCACCAGTAAAATATAATGGTAAATACAAACCCTTCCAATGCACCTAGAAAATAGTCGAGCTAGCAAAATTGCCAACAACATGGGACTTTTTGTGAATTTCGGTTTGTCCCGGGAAAAATCCCGGGATCCCGGGATTCGAAGAAGCTTTTTCCCGAATTCCCGGGATCTGAAATTGTCCCGGGAATTACAAACACTACTGTGCATCTGATTGAAATCTCCTGTTATGATGACATTGAAGTTGAAATTACAATTCAAAATTATCTCAGCATTCTCAACAATGAAAACTTTGACACCACGCAAGACTTGAAAAGAAGCAAACGTGAAGTGGTATGTATACACCATAGAAATAGATAACAATGAAATATCTAGAACGGAAATGAATATTCATGCAATACACAATAGTGGCACAAAAATCGCACGCATTTTCAGTTAGATACACTTGTCAACGGCTGAATCATTGGTTTAGATTCAGTCACATGTGCAATTATAAGCTTTTCATTGGTGGTTCATGCCCCAACTTAGTTCCCCCGGATGTGCCGCGACCTTGAGTAAATTTCCATTCTAGTCAACTTCAGATAAACAATCTATTTCTATGGTATACACTTATCAAAATCAGATTTAGAATGAGGCAGTAGTAGCTACAAGGACTCAAAATACAGTGGATGATTAGAAAATTGCATGCACCTACATGTAACTTTCATCCTATTACAAATATGCGCAAACTCCTTCGCCTACTCGGCCAACCCTATCAGCTCTAAAAATTTCATAATGACGGAAGGACAGAATAGAATCAGGAAAACTGGCATTTAAGCAAACCTCAGTTATGCAGACAACATTTGGATTTAAGTTCTAAATCACTGTAGACGGCTCATCAAGTTTTTTGAAGATGGAGCGGATAATGGTCATCAAAAATGAAGGAAACGACGGCCTATCATCATGCGCAGATATAGATGCAGATAGAGATAGATGCATTCATGTATAACTGTATAAATGGCTTGTGACATCCACCAGTAGTGCGAATTTGTAAAGCAAAGAACGTCGGACTATGCGTATCTTAGACTTGACTTGAATTAGAAGAAGCATCACTCGCAATTCTTTAAATTGGCTGTAAACAGCCTACCGTGTATCCTGGATAATAAACAAACATTTATACAAAACATGAAGTTACGCAGTTAGAAATCTCGATTTACTTCGATTTTTCGAAATCCGATCGTAAACAGCTCAAAAATGTTGAAAGTCAGCAATCATCATGCATAGAGCAGTTCTTCAAATGTACCTTGCCAAAATATGGGAAGTTTCGATCAAAATATTTTAGCAAAACGGATTCAAGCTGCTGACATAGAAACTATTTCTGACGTAGATTTTGCACTTTTTGGTTTCTTTAGTAAACGACTGACTGATTTGATTGAGAGAAAAATCCATTCTTGCTTACTCAGATTTCCTTTTTACTGACAATGTTAGTTAAGTTGAAACCGGATCGTCACGTCACGGACAGGATCGCGATTTTCAGTCAATTGGGTGCCCAAGCAAAACATAGAAGCATAATTATTCAATGTCTAATGAGATCCATCGTCGTTCTGGATTCGGCTGACTGTCCAAATTGTAGAGAAAAAACAAATAGTCGTAAAAAAGATCACGAAGTCGACGCTAGCTTAAAATCTCCAGCGTTAAAATCCATTCCTTATGATATTACGCTTCTAGCTAACAGTCCTTCTCAGTCAGTTATTCATAGAATGAAGATGTTTTTCATAACAAATTCAACATTGTTTTTCTTAAACTCATATTCTGGCAGAATACGTACACAGATGTTATGCATCATCACCATAAATTTCGCTTTTTCGTCTAACCAGACGCATGCCTGACGCAAAGTGAAGTGCTGCAATGACAATACGGATGAAATATGTGATATATGTACAGATTGATCGAGACCGGCTGAGAACAGCTCAGCAGACAGAATCAGTCAGACTGTTTGCAGCTAGCATATCTTAGAAATTAATAGGCAAACTGCAGGAAACATAATTGCCAAATTTTTTGGAAGACGGAAGATGAGCAGCTGACAATAAGGGAAGAGGAACTTATACGAAAGTGAATGAATCGATGATAGACGCAATGGTGAGACGCGTAGAAGAGAAGCCTACCATCACTTGACCTCAAAGAGAAAGTGCAGCAGGTGTTTCCAACCATCCAAACCATAATTTGGTTATAAAGATCCACACTTATCCAATGAAACGAATCGAACATTAAACAAGAAAACATAGTTTTATGCAATGTCTAGTAGACATTGGCATGCGGACTAAAATTACACCATATTTGTTAGTCGAATTTGCGTGAAATGCCCTCATCATCGCTACATAGCGCAATAAAACAGATGCAGTTCTGTCAAATTATACACAAATCTAAATTTCTGGACAATACTGAAGGAATATTCGAAGGAATTTTAAGGAATATGTGTTCACATGTCAACCTCCCATCACTCTATCACACTGTGGTTAATCTTTCAATCATCAAAATCTCAAGAGAACAGTGTTTGACACGGCGCAGGATTAACCCTCCTTTCGAAAAGTAGCTCATGATTTATGTCAGTTAACATGAAATAAATAATGAAATCGAGTAGGGCCCATTAAGTTTGACTTACTGGTCAAATAATTTTTCTACACAAAACGGCTAATTATACATTTCCTCAATTCTAAGAATCCAACATGTACTCCGTTGAACATCGCTTAAACGTAGACCTTATATTATAGCCTCATTTGTCATCAGTGATGCCTTCTATTTCTTTCAAAATAAAAGCTAGCCTATACACAAGCAGTGTATATGCTAGTCGTGCATACTTTGTCGTCAACGAAACAAACCTGTGCACGTAAGATTATTTTCATGGCAAAAATGCCACAATCCAATTCGTCAAAGCCTTTGTTGAGAGCTTGAAATTTTCTTTTATCAGAAGAACTAATTCTCACTGAGAACACATGATTCGATGAGCTACTTCGAGATACAAATTTTTCCACCGTGGGCGGAATAGTGACTTCAATTTACTTTTCTCATGAATTGAAAGTCATTCATTCCTTGTCACTCTATGGACCAGGTACTTTTTTGTGGCAAAAGTTTTGATTTAATAAGAGAAAATATGATACAGTGCCATGTAATCTATTCCAGAAGAGGATGATAAACAAAGGACCATATGATTTCAGGTAAATTTAAATAGTATAACAAATATCATTAAACTTGCTCATTTTTACAGACAAACAAAATTTTATTACAATTTTCTTCATCCGAACAGCTGAAAAGGCCATCAATATTCAACAAGCAGCTTTTGTCAAATCTAGTCTCATTATCTTAAACATTGGCTTTTCTATAGTGGTGATTGTTTCTAGGAGGCGAATTATCGACAAATTGATGTCATAACAAGGTACTACCACCACACGTCATCGATGATAATATGCAGCTATATATTGGCACATTTTCATGTTGTCAATTGACTGGATTCATTGCGTGTGTGCATCACTGACTAGCATCACTATCCCTGGTTTAATGAAATATCACCAATCACCATCGATTTGGCAAACAATCGCTTGTCAGAACAATCAATACCACAGACCATAGACATCGAACATTAATCATTAAGGTCTAGACTGGACAGCTGGTCAAGGTCACGGCAATTAAAGCCTCACTATGTCGACCACTTTTCTTGTTTTATTACATGAAATTTTTTGAAATTTCCATATGTTTCCACAAAAGCACGTGGTTTGTCCTTTACATTGGTGAATATCAGAGTAAGCGAAGAAACGAAATTTGTGCAGTCTACTTATTATAATTTGCAGTAGATTAAATTTCTTGTCGATCTGGCTTGAGAGATTCATGTCTTTAATCTACTAATTCTCATACGATGATGAAAATCATCACAGCAGCCATTTACAATATAATAAATTGTTTGCTAATCTAAATTATTAAGTGAAGTAGTCCTGATGAGAACTGATGTAGCTCTCTAATCAGCAAATGCACAAATGCAGTGATGTTGTAGCCATTGGATTAATCAGTTCTAAAAAGAACTCAATGGATCTTTCTGGTGGCAACGAATTGAAATTGATCAGCTTTGACACAGTTACTGGTAAAAGTTGAAATCTTAAGACCTGTGACACCACTCATTTTACTGTTGGCATACTGTACCACCATGGATTCCAAATACTGCCGCATACACGCTCTAAACAGACGGCTGTACCGACTGCAGATGCTGGTATTGGAAATCGAAAAAGGACAATGATCACCATGTGTTGAGGAAATTAGAAATGGATATTATAAAACAACAGGAGACCAATAGATAAAAATTGGAAAAGTGTAGGTAGAACATAGAAATTCAATCATACTACTACATCGATTAAAAGTGGACTGATGCTACACAATAACTGATACTACACGCGGTGGTTAATGTTAGTAGTGGACAAGTGGAAAGTGGATAATGGAGGTAAGCAATATAACTCTCTAGTAAACACTACTACTCCGAGAAAAATCGAACTATACACACTCTACCTAAGACTACACATGGAAAATACAATTTATCCACTTGAATTTGTTATCGCCAGTCTCTTAATCCGCCGACAATACTTCATGGAATCAAGGATTTCTTCATTTGTCGACATCTACAATTACTTGATTAGAATTACAATGCTTCGACCACTACTTCACCTACCGATTAAGGTATATAAAGCATAATACTTCCTCCGTCAGTCATGAGTAGGTACTCGTCTAGTTGTGTTTCGACCCCTGACTTGAACACTCAAACCTAGACGAGAGGGGTACCAAACATTGTGGCTGACAAAATACTCAATGGGTAATGACATGTTTGTAAAGATATGTCAAAAACATGAGTCAGACATCATGCAAATGTTGTGTTTCCACATGTAAAGTCAGTAAGCCAGTAGATATTTCACCGGATGATCCTGTCCATTACTCTTCATTCTTCTATTGCCGCGCCTCATGTTTCGTAGCTTTAGAGGACTTCAAATAACTCAATAGGCCTATAGCAAGAAATGAGCATCCGTGTGTCTTGAAAGTTGATTTGTTTTTCTTCGTCTGCTAAGTTGTTTTGAAAAACTTAGTGACCCTTGTAGCAAGGGAAACGCATTTCCCATCCTTCAGCGATTTTTTGCAGATAATTTGTTTTTCCTGCCTGCTTATCTGCCTATGCAGCAGTCAATGTCAACGGTTCAGCTGATCTGCCGGTGCATTAGCCGCAAGACCAAAATTGCATCAGACCAGGCGTAGTAATGGCCACTCCCATTTGCAATCTGTACATAGACCGCATTTCGAATTTCCGAATTTCGAGTGCGCCAGATGTATGATGTTTTACAGCATACCTGAAAAAATTGCGCCGAATTCGAGGCAAGGCGCGCCGAAGCCAGGACCAGGCGCGAGGAGGTCAGAGCCGAGCGCGCCAGATACAACGTTACTTGCGCGGCAGACGTGTGATCTATTTCTAGAATTTCAGAAACCAAGCACCGCCAGTGCACCAAAGCCGGCCAAAGTAAGTTCGGTGCACCCCTGTACAGATCACAGTTCGGTGGCGACTGCCGTTTCGAAAAGTCTAAATAGGTGCATACTCACCCTAAAGCGCGAATTGCAGATAGGATTTGTTTTTAACAACTTTCTCGCATCTCTATTCCTTTGCAAAATTATAATAGGGGACTATTCCACATTTTGTTGATCAGATGATAACAAAAGTAGTAACAGAGTGAGTAGCAAGACAGGAAATAACTACAATTATGCCTCAAAAACGACGTTGGGGCCCCGTTACCACGTTGTCTTTCCTACGATTTTATTTAAAAATGATTTTTTTCAATTTTATTTGATCTAAAATATTTGATTTAGACCTAAATTCTCCTGAGAAAACAAAGAATTCTTCAAAATCTTACTTAGCACTCCTTGGCGTACTATTCCAACAATTAGGGCTATATGAGATAATCAATTGCCATCTATCATCATCATGTCGGTCTTCATGCATCTGGAGTTCGAATCTCCAGTCTCAGTGTAACAGAGATTTTGGAAGATGCAAAAGCTGACAGACTTTGTTATCATCAAAACATGTATACATGTGTCATCAATGCTTTCATGACCAATTAAAAATCTTGAGGTTTCATTTGTAGTGGTCATACATGTTGCCAATATGTGACATTCCGTGATTTTGTTGTAGATGTGTTCAATGTTTTACAGAAATTTGAAAGTATAGGTTGGTCTTTAAAAATATATATAACACCTTGCTTTTGAAAGACAAACGCACGCTTAAATCGTATCTTAACAACAGCTATTTGCTGCACTGATGTCCAAGTAAGCGAAAACAAAATACCACAGAAAATTCTATTCTTGCGACTTATCACTATCATACACATGTATGTATGCAGAAACAAGCTGAAATTTAAAATTGCCATTTTGGTTGGATTAATTCCCCGCTTGTCGCTGTGTCGATCCAGAGTCAGCGTTTGCATCAGAACTCCTGCATTACCGGAGTGGAGTTTTTCAACTCCGATGCAAATACACTGACCTCCATATGCAACACACAGCAAAAACAGAATCAGTATAATTTTTAATCAAATTTATTTCTAAAGCAACGCATGTAAGTCACATCTACTAACAAAGTTATAAAATACCTACACGCCATGTTCAATAATCTAGGTGTAGCGTAGGCTAGTCTAGACCACCTAACAATATTTATCAATTTATTGATTAGTCGCATTCAGTTAATACAAATAGACTTGGGTAAGATATTTACACATGAACATTGAAAATACGCTTTGATGATGTAGGCTTAATTCCGTGAAATCTTATTTCATATTTTAATGCTTGCATTGTGAGACATACATATTATTATATGTATATGGACATGAAATTTATTCAAAGTTCTGATATTTGAATCATTCCTTGCTCCAATCATTTTCAAAAACAGCAGACCCAGTCAAAATCATCTTTACAAACGACTATGTCTGTTAAGTTGAAACTTGCGTTTTAGGCATTTTTTGCTTAGCAGACTTTAGCTTTTCATGCAAAATTGAGTCAGAAAATTTACTAGATTCATAGACTAATTTACTGCCGTTTTAATTCAACTTAAAACAAGCTGAAGGACAGCAGGACCAAATTAGAGATAGTCGATCCTGAGATTTTTGCCCATTAATTGGATAGGAAGTTCGACAGCTTTCATGTGATGTATTTAGAAAGAGGAGAACCAAGCTGCTCTAGTTCATCTAACGCTTGATTTTCCAAGTAATTAAATACCTTCAGTGTTCAACTGCAGTAATGACATATTGCTTGTATTTATCGTATTTTTATGATGCGTAAAGCAATACTATATATCTGAACTTAGAAGTAGACCCAATTTAGATAATTCAAGTTCATGATAGACCATTTTAGACCACGAAATCTCAATAACCGCGACTTCAGAAATTCGGAATCTTATAATGAGTACTCCGTCAATGAATACCGGTGCTCCGTACGATGATCTTGCCCATCATGCTAGGATGTATAGTAGCATCCGTGGGTCCAGAGTTCCGCCGGAGTGACATCGTAGCATCTCAGAGAGAAAAAAAGATAGAGGGAGTGGTTAGTTTTGCTTGAGAAACTCGTCATTGATGTTTTGTGGTTCCGGGTAGGGCCTTCACACATTATACATTACAATTACATTTCGGTTGTACTTAAACATATGCTTTGGTGTAACGATTTACAATTTTTAGCTCACCGAACGGTTTATCGGTGCGAGAAGGAGAGGCTAGCGCATAGCCTTAATATGAATCATTCCAAAGCAATACACCTATGTAATGGACCTATGATAGAAATAAAATTGCATGCACAATCAGCTTGGAATTTTGGTTGACAATTAAGATGAAAGCTATCTCTCTATCATGAATTGGCATCATTGATATTTATTTTATTTTATATAAGTATTTCGTTCTCCATTTTTTCATTCAGTGCGCGAAGTAAGTAGCAATACTGTGAATTGTACATGTACAATTACATAAAAGACTGCGATTATTGTTTGTAGTAGTGGACATGATTTAGTATGACCTCGGGAAATCCAGGGTGATAGCGGAATATTTCCCGGTTCTAGATTTTTGATCTGGGTGGCAATTCTGAATTCATTTCATTTTATTCAGCTTATATTTTTTTCATTAGTATTCTGGTTACCTCTGGTCTACTTAAAAATTATCAGACCGCAACAGTGAACCTCCTGTCTAGTATGAGGCGTTCTGCTTTTCAGAAAGCGTGAATTTCAAGCTGTGAAATTATCACGAATCCTTGACATGAATTTGCAAGCACATTGACAAGTGGGTAAGTGACCAAACAACGCCGAGTCATTTCAGATAATCACAAAAACTCAAAAATGAGTAGTCAAAAGAGTGGCAGTCGTTATATCACCGGATGGGCCGGTAAAAATAGCTCATTTTTAGATAAAAGCGACTCCGAAACACCCAAAGTTATGAAAAATCATTTGACCGCTTCATTATTTGGTGTTGATGGTTTCTATTTTATATTTACGAGTTTGATTTGCATGAGAAATCATTACATTTCCAAGAAGAACCAAAAGGTACGAAGTGTTAAAACTTTACTGGCAAAGTTTTAGGACTTCGAGCACGCGAATTTGCCCCATAAAGAAAAAGATCCTTTTCAGTGAAGATATTTTTATACTTGAAACTTTAATTTTCAGAGAAAGGACATTGACCAAGAGACAAAAACGGTTTCTACAAAAAAGGTACGATTTACACAATTATGTACAATTGACATCGCAAATATGCAATGACTTACCGATTAGTCGATAAACTAGCACCAACAAAACTTAAAGACTATACTTGATGTATGGACTGTACAAAGAAGATTTTAGCTTATCAGTTCAAAATTCAAAGATGGTCACAAGTGAGTTCGATATGATAGTCTTTGCCAGGAAGAATCATGCATAGATCTCACATAAGTTACATAACTGGCGCATCCATAGAAATACAAACAAACAAAGAAATGCGACACCAAAACTAATAAAGTGATCTCTACATCTTTCAACAAACATCATAGACTTCAAAACGACATACATTAAAGATCTCATGACTTAGACATCGGACCAAAGACAAACATCAGGATAACAATGAAGCACAGAAAGAAAAAACCGCATAACAGCATTCGAACTCAACATTCCGGCCCCACAAATATAACGATATTTGTCACGATTAGAGTTCAGCACTACGCAAGAGAATCAACTTGGTTACAGGCCTAATGAGCTCAGTACACTTAGGTATGCTTTTGTACGATCCTTTTGTTTTCTTGACCGTATGATTGACCGTTCTGACGGTTACCGAACGCACCTGACTTTCATTAGATACCTTGACAATACGGCCTTTAAGCCAACGATTTCGAGGCAAATTATCTTCAATTAGTAGCACTAGATCTCCAACTTTATAGTTCCTCTGCATTTTAGTCCACTTTTGTCGTTGCTGAAGAGAAATGAGATATTCTCTCTTCCACCTCGTCCAAAATAAATCAGCTAAATACTGGACTTGCTTCCAGCGACGCTGAATATAGGAATCGCTCTTAGAGAAAAGACCTGGAGGAAAGGTTGGTTCTGATTTCAATAGCAACAAATGGTTAGGGGTCAACGTGTCAAGATCATTTGGATCATCAGAAATGGTTGTCAATGGACGACAATTCAAAATGGACTCTATTTCGCACATAAGGGTACTTAACGATTCATCAGTCAAACGAATATTCTGTTCACGCATGACAGAATGTAGTACTTTACGAATGGATCTAATCTCCCTTTCCCAAACTCCGCCGAAATGAGGAGCTAATGGTGGATGGAAAATTCATTCAATTCCCTGTTTTAGAAGACGTTCTCTAATTACTTTTTCGTTCCATTTACTCATCTCCTGACGTAATTCTCGGCTAGCCCCGACAAAATTTCTACCATTATCTGTTCTAATGACCTTAACATTTCCTCTTCGTGCAATGAAACGTCTCAGAGCGTTAATAAACGCATCTGTTTCTAATGAACTCGAAGTTTCAATATGAACAGCTCTACTGACAAGACATGAAAACACTACACCGTATCTTTTCTTGACTGTTTTTCCATTTTTGGTAAGAAAGGGACCAAAACAATCAATCCCAACATTAGTAAAAGGTGGTTGATCACCTTCTATACGATGCGACGGAAGATCAGCCATCATCGGAACAGTTGCTCTTCCTTGCAGTCTACGACAACACAAACAGTCTTTGGTGATTTTACGAGCAATTTGCCTAACACCAATTATCCACAGCTTTTGCCTGATCTCTGTAACCGTTGTGTCCTTACCCATACATCCCATTCTTAAATGTGTATATCTTACAATTAACTCACATACATGATGACTTTTTGGCAAAATGATGGGGTGTTTAGTTTCGTATGAGACTGTTGCTCTGGAAATTCGTCCTCCTACTCGAAGTAGACCTCGGTCATCAAGAATAGGACTCAACTTACGAAGGGAGCTTATTTTTGGTACACTTTCACTGTTTTTTATCGCTTTTATTTCATTACCAAATGAAGTACGCTGTACATATTCGAAAATAGCGAATTCTGCTTTCTCTAAATCACTGATTGAAATATCTCTTTCAAGTCTTACATTCATTTTCAGACATTCCCTTATTTTCAAATACCAGGCAATCCTTCTCTTCAACTTATACCAATCTGAAGATGACAATAGTAATTTCTCAATTGTATCATCAGAAACATTTGTATAATAACTTTGAGCGGATTTTCCTTTTTTATTTCAGGATCGGTATCAATATTTTGAAAATTCGTAATATTCTTAGGCCAATCAATCTCTGATTTCCAGAGGAAATCCGGCCCGTTCTTCCAATCGTCTTTGACAAGGAACTTATCCATCTCGATTCCTCGACTTGCAATGTCAGAGGGATTCTGTTCAGATGGAACATAACGCCATTGATTAGTATCAGTTCGTTCATTAATATACGTTATTCGATTTGCAACGAATCGGTGATATCTGGTTGTTTCGTTATTCAGATATCGTAAGACTGTTGTACTATCAGTCCAAAATGTAAAACTATCAACTCTAATTCAGAGTTCTAATTCAGAGTTCAGAATACCCTTAATGGTAACTGCGAGCTTCGCTGCTGTAAGCTCCAACCTGGGTATTGTAATTTTCTTGATGGGAGCTAACCGTGATTTTGCGTAAATTAGGGAGCAGTGAACAATCTGATTTGGGTTTTCGAACCTGGCGTACGCTACAGCTCCATAAGCAACTTTGCTTCCATCAGAAAATATATGTATCGAGCATTTCGAATCAATGAAACTTTTTGTCTTTAAAGCTCTTGGGACTTCATATTCAGCTAACTTCGACAGATTTGAGATCCATCGTTCCCAAATCTGTTTCTCCTTTTCAGGAAGTATATCATCCCAGTCTGTCTTTAAACGACATAACTCTTGAAAAATACGTTTTGCAATCAAAACTACTGGACACAGAAGTCCAAGAGGATCAAAAATCGAAAAGATGCAAGACAGAACTCCTCTTCTCGTAGAAACAATTTCTTGAGACTTGATCTTAAAACTAAGCTTATCGGTTGTCAAATTCCATTTTACACCGAGAGCGTTTTGAATTGCATCAACATGATCATCAAAATTCAAAGAAAGATTCTGTAAATTGTTAGCGCGGTCATTTTCCGATACAGACCCAATTACCTTTTCCGAGTTACTTACAAATTTGGTTAATCTAAAACCTCCCTGTGAGCATGCACTCTTAAGTTGATGAAGTAACTGAATTGAGTCGTCTTCATTATCAACAGATTTCAATACGTCGTCGACATAAAAGTTTCGGAGAACAGTCTTAACTACTGAATCTGGATAACTATTTCTGCCATCCAAAACAGTTTGACGAAGAGCATAATTCGCGCAGCTAGGTGACGAAACTGCTCCGAAAACGTGAACAGTAAGTCTGTACTGGGATGGTTCGATACTCAGATCCCCATTTGGATACCAAAACAGTCGCATATAATCATATTGACTTTTAGGTACTTTCACCTGGTAAAACATTTTCTCAATGTCACCAGAGAATGCAAAGCACCCTTCTCTAAATCGAAGAAGTACCCCAATCAGACTATTTGTCAAGTCCGGTCCTTGAAGCAGCATGGAATTCAGAGATTTACCTTGGTAAGGCAACGAGCAATTGAAAACTACACGCACTTTCTGCTTCTCCTTATGGTACACTCCATGATGTACCAGATACCAGACATTTTTCGTACTAGATAATTCGTCAACAGGCACCTCTTCCATAAAACGGTTTTTCAACATAAGATCCATAAACTCAGAATAATTTTTATGATATATGGTATCTTTAGAAAGACGTTTTCTTAAAGAAAAGAGTCTTTGTAAAGCTTGATGTTTGTTATCGATACCTGTTAAGCTTTCCTGCCGTAAAGGTAATGGAATAACGTAATGACCATCTTGGAATGTACCTGATGACACTTTTACTTCCCACATTTTGTCTTCTATCGAAGGGTTACACAAATCGGATTCGTTATCGTAAAAATCTCGTGAATACATCATGTTTAATTTTGTTTCAATGTCACTCAGTCTTTGTATTTATGTCCTGCACACTCTGACGATATCTTCGGAATTCAAGTTCATTGGCCCACTAATTGTCCACCCCAACTTATGTCTAGTGGCAAACGGTTCATTAGGAGACCCACTTACAACTTCTAAGGGTTTCAACATTTCTGGAACATTAATTCCTATAAGTAAACCTACTTCGGCATCAACTTCAATGATAGGAATTTCCCTAAGATGTGACCATTTGTAGAACTCATTTCTTTTCGCAATATCGTTAGTGGAAACTGGTAATTCAGGGCGGGAATAGGTCGGAGGAAGATGAACGATTTCATTTTCGTCAAGATCGGTTATTTCAAGCCCATTTACAACTGTAGTCATCGTTGGACTTTGGAACTTCTCCATTGTTGTTAATCTTATTTCTTCTGATTTCCCTTTAATTCCTAAACTTTTCATTACGCTGTCAGATACAAAACAATCAGAACTAAAGTTGTCGAGAGCGGCGTACGTAACTACAGATTGTCTACTGTTGCTTGACCTAACTTTTACAGGTATAAGTGCCAAAGCTACACGATTAGCTGCACCGGCCCCAGTATGACAACTTTTGCTCTCTGTAGAAGTTGAAGAACACGACTTCTCACTACTAACAAAATGAGTGGATTGCTTCGCTCGATTTTCATGAAGGCAAGTAGGGTGACTCTTATTACATGTATTACACGTTAACTTTTTCCTACAACCTTTCGAATGATGACCTTTAATCAGACAACCGAAGCATAAGGAATTCGTACGAATAAACGCTTGTCTTTTATCTAACGCTAGTTTCAAAAATGAACTACACGAGTTTAGATCATGATCATTGCATTTGCAAAATACACATTCACGCGAAGATATATGTGAACTTGTCTTAGACTGTGTATCACTTTGATTACAAGCTTCATGTTCCTGAATATTTGTGGACAAAGAGACTGATTTACCCAACTGCTTAGCCTTAGAGACATGCTTATTCTGTCGAAAGGAATCTGTCTGCTTATGATCACTACTTTTGGGTTTACCTGTATTTTTCAAATCTCCGTATATCGGCATGTTTATCAACTTCGATTGTCGTTCAACAAATTCGACAAGATCCTTGAATATCACATCATATCCTAATTCTCGGATATTCAACACTCTTGTACGCCAAGCTTCGCGCATTTTATAAGGTAACTTGAGGATTATCGACCTTATTTCCTTCGGACTATCCAACTGATTGAGTGCACTGACGTTCTCCATATAATTCAGACAACTTCGCAAGAAGACACTGAATTTTTCTAACTCAATGCCGTCTTCATGACTAATTTCTGGCCACAATTCCAACTTATGTAAGAACGCACAGGAAACTTCAAAATCATTCCCGTACTTATCAATTAGCATCTTCCATGCAGTCTTATAACCTACAGTTGGATTCATGTGACAACAACTTCTTACAAGATCTCTTGGCATCCCCAAAGTATATTGCTCTAGGTAATAAATACGATCGGCATCATTATCAGTCTTAGTCTCAATAATTCTAGAGAAAGCATTTTGAAACAGCTTAAAGTTCGTAATATCGGAACCATCAAAAATCTGAATTTCTTTCGGCGGTAGACTTGCTTTATCCTGCAATTTCCCGAGTGAAATCGCGATGTCATTTTGCTCTTTCAAGACTTCGACCAAATTATCAGAATTATTACTATTACAAGTAGAACTAACACTCCTTTTTGCAATTTCGTTCAAAGTATTAATCATTGTTTGTACCTTTAACTCATACTCTAATGCTTGTTCAATTTCTTCATCAGCATTATCATCTTCTAATAACTCAAGAATATCCTCGTTCTGTTTTGTTACAATTTTTAAAGATGAAGTCAGCGTTTCAATTAATGCAGAAATTTCATTCAAATTATTTGAATCAATCGCTTCCTCAGCTTTACTCAATGTTTTCGTTATCTTAGCTCTAGTGAAACCGCGAATTCTACTGATTCTACTCAGCTCAGACATACTCAACATAGAGACTAATAACAATGAATTCCTACCACAAAATTGCGAATATTGAAGGATGATTATACGAACGTATTACCGAGTACATACACCTTTATAAAATGTTCAAATAAAAGGATGCGCTTTTTATGCAACAAATGTACGATTATGCATGCACTATAATGTATAATTCACATGAAAAGTACTCAAAATACTGCTTCAATAGAGAATCAATCGTTGACTTACTGAGTTCTTGGAAAAATCACTTATTACCGTCAATTACTTGAATGGAACTTGAACTTGGAACCTCGAATCAACTTCACTTTGACTTGACTTGACTTAGAAGATTGAGACGGAGGCGGTAAACGACTTGGAATTTGTGTTGATCATTCAAGAATTCAATGAAGTCGCAGATCTTCTTTGCTTGCTTAACTTTGTTCGCAGATTATCTTGAGACCATAATTGACACTGCTTTGCAGGACTTATCGAAACTGCTTTGTAGTTTAATCATTAATCGAAACTGTTAAAACTTTACTGGCAAAGTTTTAGGACTTCGAGCACGCGAATTTGCCCCATAAAGAAAAAGATCCTTTTCAGTGAAGATATTTTTATACTTGAAACTTTAATTTTCAGAGAAAGGACATTGACCAAGAGACAAAAACGGTTTCTACAAAAAAGGTACGATTTACACAATTATGTACAATTGACATCGCAAATATGCAATGACTTACCGATTAGTCGATAAACTAGCACCAACAAAACTTAAAGACTATACTTGATGCATGGACTGTACAAAGAAGATTTTAGCTTATCAGTTCAAAATTCAAAGATGGTCACAAGTGAGTTCGATATGATAGTCTTTGCCAGGAAGAATCATGCATAGATCTCACATAAGTTACATAACTGGCGCATCCATAGAAATACAAACAAACAAAGAAATGCGACACCAAAACTAATAAAGTGATCTCTACATCTTTCAACAAACATCATAGACTTCAAAACGACATACATTAAAGATCTCATGACTTAGACATCGGACCAAAGACAAACATCAGGATAACAATGAAGCACAGAAAGAAAAAACCGCATAACAGCATTCGAACTCAACACGAAGCAAAACCAAGCAAAGTTTAAGCAAGAAAAAACAAGAAGTCAATATTGGCACTCAGCAATCTTTATACTCCGATATGTTTATCTTGATATATATCTGATTGCAGTAGCCAAGTAAGTCACGCAATATTCGAAGGAAAGTTGCTACCAAAAGAAACTTTGCAATTATGAGAGCAAGACAGAACACAAAAACCGCTGGTGTCTGATTTCATCATGCATAATCAATATATTGTGTATTATTTTAAAGAATTAACTAAATCGCAGTTCCAAGAACTGACGAAAACTTGAGTTGGCGGATAGCTAATTTGATGACTTAAAACAAAATTCTGAATTAAAGCCTCTCTTGGTCGACCAAATGACCTTGCCACGAATTTTAATGAAGCAATATCTTGGAGCTATAAATACATGGAGCTGTCCGGTCTAGACCTAGTTGTTGTTGTTCGATGTCTATGCCACAGACATCGAACACTAAGCATTGAGGTTGTTGATGTTCGATGTCTATGATCAATACTATTCAAGCGCCAAATCAAAAGTTTTTGCATGTTTCAGACCATAGAGTTACTCTATGCTTCAGACAAGCTTGTCCTTCTGGGATCTTGAAGTAGCTGTCAACCCAGCACCATACAGTAGGTATATTAGTATTAGGTAGAATGGCAACTCCGCATTTGTTAAATCCCCAATGTATACACACTTCCGTATTTCATTAAATGAACTCAAAGGATGCAGTTGGTAATTGTAACCAAATGTAAGATAGGCATATGCAAATTTTTGCAGTTTTGAACATAGAGTAAGTATATATTAGGTAGAGTTGAAAGGTAACTCCGCATTTATTAAATCCCCAATGCGCATTCACTTTCGAAGTTATTAAATGAATTCAAAGGAGATGCAGTCGGAATTGTTTCCAAATGTGAGATATGCGCATTTATGCAGTTTTGAAGAAACGGAATTGACTGATCATGATAGCATAAAACAGAAGGAAATGATAGCATTTTACAGATCGTCCGTGTCATGACAGCCTTGGATAGGTTATGTTGGATAGTGATGCAAATGGAAAATTTTTCGGAAAATGTTCCAATTTTTTTCAAAATTTTCCGGATAATTTTCCATTGGAAAATTTTGAAATTTATTTTTTGGTGATTGACGTTTTTTCCTTTGTTTTGGAGACTTATCATAGTCGTTTGAAAAGATTATGTAATATTCAAAGACCGAAAACTTCTCTATCATCCCTGTATGTCAAGTCAACTTTTGATACTGCAACCTCGTCTTATTCTATACATGTATATAAGACAGGTATTCGATCCCCTCGAGTTCAAATCCGATGAGGTTCAACTATAAGGAAATCCGAAGACGAAAGGGCGTTTCAAATAATATATGTGTATTGAAACCTCAGTTCAACTACGACGAGACTTACTAATAAGGAGAAATTACGGAAGAGGAAGGAAGGATAGCAGATCCGTGACGACCAGCTGGTTTCTGAGCTTCACTTTAAATATCGAAATTTGGCTTTGGTCATCATTCTGTACTGGTAGTTGGTAACCACCGCCGCGTGTTGACCATTGAAGATCCCGCGGAGCTGCTCTGTCCGTCATTGGACCGTTATGGTGATCAGCAATCAAAGCAGATTTAGATGCCACGATAGTATCCGTGTGCAGCTTCTCTTCCCGTCTCACCATCTGATTCACTAGTCTTTAATCAAAAGCGTTAACCTGATATCAAAGTTCAGGAGAGTGTAAATTCTCTCCGTTCGCCGATAATTGGAAAATACACGATAGAGCAGAGGTCACAGTACCAACTGCACCTTTTCCATGTCTATTTTAGATCTTTCTAAATGAATTTCAGACATTAGATGGATTTCAGATTTCTCTAGTTGAATTTCAGATATCTTTCAGAAGCTCAACTTTGAAAAGATCTTAAATTCAACTGGAGATTCATGTGGATCATATCTGAAATTCATTTGGGCATATCTGAAATCGAATTGGAACTATCTGAACCATCTGAACTAGAAATGGAAGATGCATGTGTATCCTCAACGAAGATATCGGACAATGCGCCAGAAGTTTGGAGATATCATAGATATTCTTTTACTCATCACAGATATCTTTAGTGACCAAATATCTAACGAGTTTACAGTCTTTATGTCTTCCAAAATGGTCGCTCATGAATGCTGTGTGGACTGTGTGCTTATACTTCACTTGTTCATCAACACATGAAGAATTTCTTTCACTGATCAACGCTGCATAATAAAGCTTAACTTTCAAGCTAATAAGCAAACTCCAAAATGAAGTACAGTATTTTTGCTCCAGATCTTTCACATTGCATGAAATTATACCCCTATTGTAAAGCAGGATTCACGTTATCCCAAACGGTGTCTGTGTGATAATTAAAAATGCTAACAATTTAGCACAAGCCACGTACTGGTGGTAAAGGAATGTTCAAAAATACGCGGACGGAACTCGCATTGCTACGATAGCTTTAATCGAGATAATGATGAAATTAAGAGTTTTAGACCCAATTGTTTGGTACGTAGCTGCCTCGGCACTGGAAGCGCTCAAATTATAAGGCCTATCAAAAAATCAAAACTTTCAAAATTTTCCATAATCTTCCAATATTTTCCAAAATTTTCCAATTTTTTCCATAATTTTCCACAAAAAATTTTGATTCAAAATTTTCCGGAAATTTTCATCACTAAATGGATAAACTGGCAACTCGATGACCTGCGCTACTGCTTTCCTGCTGAACCTCAAGAGAATCTTCTTAAGCGTGATCAGGCAATAGCTGCCACGGGCAGAGCAAAATCACATAATCAAAGACAATTATTTCATTCAACATTGAAGGATGTAAATGGGTACACATCAATTCAGATCCATGAAATGAAACATGCATTTAGTGAATCATAAAATCAAGCCTGTGAAAATTGAATTAAAATTTTGACATTTCAGCCAAGAAAGCACGGATAATATCACCACTTTTTCATGAAGACTTCCATTGTAATACGGAGCATGAAATTCCATTGATAATCAGCTTGATTTCAGCTTAGTTGGGATGATTATTAGCAAATATTCATTCCTTTGATGTCCAGCTTGCTTTATACTAGTTACAACGGGGAGTCATCTCGGTAGTATTTAAATTGGCCAAATTTTGACTTTTTTCAAAAGTGCTCAAATAATGTTTTGGACCACGGGAACGTAATCTCCGCAAAAAACTGAATCTTTTGATATAAAAATTTTCACTGTATACAGATACTTTTTTGAGTCGACACTCTACCTATATATTCCTACTCTATGGTTTTGAAGAAATTGCCACGGAATTGAGTAATCATGATTGTAATGCAGAAAGAATGATGGTATTTCACAGATTCTCAGTGTCATGACAGCCGCTTGCTAAATTAGCAATTCGATGGGTTCCTATTACTTTCATGCTCAACCTTAAGAGTATTTTCTTAAGCGTGATCATATCACAGGCAACCTGCCACTGGAAGAGCAAAATTGCATATTCAAAGACAATGATTTCAATCAACTTTGAAAGATGTGAATGGGTCCACATCATCATTCAGATTCAAGAAATGAAACATGAATTCAGTGAATCATAAAATCATGCCGGTGAAAATTGAATTAAAACTTGAAATTTCAGCCAAGAAAGCACGAATAATATCGCGACTTTTTCATGTAAACTTCCAATTCATGAAATTCCCTTGATAATCAGCTCGATTTCCGCTTAGTTAGGATGCTTATTAGCAAACATTCACTCCTTTTGATATTCAACTTGTTTCATAGGAGCGTCATCTCGGTAGTGTTTAAATTTGCAACATTTTGACTTTTTTCAAAAATGCTCAAATAATTTTTTGGACCACGGGAACGCAGTCTCCGCAAAAAACTGAATCTTTTCATTTAAATTTCACTTTATACAGATACTTTTTAGCAGTGGCGAATGCTCCGGGCATGCTAGGCATGCGGCGCATGCTCACAATTTGTGGCTTTAGTAGCACTTTTAACGCTGAGTTACTATTAATGGGATTCAAGATCACACTGTAGCAAGTCAGACCTTGTCAGCTCTGTCAATGAGAGCATGCGGAAAGGCAATAGCTACTACACTGCTGCTGCTGCCGCTTGCACTGTAGAAATCTGCTACTGAAAATAGTATCGCATCGTTCCCTGTAACCATTGAGATAGATGCCTGTAACACTTGCATCGCTGCCGAAGGCATCTTCCCGGCATGCGCTCATCGAGAGAGCTGACTAGGAGCTAATAAAGATCTGAATATGGATCAATGCCATCAACGCACGTTGCCTGACATTAGTAATGAATTCTCTCGCACACGTGAGCTGATGACCAATCACAAGGCGCCATGGGAATGACGACATTGTAGCTCCAACTTGATCGCATGGCCTGCTTAGAAACCGAGTGATGACATGTCTCGCGCGCACGCTTTCTCTCTTCAGAGGGTGTGAGAAATAAACATTTACTGCCATTCCTTCGTCGCTTAATTAAGTTTGTGTGAACAGTTACTTGTGTATACGCCGACTCCCAAAACTAAAATGGCTAAAGATCAAATCGCGTCCTTGATTCAGACTCCGTTTAGTAGGAGAGATATAGCCAAGAAAAATGACATCATTTCGAATGGAAGACCGAAGCCGGAACTACCAAACTTCACGCGCATTCAAAGGCACAAAAATAAAGAATTTGTAAGGCATTTTCATTCTTCCCAATATGATAATACATTTTGGTTGACTGGTTCGAGTGAGCTGAACAAATTATTTTGTTGGCCATGCCTGTTGTTTTCAGGCGACCACAACACATTGTCTAAAACTGGGTTTGACAATCTCAATACGCTATCCATTTCTCTAACACGCCATGAAAAATCACTTAATCACATCAAGTGCTTTCTTCAATTAAACAGCTTCGGGAAAAACTATAGAATCGATCACCAACTTGATCAACAGAGGCGTATCAATGACATGATGCATAATGAAAAAGTTAAAAAAAATTGCGAAATATTAACTCGCCTCATTGATGTCGTCTTCTCTATCGCCAAGCGTGAGCTTCCTTTCCGAGGCCATGATGAAGCAAAAGCTTCGGTCAATAAGGGTAATTATTTAGAGACTCTCGATTTGATAAGTCATTACGATGCAACATTGGCAACCCACTTGAACGAGTCAACCATTTTTAGAGGGACTTCGTCGGCTATTCAGAATGATTTGATCGAGGCGATCAGTTCGTTATTAACTGATCACATCAAACAAGATTTAAAAAACTTATAATTTGTGTCTCTCATTCTAGATGAAACATCCGATATAGTTAATATGTCTCAGCTCTCAACTGTTGTACGATACGTTGATGAGAATTGTGAAGTTCAAGAAAGATTTCTTCATTTCACTGATATGAGTTCTGATCGGTCATCTGATGGACTACTACAACACGTGAAGCAATTGTTGATGAACTTTCACATTGAAGGTGAACTTGTTGCCCAAACCTATGATGGTGCTGCCGTGATGGCTGGCCACCAAAACGGATTAAATAAAAAGGTCAGAGACGTTGAGCCAAGTGCAATATTTGTACATTGTTACAGCCATCAACTGAATTTGACACTTCAACAATCAGCCAAATTGATCCCTAAATGTACATTATTTTTCCAAACCCTGTCTTCGATGGCTTCTTTCTTTTCTCGATCGCCTTTAAGGACTGACGCTCTTCAAGATTTTGTTCAAAAAAAGATTGCCTCGAGTTGCTCCAACTAGATGGAACTTCACCTCAAGACTGGTAAACACTGTTATGGAAAATTCTGAAAATTTACCTTTAAGGACTGACGCTCTTCAAGATTTTGTTCAAAAAAGATTGCCTCGAGTTGCTCCAACTAGATGGAACTTCACCTCAAGACGGGTAAACACTGTTATGGAAAATTATGAAAATTTGAGGGCATTTTTTCAGCATGTATCGGAAAATTCCCAAAACTGGGAAGATGATTGCATTGACAGATGTCTTGGATATTTTGCTTTTCTTGATAAGCTCCAGACTCGCTTTTTGATAACCGTATTTTCTCGTATTTTTTCACTGACAGATACATTATTTGAAATTTTGCAATCAAAAGGTATGGATATCTTGTATTGTTGACAAAAGATCCAGGAATTGATAGAAAATGTCAAAAAAATTAAAGAGAGTGATTTCGAACTTATTTTTCAAGAATCCTTTGTCTTTACTGATGCGTCTTTCGAAATGCGTAGAACTAAAACACCGGATCTTTACAAACATCTTTTTCTGGAAATAACGGATAATATTCTGACACTTGAAATCATCTTCTGTTTTAGAATATAAACATTTTGAGTTGTGAATATGGTTTTTATTCATTTACATATACCGTTTATGCGCATATGTAGTGTACAGTGTATAGGCTATTATATGAATTAATTGCAAAGATATTAATTTTGTTCATCAACCCGAGTTTAGTATCATCGTACTAATAATATTATGTAATATTGATGATGATACTATTAGCATCATAAACTATGATGAAAAAACTCAGTGTGGACAAGTATAGCCTATATTGGTGACTAACATGATGAAAATAATCAAGTATGGGGCATTTAAATGAAAGTATCATATGGTCAATGGTTTATGTTATGCATGTTGGTTCATGTGCATGCGTATTAAGACGGCGCATGCCTATTGTGTGAACGCAGGATTCGCCACTGCTTTTTAGAGTCGACACTCTATCTGCATATCCCTATTCTATGCCCTGTACACTTCGACTGATCGGACTAAAGAAGGGGAAGAAAAGAGATATCCTATGGGAGACATGTTTCGGACAATAGAAATCCGATAGTATTATAAATGACCAGAAACGGACAACGCAATGAAACTTCACGTCCATGAGTTGTCATGTCAACAATACATAAGCGATGGTGGCATAGAGTAAGTATATTAGGCAGAGTACTCAGTATTTATCAAATAATAATACAGCTTCGATTTCATTAAATGAACATATGAGTCGAGACCAAGGTACCACCCATAGGAAGTATATACACCCTGTGGTAAAGGCGACGTCGGTCCATCGTCGGCCAAAAATACTGTGTTGGCTTGTGGTTGATTAACTGTTGAGCCAAAATTTTATACGGTTGGATTTTAGTGGTATTTCACTATAACAAATTTTTACTATAATGTGGGTTTTACTTTGGAAATCCACCTTCAGCCCATGTAAAACTGCAATTGTGACTTTTTCACTGAAATTATAAATTTATGCATGATATAGGCTATGCATTATAAAATAATGCATGATTCGCTATGAAACCTAGAGTATTCGACGATTCAGCACTGCAGAAAATTCTGATGTTGAAAGAATTCCTAAGATGATTTAAAAGTCAAGATAGCGTTCCCAGATGATGTCCGATATCCCTCTTAAGATCTTGGCATTGGGAAGCCAACAATACTCTTGTCCGACCAAGGTCAATTGAAAGACGACCACATATCCAACCATAGATAATTGGCCGACCTTGGCCAACTGAAATACCACTAAAATCCAACCGCATAAAATTTTGGCCCAAAAATTAATCAACCACCAACTGTAATCCAACACAATATTTTTGGCCGACGATGGACCGACGTCGCCTTTAACACAGGGAAGTAGGGCGCAAATTATTAGTCACCCCCTCAAAAATTTGTGTTTTTAGTGTTTATACGCTACAAACGTCTGTTTATCCCTCTATATACGATTTGAAATTAACTTAAAGACACAAGGACCTTGCACAAGCATATATTTACCAAAATGCATATGCATAATTACTTTCTACCACATCATAATACATACTGAATAATATTGTACACAATATTAACCCTCTATTAAACATTAACACTCGCACTGCCCGATCAATACTGTTTCCTTATATTAGTGTGTTTGTCGCGTTGATCTATCTAACCCTCTAACTTCGTCTCATGGCTCACTCTGATTGGCCGATAAAATGTCAAATGAAATCTCAAGCAAAACCGATTGGCCGATAAAATGCCAAATGAAATCTCAGGCAAATCCCCTGCAGTGTGCATAAAACCACGCCATTTTCATCACGCCATCAGATGTGCAACGTTATTTACATCGTGCTATCACAGCTACTGTTGTTGTTATTCATTTGCTCAATTCATTGAATTAAATATGGGAAAGACAAGAGATGTATCCGCGGACAAAAAAGCCTCTATTCTGGCACTATTGAGGGGAGATCGCCACGCTAATGGAGGTGAGCAAGTGAACTGTTCAGCGAGTGAGACAAGCTGGCAGCACGGCCAGCTTCCGCGCCGGCCGATGTGGTCGGAGAAGGGTTACTTCTGTGACTACAGACCGATTTATTCGCCGTCAAGCACTGGAAAATCTGCTGAACTCATCTCATCGTCTTGCTGCAAATTTGAAATCTGCAGGTGTCAACGTCTCTAAGGACACTGTCAGGCGCAGATTGAAGGAACAAGGTGTCAGAAGCGTCAAATCAGTCCGAAAGCCTTACCTGACGGCCGCAATGCGCAACAAACGTCTGGATTGGGCCAAACGCCACGCTTATTGGACCGTCGAGGATTGGAGCAAAGTTTACTTTTCAGATGAGTCCACATTCATCTGTCAAACAGCATCCGCCCCTCGAATGTGGCATCAACAGGAACAACTTACACCCACTACGCCAACTGCAAAGCATCCCACAAAGGTGATGGTTTGGTCGCTAATGTGCTCAAAGGGTGCTGACAGGCTCCATGTCGTCGCGGGCCATATCAACTCAGATCAATATTGCCATGTCATTCTCAGCCGCCTCGTGCCTCAAGTCAATGAATGGTTCCCTCGTGGGGGTACACTTTTATGCAGGAAGGCGGTCAAAGGAGTGCCTTGCATCACACCAAATTCCTGTTCTACCCTGGCCAGGAAACAGCCCGACCTCAACCCTAATGAGTCGCTGTGGGCCATCGTCAAGAGGCGGCTGCGAACCCAAACCTTCACTACCAAGAATTCTCTGATAGCTGGCATATTTAAAGTCTGGTTTAGAGATGCCACACTGACGGAAACCTGTCAGAAGTTGATTGCCTCCATGCCAGCGCGAGTGAAGGCAGTCATTCAGGCAAAGGGTAGCAATACAAATTATTGAACAACATTGACATTATTTTGACTTATGTATAACAATATGTCGTACATGTATTATTTCATATATAGAGTAAAATATTGTTCATTCTGTATTAAATATACGTTTGTGCAAAGTCATTGTGTCTTTAAGTTTGTTTTGAATGGTATATAGAGGGATAAACAGAAGTTTATGGCGTACAAGCAGTAAAAACAAAAAAATGTGAGGGGTGCGCCCTACTGTATAGGTAAGAGTGTCGACTCAAACAAGGATCCGTATACAGTGAAAATTTTTATGTGAGAAGATTCATTTTTTGCTGAGATTACGTTCCTGTGGTCCAAGAAATTATTTGAGCATATTTTTAAAAAAGCTTATTATTTTCAAATTATTCCTTCATTTAGATGCTACCGAGATGACGCCCCTATATAAGTAGTATGAAACAGGTTGGATATCAAAGGGAATGAAAATTTGCTAGCAAGCTTGATTAAACGGAAATTAAGATGATTGATTAATTATCACAGACACCATATTGGATAACGTGGATCTTGTTTTACAATAAGGGCATATTTTTATGCAATGAGAAAAATCTGGAGAAAAATAAGTCATGCACTTTAATTTGGAATTTTCTGGTAGCAATTCAAAGCGTTGATTGCAGTGTTCCGAATTTTCCATGTGTTGATGACCGTGAAGTATAATAGCACACAGTCCACGCAGCAATATACATGAACGACTATGTTGCAAGATGCAGAAACTGTAAACTCGTGAGATATTAGGTAACTAATGATGTCTGTGAAAGGAATATAATTATAAGTTCACAATTAGTCCAACTTGCATTATTTTTAATTTTCAGATCACTTTTCTTTAAAAGTGTGACAATTTCCATCAAAATTGTTCAGAATCGCTCGATTTTCGATTAAGCATGCCCTGAATCGCACGATTCGGAATCGTGCGAAAATCGAATCGCGCCCGCCATATATAATTGCCTCGCTTGGACGAATTTCTAAAGGTTTTAGATCTGGATGCATTTTAAAGCGTCGGATCAGAGCACAGTCAGTTATATGACGACATGAAGCTTCTCATAGACGTGCCTTCAAATTTGAAAGGAAGATCGCTGGAGAAATGGATCTCCTTCTTTCATGACTCGGAGAAATCTCTCTCTCTCTCTTTAGAATTGCATCCACAGAATTAGATTCATCTGCGCGTGTCTTCGGTTTCCTAGAAAGGAAGATTTGTATGTATCATTAATATCGAAATGACACATTACAGAATTAGACAACTTGCTCCTTCTCGAATGGATCTTTCGTGTATCGCTTACTATTGGAAATGGCAAACAATAAGCTGTCAGCCGAGGACATCAGCCAGTGAGTGGCGTGCGTGCTGTGGTATCACTTCGTACACACCAAAACACACGTCGTTGTCTGGCTAGCATTCGATTCAGTCTATGCACTATGTTGAGAAGACGATGGTGAAGTCATCAATTGAGGTAATTTTCGTGCGCCTGCTACTTTTTTAGTAATGATCTGAAGGACCAACATTATGGAGAAAACTTGTGCGCAATGATCCGAATTCTTCGAATCTGAAGTAATTAAGGCAATTGAAGCACTTTGCTTGAACTCACATTAATCCGTAAGCGACGCACGACTTTTTTCCTATCTCTGTAAGGCATTAGGAATTCCTTTTTGCCCACTTATTAAGTTCCTCGATGTGCCGTCGATTTCGAATTAATCACACTTCTAGCAAACCGAAGCAGATAAACAAAATTATATTTGATTCTGTGATCGTATCAGGTAGTGTTTATGACGATTCCAGCTTCAAGCGCCATTGTTAAATGAGTTTTCTCGGTGATGGAGAAAATTAGGACTGATGACAGAAATTGATTGCATGTAGGTTAATTCTGTCGAGAGGCAGCAGTTTAGTTCAATTTCGACATTCACGAATTTCACAATTTTGCTCTAAATAGACCAACTTTTGACTGCTTTAAAGATTGGCAGATGGCTTTAAAGATTATTTTAAGCAGGCATCTGATATATCCCTCTCGAATATGTGAAAAAATTGTCTTGAATTTAAAGAAATCTAATTTACTCCCATTCTGAAGCTTGCTGTGAGTTTTTTATGAATCAAATTGTTATGAATAACAGAAATACATCAGTTTGAATTTTTTTCATTCACGGAAGGACATTGCATGTGCGGACTGCGTCCGTACATTTCTTCCAGTGTGTCTATTTCTTCACTTAGTTGGAATAATATGCTATTTTGAGCGACCGATAGTTTCATCTGATATAGTTGGCAACCATAAATGAGACATGTGAATGAGAATCAATAATTCAAACTATTGTCTGAGGTCAAGTCTATTCCTTTTTTTTCATTTTGTCCATAACGGCAACGGAATTTTTCTTATCCATTTTGCTTAACACCTTTTCTTCGCACAACATGCGATTATGAACTTTCTGGTCAGCAACGGAAGCAGGTGGCCAATGAACAGAATAACTCGACTATATAGATATATCACAACACTGACGCTCAAGAAATCATGAGATTCAGCGCTTTCATTCTTTTATTCATTTTTACAATTTTCAAGTTATCTCAGCAGCAACAATCTGCACTAGATCGCTTAAGAATTCTAAGAGACAAGGTGGATAGAACCCTTAATGAAGTTAGACAAGGTCAACATAACGGCTGTGTAAAAGGATATTGCTGCAATAATCACGCAATTTCTCTATGTGAGTGGCATTCGTGTGTTGATAGTTTTTCTGAATGATGGAATGCAGCTGCTGAAACTTAACATCTACAGCAGTCCCTCACTTCTGTCTGATGCAGCATTCATGAGCCTGTATGGAGGAATTGTGCTGATTTGTCACATAATAGTCATCATCCAATAAATAAACTAAACAATATGTAACTACTAGATTGCTGTTTTCTGAACACCAAGAGATGAAAATTAAGAAACAAACAGATACTAAAACAGATGTTAGGTAAAATAGCTTTAATGCTTCAGCGCTTTCAAGGCGCACCCGACATCAGAAGAAAAAACAGAATTCATAATAAATATATTCCACTAATGCATTAGGCGAGCATTCCTTGCTGAGTTTGTATTTTTCTTGTGCCTTGTGAGTGAAGTTAAGTCAGAATAAACGTTGACGCCCTATCTTCTGGACCACAACTCTTCTGATAAGGAGTGCCGCACAATCAGCTAAAAAGCTAAACAAGTGCTCTGGTCACACGATTACAGAGATAAGAAGGATCGATCACCCAAGACTCAACCAGATGCAAAAAGACTCAACCGACACAGTGACTCTGTCTGTGCTGTGGACTCATAGAATTAAATATTTTGTTTATCTGCTTCGGTTTGCTAGAAAAGTAATTTATTCGAAATCGACGGCACATTGAGGAACTTACTAAATGGGCAAAAAGGAATTCCTAATACAGAGATAGGAAAAAAGTCGTGCGTCGCTTGCGGATTACTGTGAATTTCAGCAAGGTGCTTCGATTACCACAATTCCTTCAGATTCGAAAAATTTAGATCATTGCGCACAAGTTTTCTCCGCAATGTTGGTCGATCAGATCATTATTAAATAAAATGGCAGGCGCACGAAAATTAGTTCACCTGATGATTTCACCATCCTCTCCTCAGCATTCCTCACTGCATAGTGCATACGCAATGTAGCCAGACAACGACGTGTGTTTTGGTGTGTACGAAGTGATACCACAGCACGCACGCCACTCACTGGCTGATGTCCTCGGCTGACAGCTTATTGTTTGCCATTTCCAATAGTAAGCGATACACGAAAGATCCATTCGAGAAGGAGCAAGTTGTCTAATTCTGTAATGTGCCATTTCGATGATAAGGACAGATACGATATTTCCATTCTAGAGAACCGTCACTGCAAGGTCGTTGCTTTCACACCACAATTGTATCGATTTTAATTCTTCTTCAACATACCGTACATTTGTAGATGTCTTTCTTCTCGTGGTATAGGGAGCATCATCGTCAAATGGTCCGTGTATTTTACAAGTATAGTCGCATTTCTTGCGGCATGAAGATCACCAATGAAGGCAGTAAACAAAGATGGAGAAAGTACTGAACCCTAAGCGACTCCCCTATGTATTTGAATGAGCTTGAAAATACACCGTTGACTTTCACTTTGGCAGCTCTATTTTGGAAATAATCTTTTAACCAAATTATCAACTCTGTGGGAAGGCCTTTCTGGTGTAGCTTATCGAGAAGCAGCTTGGCGTTAATCCTGTCAAAAGCTTTTGACATGTCGAGACTGAGGAGTGCAGATCCCTTGGTGTAGGTGTCATCAACTTGCCTAAAACTCGAATCAAGTGCCGTTATGAGTGCTGTCGTTGTAAACGCTTGCTTTTTGAAACCGTTTTGGCAGGACCCATTAACTTCTAAGAACCTAGATTCCAATTTTCTCAATATTATTCTCTCCAACAATTTTATTGGTTGAGGCATTGCTGTTATTTGTCGCAGTTGGTCTAATTGTGGTGGAGACGTTTTGGGTATAGGGCAAATTTGTCCAATTTTCTATTTTAATGGTACTTGTCGTGGATTCACTGAAGTCTGGAGGATGTAAGTCAACGGACCACATATGACATCTTTGAGTACAGTGAAAGGTCTAGTTGAGATGCCACCTATACCAGATGCCCTCTTCGTATCGTTATGTTTTTTAATTACTTTTACATCTTCTGCGGAAACCGAGGTTCTGACCGTCGTACATGTATGAAGTGGATAAAGTACTAGGTTTTTGATTATTGTAAGTGTTGCTGTATAGTTGTTGTGTCGTTGATATATGGCTGGCTATATGATTGTATGGGTATTTCGTGACGTAACTATGGCGTAGATCAAAACGACTTCGATCAGAAACAAGAAATGGCGTCAATTAAGTGAGCGCAAATCACTTGGGGATGCGAAGTTTGGGAAGAATACGGCGACCGTAGGAATTACGGACGGATAGCGTTGGCAGAGAACCACAGACGAAGACATAAAAATGTCGTGGATATCAAATTCGACGTTGAACGAACTCCAAATGCAGGATATCGACACTTTGAAGCAAACCACCGCGAGAACCGGGAGAACACATGTCTTGTGTTGTTGACGGTTTATCACATGATATGAATGACAGTGGTTGCAGATGTGAATCCAAATGGTGAAGACAATGAATGTGATTTCTCATCATCTGTTGAAAAGATTGACGAAAGCGGTTGAAGGTACCTAAACCGGAAAGTGGCTGTTGTGAGCTACCATCATTGATACATCATTGATCATGATAGTATTTTAGCTGTCCATGGCTACCATGTGGCATCTACGGTAGGTGCGTGACGACACTTTGCCGATTGATCCAGATTATTATTCGTTCAGGTCGAGCTCGTATTCGAGGCGATGGACGATTGAGACAAGTGATCCAATTCCGGGTTGTCCATGGAACATGGACCCCCATGGCAGACCAATGGGCTTGAGATGGCCCTGAGACGAGAAATTGGGACTATGTGCCCGTGGGAATTTAAGTGGACCGAGAAAGAAATTTCAACTTGAACATTTTATCTTTGTAACATTTATTGCTCAGGAGCATCTGGAACATTTTCAACATCGGGATGGAAAAATGTTGTCAAAGAGAGTATATTAACAAGTTTAAGATCACCACAGGGACCATACTGATGAAACCTGTTCGGTGTCTGCACTCTGCAGTAGTCCATGAATGTCGGTATACAGTTTTGCATAATGAGATTTGTTACATGATAAAATGATCTTCACATAATATTCTTCACTAATTGCCGATTAAGCATTGCAGGTCATTAAGCTATAAAGCTTATGCAAGTTATATTTTAGTTATACAACAATCGCTTTTGAATCGGTAGGCTTATAGGCCTACTGATATAGGCCTACAGTTGACCTATAGGCTAAAAGTCAATTCAACAAACTACTGAACTGCATTTAGGCTATACCTAACGTTAACTATACGTTGACCTATCGGGATAGGCTACCTGCAACATTAGGCCATAGGACTACCTTCGATGCACCTAAAGGTAATCCTGTGAATCATTCTTCAAATTTAAATGATGAAATAGCAAATGAAATGACAAAATTAACAGAACTACATATGCAATTTCTTTGTTTTATTACTGACTTAAAAAATCTTGACTTTTAGACCCTTGTATAATATAATAAATTGTTCGATGTCCATCCAAGATTTGATGCGATCCCGTGAGGGAAGATTTCTCTCTCTCTCCCTGTGTGTGTGTGTATTAATCAATTCTTCCTATTGATATCACTCAAAATACATTCTTTAGAAGTGCCAGAGCTAGATCCAGAACTCAATGAATTCAAGCAACTTCCGGACATTAACTATCGATGATCTGAATTTATTTTTTCGATAACGGAAGCAGGAGGATTATTATCACAGCAATTTCGTTTGAGCATTTATAACGGCAGACTAAATGACTATAAATCATTTGGAATTTGAACCATGGATCGAAAAGTTGTTTTTCTTCTCTTAGTTTCCCTGTCTGTTGCGTCATCAACACAAGAATCACGACTCAAACGTTTGCTACTTTTTAGGGATGCGGTCGATCAGACAATTCGGCATTTCGAGATGAATCCTAGAGACCTTTGTGGGGACGGTGGAATTTGCTGTTCAGAGGAGGCAATAACTGTATGTACATGGGACCATTGCATTAATCGTACAATGAGTGCATTGATGTCATAAAATCTCAAACGGAAATCTTCACGAATCACGCCCTTAACTGTTAAATGACAATTTTTATTGGTAACTGATCAAAGACTAGTGTCATGACTCGAAAACTTCTTGTTATTGAACTCTATGCTTTCTTATAAATAAACATTTCAGTATCAAAGTCTTTTTGTCAATTCCAAGGACTGCAAAACTGAGCTGCAGGCCATTCAAATATCAACTCATCAATTGCAGGGAGTATTTAATCCCATTAAAATTACATTATCCAAATCAGGATGCATGTACAGTACATGGAAGTGTATTCTTTAATAGCTGTTCCGCTTCATGCGTTCAATTTCGAGCATATCATCAATTCTACCTAAGTGTCTAGCAACAACACGGTCAAAGCAACCTTATTAGTTTGCCATTCCTATATTTTTGCGGACGTTCAACTCTAATTAGGCTTCAGCATCTGTCTGGCGGATGAGAAGAATGAAATCGTCTGGATATGTCATTCTATGGAGATCGTGATTGCAATCGTGATCGTGGAGATATGCGGTTAGTCATCATTGCGCAGTGCGGTGAAGTGATACACAATACATGCAGGAAATAGTGATGTTCACTTTTAGGTGTTGAACAGAGCAACCGGCAATTCGTGAAAACATAAAAATATGATAAATGAATATGAATTGAAAGATAAAATATTTGCTAGTCAAGCTGAAACAAACAATAATGCTAAACATTGTAATGCTGCATTTATGTACATAATCAAACGATTGCGAAATAAGCTTGCAAAGAAATTCGCCAAACAACTTTCTTTGCGTCGATAACGAACACTCAGCCGAATCTGTGGTTGACTGATAACCTTGAAACAACAAACACTTATTGCATTTCTCCGAATAAAGTTCGCGTTGGTGCCACTTTGTAACATGGAGCGGGATAGATAAAAAGTTGGAATACAATTTATCGATACTTAAACACTATCAAAGTAAGCAATAAAATATGAAAGCAATAAAAAAGAATACACGAAAGTCTTCCATACTTGTTAAGCAAATGAAAGTGAACATTCCCTTGATCTAAATAGAGGCCACTTTGGAAAAGAGACGTCTAATAAAGAAAAGTTTGTCTTAAAACAACCCATGTTTTGCAACTGCATTCACAAATAACACTGATCTGTCTCATCGGATTCAAGTAAATTTCAAGAGTAGGTAGTCCATAAAGTGCTATTCAAGTTTTGTCAGATTTGCTATGTTTTTCAACAAATACTGCATAAATACTGTGTGCACGACAAATGTAGGCAAGCGAACACGAAAACATTCAAAATTCTACATGTAGCTATATAACTTCATCTAATTAACCATTAATTTCTTTATTGAAATCAATTGAATTAATCTTAATTCTACATCTATCCCACCTATTTATTAAAAGGTTGATAATAGTGCGCTATTTAATATGAAACAAAAATTAATCTGTGCGGCAGCCTAGTATAGGTACACCTGTCGCTCTTTCCATGACACAAACCAGTGTTGGAACCTGTTTGGAAACGCCGGTCGCCGTCCCGTTCCCGGCCGTACATTTTGAACACCAGCCGGCCAGCCGATTAATTTAATGAGACCTATGTCGACTGTTGACGACATTCAATCTAGAATAGATTCACAGATTCATATATCCCTACTCTATGAATAGTCACTAGTCACTCCTCTTGGTCAATCATTGCAACATGATGACTGATCATTGGAACATGCAACATAATTTGAGAGCATCTACGTGTATGCTTTGTGCAGCTTCTTTAAACAGCTGAAAAAAAAAATGATTGCTGGCAACTTGTACATGTAGTTCAGGCCCTACTTTATCTCAATTAAAGTTTACACAACCATATATTCTTTATCACGTCAGTGAATCACTTTAAATCAAGTTTGCACGTCGCAGATAAAACATTTTGTAACATCAGCACTCAGTCAGTGATTAAATTGTTCATCTCGAAGCTTTTATTCCTAGAAGACTGTTATTATATTGGAACTTAGAATTTATTGACCGCTTAAAACTTTCTTGTAGAGTCGGGAAATATAAGTTATAAGCATACAGTATTATTGTATCAATGTTATTATTACATCAATGACCGTTTGGGTCATTGATTTCGATTATCTGTTCTTGTTTCTATTCACTTGACTTTGAAAATGCAATTAAAGCTAATTAAAGTGCACCTAAAACTCATTAGACTAGTAAACAAGTCATTACGCATATTAATGCTTGTCGCACAAAACATTTTATCAAAGTTTGAATAATTGCACTGTATGATATTGTATTAAACAAAAATGAAATTAAATAAACGGGAAATCAAATTCCCATGCAAAAGATGTTTGGCTGGCAGGATTCTTCATCTCGGAACTCTTATTTCTAGATAACTGCTATTATATTGGAACTTAGAATTTGTTGACTGCATTTTTCTCAAGAAAATGGAGATTCTAAAGGCCGTTATGCACTGCTAAGAAAACCGTTTGAATAAATTGTAAAACATATTCAAAATCGCCTTTTTAAAGCAAAGTGTGTAATACCGTTTCAAGACTTTGTAAAGTCTATTATTAATATGGAGTATGTCTATTGCCTTTCTGAATGACCTCATCGTCTTCAATCAAAATTATATCTGCTTCAATACCAGTCCTTCTCTTGACGCATGGGATAGGAAGTTTCCTCCAGTCATCGTATTTCCTAAACACTCTCCATAATTCGTACACAACGTCTGATGTTAATCGACTGCCAACAGAATGGCTCAACATTCTTAATAGAAACACACCATCATGCTGAAGAAAATGCCTTTCGAAAACAGAAATTTCTCGCATTATCTTCACAGGGTGCTTGTTGATAGAAATTCCACCAGAAAGAATGAGATATTTCCTCAAAAAGCTTTCTCTTTCATAAGGAGATATTGTTCGATAGAACCATGTAATTAAGCTACATAACATGGGAAATATAGCAACAACATGCCAGAACCATAGTAAAATAAATATTGCTTCGTTCAGCAAGTTTACTGGAACTGCGCATTGTGCATATATGAAGCTGACTCGATTGTGTTTTATTGGAACGACACAGTAAGTAACTCGAGGGAAAATTTTTGTATCTTGCCACGTATTTCCTTGTAGGATATCAGAGAGGATTTTGATGCCGAAGTATTTATAGTCTTCTGTTAAGCCAAGAAAGAAGTGAATAGCTATGAGTGATCCAAGATGATTACACAGATAGAGGAGTTTAATGACAAAGTAAGTGAAATTTATCCACGATCCGAATCGTTTGCTGCAGAATCCGTAACCAAATAGGCGGAAAAAGCGCAATTTAAGTTCTGATAAGCGACCGGTTCGGTATTCACGATGTGCGATGAGAGAGTCAACAATAGCATTTGTTATTCTCTCTACAGTTTTCTCTCTTTCTTCTCTCTGTTGAAGCTGACTATCCAAAGCCATGTCAAGAATCCCTTGGATATCAGAGCCACTTTTGTTCTTGTATATTATTTGCCAGGCAGTGGATATCGTCGTAGGCACCAGCGCCAAGTAACCAAGGAAAAGAGGAACCCACGGATAATAAACTGAAAAAGAATTGAAACAATCACTTCTAGCGGATATCAATAGATGTCAATTTATGAAAAGTTCGGATACAAAACGAGATGAGCGCGGCAATGGTTATTTTGAGAAAACCGTGATATTTTCTCAAAATGGTTTGTCTAGAATATCATGAGCAATTTTTAGACTCGCAGTAACTGTATAACTTATGTGACATATTTGCATTGTAATTCGAAATGGTCTGATCTTCGCTTCGCACACACATTCAAAAATCGGCTAGGTTTAATCAAAACTCGATAAACATCACACTATTTTTGATGAAAGACGCCATTAGTGCTAATGTGTTGGGGATGCAATTAGATCATTTAAGAGTGATTCAGATGCTTGCATTTGTGTTATAATCATATTTTGAATAGAATTCTAGCACATTTGGTTCGCGCCAGTTACTACAAATCACAGGCTTGCCATGAGGTTTCCCCGTGGTATAGGAATTCCCATAAAATGTGAGAAGCTCATAGTTCTTTTATAGGTTTTTCGCAGATATGAGAACAACATGAATTTTCAATTCTAAAGAAAATTATGCCGTGAAGTGATTGCATGAATGTATGTCACGAATGCATTTGGAGATGAATGCTATTTTATTTACTGCAAAACGAGTATTGGAAAAGAAGATGGGAGAGCTGTTATTGTTCTCAAGTTAAGTGATAATCTTCAATAGAGTAATGCTCCCGATTACTATAGAATAGACGATGTCAGTTAATAAAGGTCGTTTTGTGAGCTAACTTATGGCAAAGTTAATCCTTGCCTCAATTCTATTTCATGATCTATTATCTGTGCCTTGTTGTCACCCTATAAATGAAATTGTGTAAATGACATGTGTGTCCTTAAAAACCATATTCTTTACAAATATGAAATATCAGATGATTAGTTTTATGTATATCAAATTATGTTGTTTATAGTAGACCCCTGCGCCGATATATTTTTCATCTGCGGCGGCGTTTGCTTTCGCCGAAGTTATCGGCGGCAGCGTTTTCGGCGCGCTGATAAATTTTAATCGGCGGCGGCGTCCGCGCACCGAAACAATCGGCGTGCATCTGTTGAGTTCATGTGAATAGAAGTTGGACATCTCCTTAGTATCTAAGTATAGGCCTATTTTTCGTTATCCTTCGCTTAATCGAAAAAAACGGATAGTCTAAATCTCATTACTGATTAAAATTAGTAAAGAAGAATTCGATAAATATTCACCATCTGAAAATGTTGCGATTCATATAACCTACTCAGTCGGCACAATTCACGGGCATACATATACGTGTATTTAGCCTATGCATTAGACATGTAGGCCATGTATGACGTCACGGCTTCATTACTGTACAGTGCACGTAATATACATGTACATCCTACACCTGAAGTCTAGTAAAGTGAAAATGGTATAGCGTGACCGATGGATGCCCATACACTGTAAATCGCTCAAAACCAATCACATACGAAGGATGCATACCAAAATATTTTTTTGGTATATTTCTATATTCTCTTGGTATATATTTGCATGCTTTTCGTATGTTTTTTCAAATGTGGTATGCTTTACATACTAAAGCCATACCAGCACAATGTCAAAAGAAAGCATCAATCATGTCCAAAGTATGTTGATTTAAGGCCTTTTGTCAATAAAGATCACACTAATGCTACTACTGTTCTGTAAGTAGTGTGATAATGACATTTAAGAGTCATACTTTCAATACTGAATTCGATTTTAATGCACGTAAGTCTAAGGCATTTCATGAATAATCAATAAGTATTCAACCATCAACAATTATGCATTATGTAATTTTGAAATTGAGCATATTATCAATCCGAAATAAAAACACATTATAACTCATGAACGCAAGAATAGTTATGTTTGAGATATATGTGTCAACATGATTGCACGAATGATATCGTTTGAATGAATTGATGTTTATCAACTTGGTTCATAAACTAGAGCTAACTTAACATCCTGTTAATGTTGCTAGACAAGTAGCAACGACGACAATCTCGTGGAACATAAAATTCGCAATAAATCTTATCTAGTTAAATATCACTCTATCAAACAAAAAATATTCACGGCTGGTATTACCGAAAAAAGTTATTTGACAGTAGCATGTAATACAAATATTTTTTGCTATGTGACGTAAAGCTGTGCATACGAAATGCATACCAGAGGCATACGAATGAGGATGAATTTGCATCGGGTCTCGTGTATAAAACATACCAACAACTCATATTTCAGTGTAAAACAGTCAATCAGAGATAGAATAGTTCGTATCGCTACATACCAATCACATACGAAAGTAAGTGAGATGTCGTATGAAAAACATACTAGATCTCTGTAAACATACGAGAATCTTGTATCAGATGTTGGTTTCAAATTTTATGTGAATTTGGTATATGTTTGTATGTAATTTTCGTATCCAGCGATTTACAGTGTGCAAGCTTATTCGCCGACGACTTCGTTCCTGTCAGAATGTAGGGCTACTCTATTGGTCATACCCAACTAGAAAGTATATTAGGAACTTTCCTTAGGAACAAGCGATATATTCCTAAGTTCCAGTTAGAAATGCAGTGGATACAGTTAATCCATAGTAAAAACGGAAAAATATCTCCGCCGCCGCGACGCCGAAGCAGCGCGCTGTTTAAAATTTGCGGCGGCGTTCGCCGGCGGCGCAGGGATCTAGTTTATAGCAATCCCCATATCCTGACGATTAATTTGCAATGTCAATCACTGAAAAGTATGCCGCACTTAATTTACAATTGGAAAAAATAACTTAAGCATTGTTGGTCTCTTTCATCTGTCTTTAGTTGTTCGCCACTCCTTCAAGCATTACGATGAAGTCATCAAAACACTTCATATCGTTTATTTGACGCAGATCGCAGAGTTCTTAACCAATTTTTGAAACACACTTCATTTAGAAGAAAATTTCACGAAGAAGATGATGGTGGTATCTATTTTGCAAACAGCAGCCATTTTTTCTCCTTGCTAGCTTGTATCGCTCATGCTCATCCCACTGCTTGACAACAGTTGATATAGCTTATAATTATGCTGACAGTTTGACAAAAGGATTGATTGATTCAATTGGATTTTATAAATAGTATTGACAGTGAAACATCTGATATTCCCTCAACTCATACGACAACCACAACTTATAGATTTTGCTACTCGAGACAATAATTTTTGCAGATTCAGATTCACTTAACGAAAATTAACAGGACGGAATGCCTTTTTGTCGTCATATCATACTGAACTCAGTCCTCTTCTCAGATTGAGCCTATTTTCTAGACTGTTGGTCGATCAAAGATCATTATAGAGTTACTCAGATATTGCTTTAGAATAGACTGTCCCTAGCAACACTTCAATTCATAACGAACTGTTCTCGTCTGATAAAACTTGCAGATCTAAGAACCTGATTGCATCACACTTTGCCCACTCTGATAGATCTAATGCAAAATGTCTTTGTATTTTTTCGAGAATGTGTCGTTTAGATATCATTTTCGAGTCATTATGCTTGAAATGTTACATCTGATTTCATGTAAATTCTGAAAACTGAGTTCGTGGTATGACTATCTCGGGAAAGTGTCATATTATGGTGTCTTGTTTGGGCTCATTCGAATGCGTGTAACACAAGGAATGTGAATATCTTAACTATTTATCAATAAGAAGTGTCCATAATGACATGGTATTTGTAGTTGCCCCCCTCTCCCGCCCCTCGCCAAGCGACTCGGTGAGAACAGGCATTTTTGTTGGACGCGCCGCGTCTGGTGTGAATGGACCTCAAGGCTAAGGCAAACAGCCATCGATCGTCTTCGCTCATTTGTCATTTCGATAACAAGGTTGCAGTGTTGTAGATACAGACGAGTGTGACGTGATTTTTGTCAATCATACACAGCATTGAACGAGAAAAATGTAGGACTGCTAACTAACATTCGTGGTTTCACGAATACCCCTACCACGTCGTACCCCCATCATTTTATTGTATTTTTGAACGAACCTCAGGATCCTATAAATTTTAGGGCAATTTCCGGAGAAATCCTACCTATGATCATTCTGTGAAAGTCTCATTTTCGACCTTGTTCCCTGCAGAAACTCGTTCTGGCTGCCGAACAATCAAGTATGGGGCCTAAAGAGTTTGTAACTGAAGTAAATGACCCATAACCCCTCTCAATTCATCTTTCATTAGCACTTTCGATTTTCCAAAAACCTACCCATTTTCCCTTTTCGTGAGACGTTTTTCCATTCACTATCACTGTGTGGGAAATTGTATTGAACGGATTTGGAATCAATTGCCACTGATCCTTCAACCCAACAATAATTGTCAACGAAATTAGCGAGATTGAAGCCGCTGTACGTGATTGGTGAATGACATGTTATTGGAGTAAAAGCGTAAGTCTTCATGGAGACCGTGGTCATGCATGCCAAGGTCACGACAATTGTCCACGTGGAGCTGATCGCATCAGCAGAATCTGATAAAGCATTGCTTCTATCCAACCGCCATTTGGCCAAATAATCCATCAATTTGGAGACCACCATTTCTGAAATTATTAGAAACATTTCTTCTAAATACAGTGTAAATAAAAAAGGAAATTGAAAAGACACATTAGTGTTTGGCATCGACTTTACTACCGACTTTAAGATATCCTTCAATTCGCATCCTTCAAGAGATCTTGAATGTAAGAATTTTTTCTACCATACTGAATATCTTCGAATAAAAGAAATCTATTGCATCATGAACTTCATCTTCAAGAAAGTTCATTTTCTAGCTTTTATTTCGAAAATATGATATTGCTTTTTTTGAATAAAATCGTAGCAGAACAGCAGGGCGTGTTACCTACGTTTGATATCCTGGCTCTGTTTCTCGGACACACTCAGCTAAGAACTAGTGTTTAAAAATTACCGGGAATTTATTTTAAGTTACCTTACCGGTAAATTACCGGTAATTTATATTCAAGTCCGTATAACTTCAAATCGAGCGCACCAATATGCTTTGATCTTAACTAAACACACACTTGGCTTAATCTGATTCTGATGAAGGCTTGAATTTTGCTCAACGTCTGATTCTTTGTCATAGATATTGCAATTGAGAAATGAAAAATTGACATTTTTAAGAAGTTTGTTGGTATCTCACCCAAAATAGACCATAGTAATCAAAAGTTTGACGGCAAATAAGAATTAATAAGAATCAATAAGAAGAACATTCCAGTACCATCAATTTCATTATATTGTGCAAGTGCCTTAGTTAACTGATTTCCAGCGTCAAGTGATCATGTTATTTAAAACTGAGCATCCCACATGGGGCCTTGGTAAATGCGGCGAAATTCAGCCGAACTTCTTCAGCACAATTACAAAAAATCAGCTCACCCTTCTGGCTAAGCGAATAAAAGAAGAAGGCAATGCAGCTCATAGCAAGCGTGGAACAGGCACCGCCACAAAATTTGACGACAATGCACGGACTGCTGTTTTGGATTTGGATGTCACGCCAGTAACGCCAAAGGGAAATATTACACCAACTGAATATGTCATTAGGGACTGTGAATGACAAAACTCTCAAAATGTCATCGCTAAAATGCTATCGAAGAATCAAGTGCAACAACCTAAAAGATGCTCATAAAGAAAGAAGACTTGAAAAATCAATGCTTATGATCGATAAGTTTCAACCAGGAGATTCGTGGAAGTCGGTTTGGTTCTTTGACGAAGCAAGTTTCATGCTCAACGCCCCACTAAAGTCGCAGAATGAGCGTATCCACAGAGCATTGAACGTAAAGACTGACATCGATGATAACGATATCTTGGCAGAAATCGACACTCAGCAAAAGTCGATACTTTGTTATGCTGCGGTTTCCTGGTTTGGGAAGTCAAATCTTTACTTTATTGAAGGTTATGTAGCTAGCAAAGACCACATCACAAATTCAAAAAAGAAGAAGAAGACAGTAAATCAGGACGTTCATCGAGAAGGAATGTGCCCTCGGGTTTTCGAAGATATCAATCGCATAATGCAAAATGAACCATGGACGTGACAACAAGATGGCGCAAAACCCCACACAGCAGTCGCAACAATTAATTGGCATAGAGAAAACACACCTGATTTTATTGAACCAAGTGGTTGGCCTTCAAACAGCTCAGATTTAAGCGTCATGGACTTCTCTATGTGGAGTATTTTATTGTCTCATCTTCAGTGACAGCGTGGACAGATAACTGACATTGAAATGCTTAAAGATGTTTTGACGAAAGCGTGGAATGGAATACGAATTGTCGAAAATTACTTTGTTAGAAGTGCAAACTAATTCAAAGCAATGGCACATGCAGGAACTTACTAAGTGAGCAAAAAGAAATTTTTAATACCTTGCAGAGATGGGAAGAAGTCGTGCGCCGCTTGCGGATTGCTGTGAATTGCGTCAAAATGCTCCGATCGTCACGATTCCTTCAGCTTCGAAGAATTCATATCATTGCGCAAAGGTTTTCTCGATAATGTTAGGCCCTCCGATCATTATTTAAAATGTTAGCGGGCGTACGAAAAAACGTTCCCAAACTTCTCTGTAGAACTTGACATCGACTGTGTCTCTTTTGTGTGATCCGGTTGATAACAGTCACTGAAGCTTCGGACAATTTGGCGTATTTAATATCAAACTGGCTGCTTATAGTTCGATTGTTATGGTAATATGTCAGCAGATTGTGCCATTTTATTAACGTTATATGTTCCCATGTTTCCTTTCTAGTCAAAGAGAAGAGGAGACGACCGGTCTAATTGTGTGGGTGTAACTATTAACATCGAATCATTCATGCACACCTGGTTCAATACATTTATAGGTTAGATGCACAAGCTATGATTTAGTAATTTTAAGAAACTCTAAATTCTTTAGGCTACCTGAGAATTGAGTGTATTGGAAATTTTGTCATAGCAAAATGAAATGAGGAAACCCCGAAAAATGATCAATTGTGTATCGGTAATTTACCGGTAATTTACCACACTTCAAACACTACCATGAACATATCTCAGACACACTCAGTTTCATATTAACAACAATGAATTTAAATAGACGATAGATCAAATTGCCATGCAAAAGATGTGCGGCTGGTAGGATTCGAGCCTACGAGCAAGGTTAACTAGACCTGTGCTCTACCAACTGAGCTACGAGTCACTTATGCGACTGTGTCAATTGGTAGGATCAAGCCCTCACCACCACACATCAGTTGTCATAGCAATTATAATCAATGAATAAATAACTCGTCACAATTGTGACCGCCGACATCATATCAGACACACTCAGCTCACACAATTTCATATCTTAGGTACCGGTACACGATTGGCATGGACTGAAAGTGCAGGCCAATATGGCATTGCATGATTTTTGCTTTTCGACTTTGAACAAAGATGGCATCTCGAACAAACTTTCATCTTAGCCTTTTTTTTGTTTTATTTTACCTCATCATTACTTTATTTAGCAAAAGCGTGAAATGATCTTCGTCATTTTTTCAAAAAATAGTCACGGACGCCTAAGTTGTAAACAATAACTTTGAAGGCAGTTTTATCATCATGCACGTGTGTAACATGGTAGATATTATAGCGTCAGGAATTAAATCTTGTTCAATCCCTCAAGTCATTATTAACCTCCTCCTTACTCAAGCTCGGGGCCCATTGAACCCCATATTCAATCTTTTTGTAAAATTGATCCTGAAAGATTATCAATAATCGTAAAGCATCAAAACTTGTGTAGCATCGTAAAATGCTAAGTAGTGGGTAACTGAATCGCGAATAAGAGGGGTTTTGAAATTTGGCATCCTTTTAACTACAGGTAGTTAAAGAATTTCAGATTTGATATACATGTAAATGCAAGTCAAGATTACTCACCTGAAAGACTTTGCTTCTAATGCTGAATAGAAGACGTGTTGAGATTGAACTTATTCTGATCAGAATCAGGATTATGTCGCTATCAACTAGCAAAAAATGACGCACAACTAAATTACGAAGCAATCGTAATCCTGTTGAATCTGTTATCTTCAGATGAAAGTTGAACATTGAAAGTAATTGAAGCATGACGGAATATGCCTTGACACGAGCCAAACATATGAGAGATTATCACAAAGTAAATAAGGTCATCAGTTAGCAAATCTTCTAGCCAATATAATTTCCTTTTATCATGTTTTCTTATCATAAATTTGCCGATCCATAATTGGCATGAAACTTGCTTCTGGAGATGCAAAAGAATACTTACAGAGGCCTACACACAAAATTTTCAACTTATTTTTGTATTGATTGACTAACAGACCGGTGGCAAATTATGTGAATTGATCACATCATTTGTTAATTTTGATTCTTCGTGATTTTGTTGATTGTTTGCCATTCTTCTTTTCTTATTTCCATTCCTTTCAGTGAGGTAGTTTTTGATAGCGCTATTTCCTATCGTTGAAATGAATTTGAATTATCTTCGTGGAAGAGGCCATTATTCTAGAAATGTATGAAAAGTTAAAAACTATGTTAGTACGAAATTTAGTGACCCAATGGAAGAGCTAAATTATGAATGGAAACGTCTCACACACATAAATTTCTGAATCTTGGTCCTCACTAAACTTACTCTTACATTGGTTCTTAATTCTCTCATAATATGTTTCTAATGTGACTTTCATATCGATCAAATTGTTCACTTCAATGGTTTTTAAAGGAGGATAGATTGATATTTGCCAGAATGTTTGAATTGATTGCCTTGTCAAGAAACTCTTGATCACAGTCTGAGGGCATTTGACAAAAGTAATTGACTGACTTCTCATCATCAGACGAAGCTTTGATTCTTCTGAGTTGTGAACAGGAAGATCACCGGCAAACAAACAAACAAACAAAAGAGAGAGAGAGAGAGAGAGTGAAAGAAAATATCTCTATTCCAAGATAATAATCAATCACAATCATCGACAAATAAATGTCAAAAAAAGTCATAGAGTAACTCAATACAATAATCAAAAAATATGAATTTACATGTAGTTAAGATGCTTCTAAGTGAACAGTTGAAGCGGACAATGCTTTTGGGAGTTTTGGACGATCCAATGGACTATTGATATCGACCATCAAGGCGACATGGACTGCGGACATTGAGTGAATGATTTGTCATGCATTCTGCAGATCTGCAGAGTTTGCAAGCTACAATTAGCTATTTAAAGACCATTTTTCAGTTTTACAAATATATAGCTTTCAAGCAAATCATACCGGACCGCATTGATTTGTATGTCCCTCTCAGATGACGAGAAACGAAACCCTCATTTTGCGCACTCGCGCATATAAATTAAATTGAATTAAAACTTCCATGCAGTAGGAGTTCACTCGATTGGCGTTTTTTCTTAAATTTTTACTTTGTGACATGCTAGTTGACCTAGTAACAAAAATCAGCGAAAAATTCTGTTTTCAAGGAGGAAGACAGCTCTATTCATTGGAATTTATTCACTCAAACGATGGCAAGCATGATACAAATGTTTATACAGCGCTACATACATGAGTATTGAGCGCAGCAGTAGGTCTGCATGATGCTCGTACATATGGTCTCTGCCCAGCCATTTAATCTATAATGATTTCTAATAACTTTACATATATCTGGACCGTCGACATTCAAGACCAAGTGGTGATGATTGCAATCCTTTTTCAAAGCTAATCAATCAGCTGTGACGTGTCATATCAATTACTAGAAGGAAATACCAAACATCTGCCTGGAATTTCACATGACTAGAATCATACCGGTAAAATGTCGATACCAGAAGGGGCTGCAAGTAGACTGGTACTGTTGAAAATGCTGTCGTTTCCATCTCTGGTGTTGACCGGCATCGAGAATAAGTATCTCTTGATGTCACTGCCTCTCATTGGCTGTTTGAATAGTTCATAAACAGTCTGCAGTTTGAATTGACAACAAACAGTCATGGCTTCTGCCAATTCACTAACTATTTGGCATGAAGCAGAAATTAACTCAACTGCACAAGTGAAGAGAATTGGAGATGATGATTTAGCATTACTGTCTATGCAAACTCGTCTTCTTAGTCGAATTAATCGTCTCTGTCTTCGAGTGATACGTGTTCGTCTTCTCCGCACTGGACAATCCACAGATCTGAAATATATCCACGGATGTATTCATGTGACATTACTTCCTTTGAAGAAGAGAGTGAGAACTCATACTCAGCAACTGGTTCACGTCAACTTCGAATATGACCAGTTTCTTTGGCTCGACCTATCGACTTCAACTGTTGATCTTAGAAGACAATTTCTTCGATTTCGACTTTATACCAACTTAGGTATTCTAACAGGCCGTTTTGCCGCCGGCTTTTTACCTCTCGGCAATATCCAAGGCATTGAGGAGAGCAAAGTTACAAATCATATCGTCCACCTAAAGCCCCGATGTGAAGTGCCGTTGTATCAGAATCCGGATCCGACGACAAATTCGAATCCCTCGCAATTGCTAGCACGGATACAGCATCACGATCAAGCTGATATTGCATTAGACCGTCAGCGCTATCAAGATAGCGCTCAAGCTGAAGATGAGATTGAACAGCGTCCGAAAATTAAGATGGCAATTAGATATGAGCCCTCCACACAGCATATCATCATTAGGATCTCGCGAATAGCCAATTTCTGTAAGTTAAGCGCAGGAGCTTTTCTCAAGATCGCTTTGATAGACATAGACAAGAAGGTAATCAATTCCGATGAAATAGGTCCGCTGTCAACGCGACGGGAGGAGCAACCACCAAACTGCGCATGTTTCACACCATTTCCACAAAATCGTCAAAAGTCTTGTACTTTGATCATTTCAGCTTATCGAGAAGTCGCGAGCAAATCGAAGACGGTAAAACGGCAACATTTAGGCCACATTGCATTTGGACTGTTTGCCAGCGGTGACAGAGAGTTCAACAGTTTTTATGACATGTTCAAGAAAGACCTTCGTTTAATTGATACAGTTCCAAAATGGTTTCAGTTCAAACCAGGACGTTTTAATTGACTCTTGCATTTCTGACATCCTTTATGGAATTATTCGCAACGATTGATTACTAAAATTATGGGCACGTAAAGAGCTTTTTTTGTCATTATTAAATGGATATGGAGATTTCAATTAAGTTGATATTTTACAACTATAGGTCTACCTATATGCATGCTTTCTATGATCGAGGCTTTCGAATATGAAAATGAAATTAACTACATATCTGGTGTGAGGTCTACAGGGCATCTATTAGTCTATTTTATTTTTATGAGACCTTAACTTTTACATAAATTGTTATCAACTTGGTGACAATATTTTTTTGTAATTCATTTAGTAATAATGTTTTTAATTATAATGATAATTAATAGTAATGTCTAATAGATTATTTGGATCTTTTCCGTTATACCCCCTCCACTGTCATTCCTCTCAAACTTTATCAACAATTCAGTCCAATAGAAAATATAAATGTGTAAATACTGCCTATTCTTCTTCCGAATGTCACTGCAATAAAAAATGACTCATGACTCATATAATACAAATGACTCATATAATGACGTCTTCGCACGATCCTAACGTAAGGTTAACATTGTATCAGTCAGTGTAGTAGGATATGGCAACTAACTTGCTTCAACTTGCATCAACGATCTCATCGCCTGAGAGCGCCATCAACTTTCTGAGAGATAAAGGCATCCTCCACACCACACGACTCTGTTCAAATGGTCATGAAATGACCTCAAATGGTATAAGATGGAGATGCTACCGGATATTTTGGATTAAAGTTTCGTGTTTTTTTGAGTGGAGGGGCTTAATATTTTGATTTCAAGGAAATGCATTAGTGGAGGGGGTATAACGGAAAAGATCCGATTATTTTGCTATCCTTTCATTTTCTACCTTTAAAACGACAGTCAAAAAACTGTGGATGTAATGCGACATCATGATATAATAAGCGTGCGGTACAATGGGCCTACAAGAGAAAGCTAAACAAAAACTTCAATTTTCACTGATGCAGCCCACATTTTAGAAGCGTTGAACGACGCAATTATGGAAGCTCTATTGCCCATCAATTTGTATGATCGACTATGACAGGGGCTGTCAGATATACATGTAAACTGACAGCCAATATTCATCAATTGGTTGTTCAAGAAAAGGCCAGTTGTGTATACCCATAAAGCGTAGAGATTATGCCATCATTGGACAAGAAAGTTCATCATAACGTACTTCATAACTGATGGCGACAAAATGTTAATAAAATATTTGTTAATCACAATTTTGATCATGCCACATGGATTTAATGGAATTTTTATTTTTTGCTTCATTGGCTTACGAGACTAGGATGCTCAAATATGAATGTTCAGAGAATTGTCATTTCAAGTTGTTCCTAGCATTTGTAATACCTGACCAGTGGTCTATTAATTGCGTGTATATTTATTGCACATACTGAATGCCTATAGCATTCTTCATTGCTTTCTTGTTCAATTAGATAGGGGATATCATATAAGAGACAAAAAACTGTTCCTGCTCCACAATTACAGATTAATCAGAACAAAGTAGAAGATCTGCACAGCGGTTGAGATGCAAACTAATTGATTTAGCGTTAAATTACCATCGAATTTGTATGTTCAAATCCAAACTTGAGAGGATTAATTTCAAATTCCATGCAAACAGCTTTTGTAACCAATCAAAATAATAAATATTACGTGTAAAGAGTGACACTTGCATGACCAAGCTCTTAGAATAGTCATTACCACCAGATTCAAAGTAAACATTGTTTTAAACTAATGTCGGCTCTTGAATTATAAATAGCAACCGATGTAGCATCAATCTAAACTGCGTCGCTTCTTACAATGCAATCGCCTATTGGATTGGAAGACTGATAAAATAAACCACTGTTTCTCAGCTTCAAGGGTAGGAGTCAGTTTTTTAATTCAAGTAGCTTTTGCAGGGCCTGCTGATCATATACGTAATTTAGCAAGATGACCCTGTTTCAGGATTAAATCTAGGGTGACATCATCTCTAATAGAAAATTTGCAACATTTTAATCACTTTCGATAAAGAGGATTTACAGGATTGAAATCACCGAAAAAACATAATTAATAAAGTGAAAATTTTGTTAGCAATGGTTCAATTTCACGCAGCAGGCATTCATTCACATTTTCAACTTGGACATTGAGAGAACTACTGCCTTGTGGAAAATAGATACTTTATAACTTCACAAAAAATTATTAAGAAAAGTTTCTCGTTGATAGAGGTGCGGATGCCGAAACGTCCAAGACTATAAGAGAGTCTGCAGTATTTTTATCTGTACACAACTTCATTCCAGTGTGGGAGTAATTTTTCACAGACAATTTCAGTCCTTAGAAAACATCTGCACGATAAAAATTATGCTTGGGGACAGAAATTGGCACATTCAACTACCATTGCAATGTTACGACAGCTAGACAAAAGAAAAATCCCCCGTTGATCAGGTTCAGTCTCATAACAGCGAATCTCAAAATAGCGAAGTATCAAAATAGCGAATCTCAAAATAGCGAAATCTCATAATAGCGAATTCTCAAAATAGCGAAATCTCATAATAGCGAATTCTTAAAATAGCGAAAACGTATTGCATAATCTCAAGAAGTCATCGAGAAATTATGTTTTTACAGTTTATTAAAGGTAATTGGATTAGTAAATAATACCCATCATCCATATCACTGACAATTAGGATATGAATTTCCATATATACTGTACATAGAGTTGGGTATTCGAAGGAACTTAATATTCGAATATTCGATTCGAAAGAAATCTATTATTCGAATAGTATTCGAATATTATTCGAAATTTTATTCATGGTCTATACATAACACATTTGATGGACCATATTGTTTTATCCGCAAAATTTAATCTGACAGAAGCAAAGTTATTGATTTTTTAAAATTTCAAAGAAAAATTTGTTTATTAAATAAATATGCTAAATCATCATAACTAAAAACTAAAACTATAACTTAATGTATTTTCAAAATGATATAAAATGTTCAACAAGAATATAACAAATGTTCATGATTCAAAACAAGATTCTACAAGTTTTTATTAAGAAAATGCAACTTGCGAACCATTTCTGGAGATAGACAGGCCCGCTTCGGCTCCACGATTAGCCCTGCTGTCGAAAATGCTCTTTAACAAGCCACACTAGTCGCAGGCACACCTAATCGCCATAGATATTGGTGGATAGGCTGCTCTGCGAGGTGAAAACAATAAGTGTGTCGCACTTATTCATCTTGCTCGCGGTCTGATAAACCATTTCATCAAACATTCTGGGCGCTATGTATTTTGTCCTCTTCTTCGTTAGTGAATCAGAATTAGTCCACATTGAATAGAGCAATCACAATATTTATTTCTATCGACACTCACATGTGAATTGAAGCGAATATGTGAGACCATGCACTAGGAAAACTGATGGAGTTTGCTTCTATGGAGTAATTAATGGTAGAGAATGTTGTTCTCGTGTCATTCTAGGCTTTGCATAAATATGTACTCGGGAATATTTATGATATTGATAGGTATTCGAAATATTCGAATAGTGATTTTAGAATTCGAATTTCAAGATGTTCGAACGAATAATCGAATATTCGAACATTCGAACCCAGCCCTGTACATATGCCTTCTACAATGTATATGAAATAAGCTTACGAAAAAAATGAGAATGTGTATAAAATATATTCTCTAAAAACCCATTATGTACGAGACACCCCTGGCATAAGCTTGGCGACTGAGTTCATTTAAAATGTATTGTTCGCGCAATTGGTCTAGTATTTCGTTTAAAGCAACATATTTCGTCTTTCTCCTTTTTGTTGGTGCTCCAAAATCCAGTTGACTCATCTCAATGTTTTACATTTTCTGCTCCTCAACGAATGTATGCGTGATCTTGAAGATATTTGGATGGGCACAATTCCCACATTATCTTTCAGTTTCAGATGCCATCCCTCCAAATGATTTGTAATTCGAACATCACTGTTGTATACTGATTCCATACTGAAATAGAAAAATAAACATATACTTCTTCTATATACGAGTATTTTGACAGTGAAACGAAAGTGATGATATGGCCATTTAAGTTATCTACTAATCAAGCAAACATAATTTTCCAGGACTTCTTAAGATTATGCAATACGTTTTCGCTATTTTGAGATTCGCTATTGTAAGACTTCGCTATTATGAGATTCGCTGTTATGAGACGACCCCGTTCATCAAGTTTGCTCTTCAAAGATCTGGCATTTAAAACACAGAAGGATACAAGGGATACAAAGGTAGACTAACACGATGCAAAATTACTTTACTTGAAGATTTGCTGTCATTGTTTTATACATGCAACTTGGATTTGTAAATTATAAAAATATTGCATCAGCAGACGAAGTCTTGTTGTGAATTTCAAATCATTTACTGAAGATTTCCTTTGATCTCATCCACGACATCCTTCCGTTGTTTGCAGGATTGCCACATTCTGTTTTCACTTTCCATCCCGTGATAGTTTGTTTATCCCGTGATACCTTTGATATGTCAGCGTTTTTCAGCTGTCTTGCTTTCAAAATTTCAACTTTCTTCGAAAACTTTGCTGGTGTAATACGTATGAATTTTTGACAGTCGACCTAAATTGGCGATATGAGTCGATGTGGACTTCATGTAGTTGATGGTTAACCCCGGTTGAGCGAATCTTCTTTGAACAGTTATCAAATCTAATCTAAGTAAATTTCAATACTACTTATTCTGTACATCGACCGAGAGAAGGCTCTGTACGCCGAAGGCCGTGTCAGATGTTAGCGTAGCCTACTGTTTCTTTGGCCAATAAATATTTACCGAGAGAATTCATAACTTTTGTTCCCATTTCGGAGAAATTTGAAGCATGTCCAACCTCTCACGCCGCTTGGTCAAATACGTAAATTTCAGTTTCTTACATGCATATTGTGCAGCGTTTGAAACTACATTTTATTCCACTTAAACTTGTTACGTGTATACATCCACGTGGTAAAAGATCGTCTCTATTTATATGCGTTTATATGGATCTAAGAAATAGGATATGGAGTGGAAAGAGGACATAGGATATAGGAATATATAGAAATAGGAAACAATTAGTGGTAGAAGTTATTCTGACAAATGGAATCTATACAGGTAACAGTTGAATATTGACTCACCGATCATTCAGTTGTGAATTAAATTCCACGGTCGATCCACGTAGATAACATATTCATAGTAAATCACACATTGCTGTTTTCCAAGCAAGTTTAAAATCGATGCAGGTGTTCTGTCGTGTGTAAATGCGTCTTCTTGTCATCACCAGATTGAATCAAACGCAATTCTCAATTAAGCATTATTACATTAATTAACTAAGTAACTATTCTAATTGCGCTTCATGAATTTACTACAGACATGACTGTCGCATTGAATAGAACTTGATGCTCTGAATAGAACCCTTGCTGTTCTTCGAGTGAGAACAATAAAAGCATTTACTCCCATGCTCGACTTTAATAAGATTCTCAATAAATCTGTAATGTTTGAAATAAATGCGAGGCAAAAGAACAATTTTGTCACTTCGAGGCATTGTTGTTTGCCTCGAATTTATTTCAAATTTTGTAACCGCCGGATGCTATTGAAACCTGCAAGGGTTGTGTTGCAATATTGCTTTCCAAACTCCTTGCTTATCAAATATTCACCCACTTTTCTAAGTGATTGCTTGGTATCAGCCATGTATGCCAATAACGTGAGAGAGAGAGAGAGAGATCCGTTTATTTAAACCATAAATATGAATCAGAAATACAGAGCTATTTAAAAAATCAAGTAAGATAATAGAGATTAAGTTAATCATAAAGTAACGTTGAAGTTCATCACAGCGATCTTAATCACAAAATGTTTGAGACTGCATTATGCACACTCGTGGTAGGAAGGAATTTCGGCGCAATGTAGTTCTGCAATATGGTACCAAAAACCGACCGGACGGTAGAAGAGAAGGCACCATCTTAGAAATCAAAGTTTCTTGACTCTTCAGACTGCTGAAAAAGTTTAAGGCCAAAGTCCGACGTCTAGAAGCAACACTTGCTGCCGAAAGAATGCATGTAGTTCCCTTAATCTTGAGACACCGGTCTTGTATCCTTTGAAGGTTATTCGAATCATCTACAGAAAGACCAACAAAGGCTGGACAGGCATACTCAATCAAACTGCGGATGATGGATGAGTAAATACACATAAACTGTTCATCACTTGTAAAGGTCTTCATTCTTCTCAATATATAGATTCTTTGCGCACATTTCTTTTCAATATAGTCAATGTGACTTTTCCAACCAAAGGAATGATCGAGTATCACTCCTAGAAATTTGATTTTCTCTTGGAATTGGACAGAGGGTATAGAGGCTTCGACGTCGAAGAATTCGTTAAAACGACCCCGGTAATTTATAAGGCCGTTGGTTTTTTTAATGTTCAAGGACAGGCTATTCTCTGATGACCATTGTGCCACACTGTCAATTTCGATGTTGGGAGTATCAATGTCATGACGAGCTTCGCCCTTTCTAATCCCAACAGATAGACAGATGTCATCCACGTACTTCATCAAACATGTTCTTGGGGATTGTGGCTGTAGAGATGATACGTAGAACCCAAATAGATAAGGTCCGAGTATGGACCCTTGAGGGACACCACTGCTTACATCTCTTGCCTGACTTCTACTTCCTCGGTAACGAACTCGTTGCTTGCGATCTCTCAAATAATCTGTCAAGAAAAGGACAAATCCCGGAGGAAGGCCTGAAGCCTTTGCCTTGAAAAGAAGGTCTCGATGCACAATCTTGTCAAACGCTTTCGAAAAATCAAAGCTTATAAACACTGTGGCCCCAATCTCAGGGTTGTCGAAATGAGTGGTGAGAGTTTCATGTGCCGCTATGATGGCATGAGTCGTTGACGATCCCTTCTTATGCCAAATTGGGAATCACCTAGCAGCTGTGAAAGTCTTGGTCTCAAGTCATTTAGGAGCACTCTTTCGAGAATCTTCGCTGGAATTGGTAGAAGACTGATGGGTCGCGCTTCTGCAATTGATGCATTGCTCATTTTTGGTATCGGTACGACGTCAGCTATTTTCCACATTGAAGGGAATTTCCTTTGATGCACACACACTGTTATTAAGTGGTGTATGGGTTCAGCAAGGATAAGTGCAGATTTCTTGTATAGCATGGTAGGCACACTATCACTGCCAGTAGCCTTCGGACGAATATGAGAAAGAATCTTCCAAATTTCTTCGACACTGCAGAAAAGGAACCAGTTGTCATCAGCAATATCTTGAATGGGAAGCGTAGAGGAAGGGTTCAGTGAACTACAAAAAAAGTCGTTGAAATTATTGGCAACCTCAGAGCTGGAGGACGAAAGGGAGCAATCGAAACAATTACTGGAAGAACCACGTTCCATTTTGATGTATGACCACATTCCTTTAACCCATTTAGCGCCAGTGTAACGTTTTCGTTACAGCACTTTTCGGAATCTACTGTCTTCTCCAGCTTGCGACATATGATACAATATTTTGATTACCATACATTATTTATCACATATTTTCAGGGAAACAATCGCCAATTCAAAATTTATCACTTTTTGGTGCTTATATTTTATCACGAAATTAGACAAAAAATGGGCTTAAAATCTGCTAATATACTTAAAGGCCCAGTGTATGAACGTCCACATGTAATTTATTGTCAATGTCATTTGCGTGATCTCATTATCCATCAAATACCGAAAATAGCAATCAATACTTGCTCGGATATTCATTCATGACATGGCACGTAATTTTTTTGAACCGTAACGTTTTAGTTACACTGGCGTAATATGATATACAAATGTTAAATACAGCAACAATATAAATGAAGTAAATGGTGGTGAATACTATCAATTTTCTTTAAAACTAATGTTTGTTGAATACTAGAAACGAACATTGGAATATTGCATTCTTAGTGTTTTTGATGAGGCTGTAATGCTTGTTGCTATTTATAGTCTATGGCTTTCCCGTCACAAAACCAACCGAAGTCAATTGCCGTAGTAATTTCCTCAATATTAGACTTGTTAGCTCATGTACAGACTACAGAAGCAAGTCAAAGAGAGATCAAATCTCAAGCATTTTCTCTTATAGCTTAATCATAAACATTGCAGGGTGCCAGTTCGCCTGGGCATAGAATACAAAGATGTCCTCCGACTCGAGCAATTTCAATCCAAAACTTCTTTGGCTGTAGACGATGCGTCTCTCCTTACAAGGGCACGCCAGAGGCTCGAGATGGCCCAAACTGGATTAAATTTCTATAAAGGCTTAGCTTGATTATATGAACCTGTGTAGCTATCTGAAGACAATAAGTTGTTGCTAACTATGGATAAAGAAGTTACTGAAATATGCAATAGGCCTAATGCCGACGATCATGGTAGATGAATGTTGCCACAAAACCTCCATAAGTAAATGCATCATCAGAGTTTTGAAACGATGATGAATTTATGTGTCTCAGAGGTAAGTCTCTCAAACGATATCTCAGAGGTTAGGGACATCGTAAGGCAGTGTGAGATTGCAACGAAAGATGATTTGAATGATCAGTTCAGTAAACAGAAAAAGCAGTCAACATAATGGCAAATATCGGTAATTTCCATCTTCGCAGATAGGGCAAACATTCTCTGGATACATTTCAAGGCAAGAATCTTTATGAGATGCTTGATACGCATGCTGATGGTCTTATCGACCTCAGTGGCAGAAACCAGTGACTATCCGGGACAAAAGAATTGTTTAGGCCTACATAATACTAAACAATCTCAAATGCGTTCATTTCTTGATGTTCTTTGTTTATGTGGACATTGCGAATGACCGTGGCGTCTCCAACTCTACCATGAATTTGGAGTCGATGCAGAAAGAGAATCAATTTCTCGACATGACTTTCGAAATATGAAAACTTGCTCTCATTTCAACGATAACGACTTCACAGCAAACAGCAACGAAAAGTAGCATAAAGCAGGCCTTTGATCAAATTGCTAATTCACAGTTTCAACAAGTACCTCTGAAATATGATGGAGAGCTTTCATGCTGAAACTATACCTCATTACTTCGGCAGGAATTGCTTGGAGCAATTCATAAGCTGCATTTGAAAAATAACATGCTTTTGTATATTTTGACATCATATGACGCCATCGTAGCGAAATCGTTACGGCTTTAATTTCTAAGATACGGCTATTGTAATGAACTGGTCATCATATATTATTCTTAATTATAACATTCTGAAATACTTGCCACCGTTTTTGTAGAAAATTTGCCGATATTTACATAGGCGGCCTTAAATTGGTTACCGGACTTAGACTTGTCTTTGAAAAACGCCGCTTTTGCTCTGAATATTTGATCCCGAACTTTGACCTTGAGGACGTTGTATAATCCCCAGTTTCTCTTGCGGAAAGCATCCCAGCGTCGATCAATTAATAACTTTACCAAAGGAGTCATCCAAACCGCATCAGCGTTCGTCATAAGCACTCGATTTTGAGGAATCGTGCTCAAAGCTTCATGCATGTATTCATAAAAAATGCCACATTTCTCATTAACGTCAGTGCAAGAGTAGAAATGGGTGAAGTCATTTGACAAAAACTTTTGTTCAAATTCAAGTACATGCGATTCACGCAAGTCATACACCAGGTGCTCTGTTACTTCGCGGAGTCTTACAGGTTTTTTCGATCTTGCAAAAATGACATTGTGGTCCGAGCTTCCGATTGGTGGACCTATCACAACCATGTTTCGGTCGTAGCTTGCTCGCAAGGATTCGTCTATAAGTATCAGATCAAGGATCGCTTCTTTGCGGGTAGGGCCATTCACGATGTTGAACAACGAGAACTTTGAGGTCAGGAAGCGTCTATCGTATCTATTGAAATCTCCAGCGACGATGAGACGATGAAAGGGCAACTCGTTTAGATGATGATCTATCAAACTTCAAAGGCTCTCGCAGACGAAATTGAATTTGAGGCTGTCCATGCCAGGTGGTAAGTATACGCCGATGATGATGAGTGTAGGAGAATTAGTTCGAATACTGCACACCTCAATTGCTGGAATTGACGGGAGGGACAGTTGAGATGGCTGCAAGTTCTTCTTTGCCCAAATGATCACTCCCCCATGTCCTGAGTCGCTTAGCCTGTCGGCTCTAAAACAGGAATATCCCGGTAAACCGAAAGCTTCGATTGGATAGTCAGACTTCAGCCATGATTCCGTGCAAATTATAATATCGGGATTTTTGGAAATTACTTGTACTTTCAAATCGTCGAATTTGTTACATGTGGACCGCAAGTTGGTAAGGAAAATGGATGGCATTTCATCTCTCTTGTCACGCGTAAAATCACGACCTAAAAATTTTGAGTGACTTCATCAACAATGTTGCCGTTGATGAGGAGCTTTTTATTTCGGACGAATGCCATATCATGAGGATTGTTTCGTCTATGCTCATATGCGCGTCTACGTAGCTCAGTCAGCTTTTCGTTCTCTGCAGATGTTAAGTTTTCTTGAATGAAAACAGTGTTCATGGGTCTGTCAGCAAATTTCAATAGACGAGCCCTGCTCAAGAACAATTTAGCAGTCTTCTCTGAGGTTCTTACTAATATAAGTCTAGGTTTCCCATCTGCACGAGGTTTACCAATTCTGAGAGCTTGTTTTATGTTGACAAGCTCTTGTTCAAGATTCAGTGGTCTTGCAACGGCATTCAGTACACTATCGAGTGTTTCGTTGCTGTTACTGCGTTCAGGGAAATTTCTTATTATAAACGTTTTCTTTCTTTTCTTTGACTCAGTTGATAACAGTTGTTTTTTAACCATATCACAGGAATTTTTCAGTTCAATCAAGTTTTTCGAATGGTGGTCATTTAGAGAATGAAATTCTGTCCTTAAGGACGTGAAGTTTAATTCTTTCTCTTCCAACTTTTCCTCAAGAGACTGAAGAGAGCATTGAACATCCAGTTCAAGGGCGTTCAGCTTGCTGTCAAAAACCTCAGAAAGCTTTTCAAGTCTAGCATCGATAGCTTTATAAATAGACTTTTCAATGGCAGCAAACTTCAGATCCATTTCAGACATGATGGAAGTGCGAGCAATTTCTGCGCCATATTTTAGATATTATTCACACCGTTGACATATAAAAAACATGCTCGAGATTTCCTTATCTGACGTTTTTGATTTCCCTATGCAGACCGTATGAAATATTTTATTACACCCTGGACTGCTGCAAGAAATTATTCGCTTTTCTCTGTCCTTCGATTTGTCATTAACTACGCAGGAATCGGCGGAGCATGCATCGCAAGACTTTGATTTACTGGACATTGTGGTGCTGACGGAGTTATGACGACAATCCAGACTGGTGAAGAACGTCACAAACTCACGTAAATGACGTATTCAAAAATCGATAATTGTAATAAATTTGGCGAGCGTTCCCTCTCTACCGCCAGCAATAACAGCTGATTTTGCGATCAAAGCTGACAATACCAGCTTCAACAGTCAACCGCTACAGCAAAGAAGATTGAAGACACTGCCTTGAATCAATAAATCCGCGGACACTGGGTAAATCCAGAGACGTTGTACAGAACCATGAAGTGGAATGAAATATCGCTGGTGGAGCTATAAATAGACGCCGCTGTGTACACTGCACAGAAAGACGAATTACCAAACTGCCAAAGAATGAGATGCACTCAAATTACGGAAAACCGGATAATAAAGACCAACGGAGCACTGTGATCAAAAAACCAACCATACAATAATCTCAACCACCTTCAGAGAAAACCAGCAATATCAATATTGACAAAAATTGGTGGACAGGAACCTCTAAACCACAAAATTTAGCTGACAACCAAGAGAGAGCGCGAGAGACACGACCGTTCACCGTCACACAGAGGTAAGATAAAATTAAAGTGCCTGACGTTTCGTCAAAGACTTAGTCATGAGCCTATAACTAAGTGAGGCTCATGACTAAGCATATGACGAAACGTCGGGCACTTTAATTTATGATACAAGTTCGGTCGAGAAAATTAACTTCTTTTCCTCTTTTTGATTGTCATATTGAGCATAGGATTAAATTTTCACAAACGATGTTTTATGTTTTCAGTTAAACCATTGAATTATTAAATATTTGAATTATGACTAGTATTATTATGAATGACGCAAGTTCTATTACGTAATAATTCAATAAAAATGAATAGTTATGATTTACTATGAATTCTACAAAGATGCATTAATTTTGTAGTGTTTTTCACGCAACAACCATCTTTCTTATTTTCAAAATTTTGACTCAATTATAAAACATAAATAAACAAAAATACCAAATTCATCAACGAGCGCTTTCGTCCGTTCTATTTCATGTTGAACACGGAAGTGAATAACAAATTAGCGGCATGACGATGGTAGTACAAAAGATCAATAGTCAGTTAGTCACCAAGGCAGACGTACGAGTAGAGTGAATGGGATATCTTTCTGTACACAAAGGTCGGGTGCGAACCGTTTGATGCACAATGCCTAGTAGATGGACAATAACTGGATAATGCGAGGAAGGAAAACAATCTTAAGGCGTTTCAGTGCGTCATCAACATTACAAAAACATAATTGAAGATGACGAGTGATAGCACTGGATGCTGGCCGATGGGAGTGCGGTAGGCAGGGGTTTGTGCTGTGAAGCCAGTTGGGAACATGCTCACGAAACCTGTCACCGAGCCGCCTACCGGTTCTGCCAATGTACTTGCTACTGCAAGTGCACTGAAAACTGTAGATAGCATTAGAATTGACAGAGACTGGCAAACGGTCCTTGGGACTTGAGATCGAAACACGCACAGTGTCGAAAATGACAATTGGCTGTTCAGCATGAAATAGAACGGACGAAAGCGCTCGCTGATGAATTTGGTGTTTTTGTTTAGACTATTTATAAATTAAGTAAGGGGTCAAATTTCTTTCAATCATAATTTTTTTGTTATCGGAAGAATCAATATTTTCCCAATGCTTCGCACACATCGTCTAGTGAGCATTCTCACAGGTAGCAATGAACGACCTGATTTCATGTGTGTAACTTCGTCGTTAATTTTTAAATGCATCCCTGAGAATGCACAATGTAGACGATGCGCGAAATGGTGGCCGAGAATTTTTGTTCCTTTTTTAAAAAATCAAAACTCAAAAATTCTTTAAGAATTAATGTTATAATCTCAATCTTATTCAAGCAATCGGCTTATTGCATCAGAAATTCATTCAGAAAGCAGCCTTTGCTTTTCAGCTGTACGATGTAGATTATTCGGCATTTAGCGAAATTGACTACTCATTCAGGAAGATCATTCTATGCAGCGAATTACATCTATAATGCACTTTTCAATCATAGAAGATGAATAGGGCCTATTGATTTTTCGCATGTTGTTAAATAAGCCAACTCTGACATTTTTTGTTTCAGATTTTTTGATGTCATAGATCGATTGTGTTCTATTCATAGAATCCGCTATTTTTTCGTTAGAAGTTTCATCAGAATTTGATCAAGTGCCTATGTAGGCCAAAGCATTTATCTGTCTCTTCTTTAGATAATTTTATTTCTTGTGTCATTGAATAGCATTTTTATTGATTGACATCAGTCCAACAGAAGTAATCGAATAAGTGTGAGAAAATAAACAAAGTCCTAAAACGCCAGCTTCTTTTTGACCATAGAGCAGGCGTATAGTGTCCACGACGAAACGTTTGCGAAATAGATGGGAATGTTTTTAATCCAGTCCCCGAATGCAGTTTCGGTTTTTCTGTCCGCCATTTTGAATTTTCTTCATTTTCTCGAAAAGGGCTAGTCACATGATTTTTTGACAATGGTTTTTGAAAAGAAAGGGTAAAATTACAAGGAAACTGATGAGAAAATGCTTGGGGATTTTTTAATCTAGCACCAGAATGCAGTTTCGATTTTGCTGTCAACCACTTTGAATTTTAGCAATTTTTTCGAAAAGAGCCAATTGTATTTGATTTTCAAACTATGATTTTAGAAAATTTCAAATAAAACTACATGAGAAACCGTTGAGAAATATAACGGGAAATTTTCAAAATGAAACCACTTCTCTTGGCACACCGTGATACTTGTAGAACACTAGGTGACATGCCACGCTCAATCACGCGTGAACCACGCGTAATTACACATGACCCCAAACATCCGTGGCTATGCGGGATATTGCTGCAATATAAGTTATATAAGCTAGTATACTTGGCAGTCCTGTTATATAGACTTTGCGTCTCACGTGTCTGCATGTATCAGAGGCTAAACATAGGACTTCAATTTCATGCTCAGGGAAGACAGAACATGCTTAGCGGTTCATCTTAGTGGTTCAAGCGGCAGCGCAGACAACCGTAGACGACGCGCTAACTATAAACAATCGCCCGTGCGTATTCATAAACATTTCCCATGTTTTAACAGCATCAGATCAAGTGATTTCTGACTCTTCGTGCAGCGCGTATGTACGCGGGTAGAAGAATAGAATGTCTTTAACGACGGATGTTTGCCCGGGTTGAAAAAACCAAGATAATTTATCTAATATTAGATAAGGCCATGATGAAAATTAACCAAGTATTTTACTGTTTTTTGTCTAAAATCTATCTAACATCTATCAAATTTATCAAAATAATCAGATATTTCTCATTTCTATCAAAATCTTGTCAAATTAGTCACTACATGTGTCAAATATTTATGAAATTAATACTGATGACTCTCATTTTTTTCTAAGTTATCAAACTAGTGATTATATGCTTATTAGACATTTATCCAAACTATCAAATAAATTACGCACTTTTCAACCTTACCACTTCCAATTTACATTATAAAACTACTAATTGCAGTTTAAAGTAGTTTTATTCGTTTACCATTTTTGAACACTGCTAGCATTTAACATTTAAATAGAATACAAAAAGACATTGTAGTTCAACGTCATACTGCCACGAAATGTTCCAAGGATTAGCAGTTCATTATAACATCACTGCAAAACCATAACATTCGGAGACAGTGACAAAAATGTGCAAGAAACTAAATCTCAAGCAACTCACCTCTCATAAAAAGTGCAGGCCGACAGAGTGATCAAAAGTTTCTCCCTTGCCATATGGTCGGACTCATTAAATTGACTTGGTTAAATCCATTCGTATTTTCAGCATTGATTCCTATGATAACTTCATGTCTGAAATACAAAATAAAGATATAGATTTGTATGCAAATCAAACATAAGTTTGCAAAGCATCTTTCGAAGGCATAATTTGTGAATATTCATAGCATTCTTGCAAAAAAGCAACAAATAACATCACATCAATAAAAGATTTACATGTTCTATAGGCAATTTCAGATAGTCCTCGGACTTGACACTGAAACAGATTTTTGAACACATGATGGGACTAATTATCATACACAAACATGGATTTGCACTCAATTTACATAAAGACTTACATGGCACAATCCACATGCCAGCGGCTGATTCAAAATACATTCAATTTGACAATTTGTAGGAAATATATGCAAATGCGTGCACACATAATTACTGCATGCACAACAAAAAATGCATATCAGAAAATTATTAAGAATGCAACTGTTTTTAAGTGTACATGCGTACTTCACAGTATATAGTCTCAGTAATGAAAATTTAATCATAATTATACCTGCGACTACCGATCAATGTCATTTGCCACAAAATATCCAAGATTACAAAACATTCGGAAGCTCTGACCGATCGGTCGCTTTGAAAATTAAACGACTTACCTTTATAACCAGAATGCCACGTGAGGTCGATTTGGTCAGCCAACTAATGCATTATTGGCATTAATGCATTGATTATTGGCTAATGCATTGGTTTGAGCATTATTTTTTAATCAGGGATAGGGGACCATTTGGATTCATGCAACCCCATCTAAAAAAAGCAAGTATCCACCTAATATTCATCTCAAACATGCTGTATAAACAAAGTGCAGTGACGCTGCTTTCTGAATTATTTTGAGTCATGACCGCAGAATGTACTCATTAAAATTCGATTCAGTGGTTGAGAAAATAGGGTTTCATTTCAAGACCTCATGTGATGGTTCATTTTACAATATATTATAATATCATGTTTTTCAATTCCATTAATTCATGATTTTAGCATGACAATTAAAAAAATGAATATATCTCACTCACTAATTGCTATGTTATCCTCTATCAATAGGGCTACTTAATTTCCTTACCTGATACTACCTGAAACCTTGATGCTGTAAACTCAGTACGCACTGCATCTACCGGATGAACAAGGAGTAAAACATAAGCTGTTTTTGAATTCCTACCCAGACTAAAACAGCCGTGTTGCATTCTCCGACATCTCTTTCCGAATGAAACCCGGGTCAGAGTGAGAAAAAGAAATGGAACCCTCAATTGAAGCACTGTATAAAAATGATCACCCAGGCCTGGAAACGATGCGACGCTTGAACTTTCTTACTGAAATTCAGAAAAATATTCATTGTTTTTTTAAAAAAAATTTAGCACCGGTAGGTCTAGAAAAAAATGTTAGATTTTTTTCAATCTCAAGCCCATTATTTCAAAAAGGAGACCATGAAGGTGTAGGCTACGCCTACGGCTAAAATACAATTTAACTCACACTTCATGGAATAATAACTTGGTTTGTAGCATGAGTGATCGTCTCACCTTCTTTTACATGGTCTTCGCTCTATCCTTATCCGTACGTAAACTTGAGAGAATCGGCAGAAATTGAGTCACATAGGTATTCGATTCACACATCTTCTATCATATTTCGTTTAATTCGAAGAAGTTTCACGAAATCATAGTTTGCCAATGTAAAGAATCAGCATGAAAAGTCGTTGGCACATCCAGTGAAAGCTTTACAATTCACAGCCCTTCTGTTCGACTGAGGAGCGCATATCGAAACGAGCGCAGCAGTATGGCCAGACAGTGAGGTCACGCATTGTTAAAAGAAACGCAAAGTAAGTCAGTGCGCGCCATGGACGGCGAGGGCACGCGCACTCTATGCGTGAGTCACTCTATAAAGCAATGATCCTACGTGTAAGGCAAGATTGATATTGTTATGACGTCACTCGATCGTATACAGAAGTACTCGACTGAAGGCATGCAAGGAAGAAACAAACTCTCATATTAATGTAGAGCTGCAATTATTAATGAAGTATGGGGAATATGGGTGCTGTTATTGTACTTGTCTGTGAAATCAAACTGCATGTTCATCGACTTCAATGTGATGTGAAAATATTACACTGCAAGTGCAAGTTACACTGTTCAAGTTCAATTCCATTGTTCACGTATTTGTCTTGGAGATTCGGTTCCGTTTTGACACCAGCTGCTGGCTAGTGATAAAAAGTTTGATTTTCAAACTTTTCATGTGATTTTTCAATCATTTGACGTAAACATTGTCATCATGTAGCCAAACAGATGAGTTCACAACTCCGCTTTGCACTGCTTAATGCTAACAATCATATAAGTATGCAGAAATATTTTTGTTATATAGACAAATTAATTTATAAATATTTGTAAATGTTTCAGATTTGAACATTTAAGTGATATGATAATATTTGTCAAATAATGATCAAATATGTATCGAAAATTATTAAAAAATATCAAATATACAGTATTTGATTGTTTTATAAAACAATTATCTAATATTTGTAAAATCTATCACCATCAGTCATATATTAGTTAAATTATCTCGGTTTTTTCAACCCGGGTGGGGTGTTCCGTAATTACGCGTGAATCACACGTGGCATGTCACAGTGAACTATATACTATGACACTTATTTTCTACTTGCTCACCATTTGCCCGAACTCAGTCTAATTCCTTAATCAATAGCGCAAGAGCATATCTCTAGGTTGCACAATCGCTCGTCGATCTGCAGAAAAACGGCGCAAATGTTTGTTTTCGATTTAATCCAAATGCATAGGATGACTCTAATGCACAATTTCCTAACCCATTAACGACAATGGCATAAATAAAGTACACCGAAAGAGTAACATATTTTTGATCGAAACCTATGCAGTTCGGCGACAATGACGTTCAAAACGATAAATTCATTTAAAATACCACTGAACCACGCGTATTTCCTCAACATTTTATTTTAGTGTTTATTTTCCCGCGACTTTTGAAACAATTTTCTACCAGAAAACATGGCGAATGAGTAAGTGTGAAATTATCTACTTTGAATATATTGCATCATCATAACTGTCGGCAAAGTAATGAATAATGATACTATTTGAATGAATGTAATGGATATTTGTTTCGTAATTAGTGTGTAGTATGAATAATTGATTATAGAAAAGTGTACTTTATTTAGTACGCTGTCATTAGGGTTGGCACATGGGACAAATCAAAGTCAGCAGATGAGAATTGCAGAATGCCCTTTTCTAATGACATCAGTTTTAGTTATGTGTAAAAGTACTTCAGGAAAGAGCAGTATCTTAATAATACAAGTTTATGGTATTACTATACAGGTTTATTGTCTATAATTGAACCTTCATTAGCAATTTTTCCATAAAATCATGGATGCGCTACGATGGTAATCAATCACCGATCATTGACTTTAGCATTACAAGAAGGATGATGTATTTGTACGTTGAAAAATATACAAACAATGATATTGCAACAAAACAAAGTGAAAACAGTTAGTGGTGCTGGGGATCGAACCCGCGTCGCATAGCCGTGATAGTCGTAGTTTTACCCACTAGACTGTGACACGTTTCTTACGACATGTGAATCTGCCGCTTAGTGTTCAAATCGCCTGAATTCCCCAGCTGCTTATTTACTCTTATCCTTCAGGGCCGACAAGTACGTGAGATTCTGCGAGACGGCGACCTTGGCAGAGGCGTTAGACACCGCTGAAAGTGGGATAAGACGGAGCTCACGAATTCGCGCGATTTATGCAACGCCGCCTAATCTCAATTATGATTTAGATGAAGATAGTGCTCCAGAAGACGAGTCCGATGAAATAAGTTTGAATAACCTGGGATCGGGTTTGCTGTCTGCTCCGGCTGCAATTGAAATTATTGAAGATGAGGATAGTGATGATGAAGTAGATGAACCTGCAGCTAAATGTCCTAAAATTGAAAATTGGGAGGAATCGTCGGTTTCAAGCAGTCATTCCGTAGTCGCGAACGGAAGTCGACAATTTTGAGATCACCGATCTTGCAAAATCCATATAGGTATGATCGCAAAGATCATTGGCCGGTGACGGTCGAGACACAGAGAAGATGTCAAGGGTGTTCTAATGGCAGATCAAAGCTCATCTGCGAAAAGTGCAACGTTGGGCTTCACACTTGGTGTTTAAAAAATACCACTTACTGTAACAGTGACAACTCTACCGACAATGGCATACATATATGCCACCTCTGTAGAAAAAAGATGGCGGAACGAAATTTCTCGGAAACGATGAATTTGTAATGAGAATAGATATTTATGAAAAATTTCACTGTTTTTTTTAAATTTTGATTGCTAAAAAAAATCCGGGCGTTAATGGGTTAAACATTGAATTTCTAAAGAGAATGACAGCTATTAAATCAATACAAGATACAAACACCCTTGATTGCATGTCCTCTACAGCATATTGGAATCAAGGGTGTTGGTGTCTTGTATTGACTTAATAGCTGTCATTCTCTTTAGATATTCAGTGAACTACGACACACCTTCACTAGGTGACATGCCACGCTGAATTGCGCGCAGGACGGCGAAGGCCCGTCACGGTTTTCCTGACATAAACTTTATTATCACTTCGAGACCAAAAATTTTCTTTCCCGGAATTTGGAGATTATGAATTGTCTTATTCCAAAAAGTAAACTATCCCGGTGCATGGCCAATGATGTGAACATGTAGAGGAGCACCAAAATTTCAATTAAAACATATTAGAGCTGTGCGCGGTTAACCGGTTAAAATATTATTAACCGGTCAAAATCGGTTAATTTATCTGAACCGGTTAACCGATATTGTTCCCTATACTCACATAAAATTTAGTTTGAGAATATATTGTGTATAATTTTACAAGCCTTGTACACCCTACTTGTCACTTCTGTCAGTTCATACATCTATTAGGCCTAATTAACTCTCAAACCCATCTAGTACAAAAACTATCTTCGAATCGCTATGAATAGAATAGAGTCAATACACGCTGTGCATTTGTACAAGATAATTTGATGACAAGTCCAGCTGCATATGTGTTCCACATTTGGGAACACACATGACACAAAACGCACTTCTCTAAAAAGAGAGACGGCTTCCGCAATCGTCTTTCTACATCACAACTAAAAAGCTTCTTTTTGCGTTAATTCCTCCGTGATTTTTTCCCTATTACCATACCGAGAGAACAGTCGTGTTTCTCTTTCCAATCATACGTGTATAATATTCGTGTTTTTGTGCGTGATCCCTGATTAATTGATAGTAAAGCTTCTTCAGAAATTTACTCTCGTTTTCTGTAAACTAAAGTAGATGTCTTTGTATAGTAATTTATTACTAATGCACAGTCGGAGTTGCTCAATATGATATAAGTATAAAGGGCGCATATTTAGGGGTACACAATTGCCTATTGTTTGTATCTTGCACTAACATCCAGTAGAAGGCTTTAAGATTGTCAATATATAGTGGAGACGATTGCCTTTTGTTTGTACATTGCAACAACATACCAGCAAAAAAGCTTTAAGACAGTCAATAAGATGTTTGACCGATATCGGTTTAAATTTTTATTTAACCGGTTAAAGGAAAAAATTAACCGCGCACAGCTCTAAAACATATGCAGTAAGAGATTGTGACCAGTCGTCACCTGGGGTCTCCTTACATGTTACACTCATGGTCAAATAAGTGGTACAACTTTATTTAGATATGGTCGACTGCCTCACGATTGGCACTTTTTGACCCAAGTTAACCACCGGAAGAAATCCCAAATAGCGAAGGCTGACATGTCGAACTCATAGCTGCTGCCAGAAACGACTCATCAACGATCAGGCGCTGTATGTAGCTAAACTACATGCCCCACGATTTTTTATATTGGGGCGTTTGTTTTAATAAACGGGCATTATAACTAAAGACACAACCCTCTGTTCTACACATCTTTCGAGGTCTGAGCGCATGACAGTTGAAACTGCATGCAAATTGGTCATTTGTTTGAAACTTTTAATGCCAGTCAGCTGAAATTACTACCAAGCATTAAAAAAGGAATAAATAGTTATTTTCTCCATTCATTTCATTTCTAAAATCACTAGAATCAATAACTGGTTTGAAGAAGGGATTAAGTATTTTATAACAGCTTTCATTTCAGCGAGAGACTAATGTCAACTCTCAAATAAGCAACCAGCATTATTCTTGATGTTCCGATCAATCGCGTAAGTGAAAGCCATGTAAATTCGGTACGTTGTTGTATTTTGCATTTTAAATTGAACAAATGTACAGTGTATGATTCTGTCAACACTCCAGGCGTAATGCATTTCACTTGGAGAAGAGAGTCAATTGAATCAGAGGAATAACCTTTAAAGTGCTGAGATCCGCAAGAACCGCCTGGAACAAAATGTAGCATTTTAGAAAATTTAGAAATTCGAAATTAAACACAAATTAAATTACAAATAGGGTCTTGTAGGAAGATCTAGTCGACCTATGTCAATGGTCATTGCTGAGAATGGTACGCATAGTTGATGAAAACATACTTAAAATGGAAATCATGAAATATAAAATGAATGCCTAAGAATAAACAAGTTGATATCACCACTGCATGTTCAATGCTGTTCAAGTCGGTTATACTCGTATCCTCGGATGAAATGCGACACAATCAGTCTCCAGCAAACCTGCTACTATAGTTATCGTTGGCTACGATAAGTGACAGCACCTTCTTTCTGTTTCAAATGAAGTTTTATGAGTAAATTGCAAATTGCTGTCAAAATGATACAGCTAACGCAAAAACAACCTCCCATATTCGCTGCTTTAAGCTAGAACTATTAGCAGGTTATACGCAATATTTACTTTTGAGCATGCAGTATTTTTCGATAATGAAAATTGTCATTTTTTATCAATATCAGAAAACGTTGTTTCTTTCAACATTCTACATCATTTGAGTAACTGTCATAAATGAAATAAAACATTCGAAGAAGGGAACATATATGAGAAATAAGTTAAAATATAAGTGAACGAATTTAAAGATTTCCCTTGATCGAAAAGTAAACCTGTTTACGTTATCGTCGTTCACATTACAGAGTCAAGTAATTCAAGAAACTTCATACTACTTATAAACCACTCAGTAGCGTGGATTTTGAAGATAAATTATGATATTCTGAAAAATCTGCTACACTTACACAGCAGTTAAACTAATTCTTATGCCTGGCATGCTGCCTTAAAGAAAGATAATTCGATAAAAAAATCGAATCTCATTTAACATCAGGATTTCAGTAACATAAGCGATAACCATCAGTATCTTCATGGCTAATTCAATTCGAAAGAAATATGATCGAGAATTATTTATGATGATTAGCTATCCATTCATTCCAATAATGGGTGCAAGTGCAATTAAATAAGTAGACATACATCTGTTAATTAATCACAATGCATTGTTAACTGATAAACTAAAAGAATTGCATTGCCGAAGAACGTAAGGAACATGACAGTTATTTATCAGTTGGGGTTTGTATCAGTAATGAATTTGACATCAAATTTAATCTCCAGGATGCATGAACAGAAGAACGGTTTTTATGGCTCCAAAATTATGAAATTGAAATTCAAAGGTTGTATGACAGTGGCGGCTCGTGGGTATTTTCTATGAGGCAAAAGCCAGAAGTAGTTTGATACGCTTCACAAATGGATAATTTAAAATCAATTAATTCCCAAAATTAAAGGTATGTGCTCGCCAAAAAAAGTCATACAATATAGGCCTAGTAAATTATAATGTAAAATAGGGCCTACTTTGAAAATGACAACACAGAATGAGTTTAGTATGGCATTGTAATGCTTATTTATTTGTACAAAAATTCTATTCGTCTTTGCTTCATAGATCCAAATTCATCAAAAACTTTATCGTAGAAAATGGCTTGTTTTTTCAATTCCTGAAGTTTTTCACTTTCAATGCTGATGAGTGTTAGCGCACTCAAGCGTTCTTGTCCAATGGTGTTCCGCAGGTAGTTTTTCGTACGTTTTAGAGCTGAAAAAGCACGTTCCACAGATGGACTAGTCATTGGATAGGTTGCAATCAGACAAAGTAATTTGAAGTATTCTGGGAAACAATGTAAGAGGTTGATTTGAATCATCTCTTTAATTAGTTCAGATAAATTTTCCTGACGCAGTTCCTTCTTAGAGTAAATTACCTCAAGCTCATTTCGGAGCTGATGAGCGTTAAAAAACTTCCATAAACAGAATCAATGAGGGATTTTAGAATTTCCTCTGGAAAGGTTTTGGAAAACGCCGGAAAACTCGTGCATCTGCTAACTTCATGAAGCCCACCTGCCGCATATCACTAAAGCGAAATTTTAACTGTTGTATGACTGTGTCTAAAATGTGAAAGTAGAGTTTGCGATGGAAGTCATAGGGAGTTTCTTCAGAACGGCGATGTTTGTAAATAGGTTCAACGTTTGAATTCTTATCTTTCGCAGTATTGCATAAAACATCAAAGTCGTCATCACTGCGCCAACTCTGGAATAATTCACAAAATTCAGTCACCTTCTTACAATAATAGACAGTGTCTGATACTTTGGTTTGAAGAATCTGGAATAATATCTCCGTTTTCTCGAATATCTTACAGAAAATAGCCAGGAGAATGATATTCTCAAAAGACACAAGAAAATTAAGGTAACCTTTAGCATCACGCGTGGTGTCTTTGTCCCAGTTTGACTGCTCCAAGATAAGTTGAAATACTTCTATGAGAAGATTGTAGTAATCCCAAACTGTTTTCACTAAGCGCGACTTGAAATTCCATCTAGTTTCCGAAGCTCTTGGGGGACGATGGTTCGCAGCACTTTCTAAAAATTCCATCCTTTTCGACGAATTGAAAAAAAAAGAAAATCCTGTCAATGTAGCAAAAAATATTTCGACTTCGTTGATTGAAAAAGCACTTTGAGACAATACCAAATTAAGTCTGTGAGCAGAGCAGTGTACAAAAAGCGCAGTTGGAGCAATTTGTTGGATTTTCGCTCGCAGACCATTATGATGTCCAACCATAACCGCAGTCCAATAAGTCCTGCAGTCCTTGGGAGCACAGTCCAATAAATTTGGGCAACCAAGGCCGAAGAATTTCCATAGCAACTTTGAAGAGAGACTCCGCATCTCTTCCAGAAGATACATCGACAAATTTCCAGAAAGTTTCCTCTATTACTCCACTGTCTACATTTACGTAACGAAAAGAAATAGCCAGCTGCGAATGTGACGAGATGTCAGTTGCTTCGTCCATGATGACAGTCAAGAAAGGAGTACTTTCAAATTCAGCTAAAAGCGAACGAGTGAACACAGAATGCACACACTGAATCAGATCATTCTGTATACTTTTTGACGTACCTTTGAACGTCTTAGAGGTTTCCAGGTGACTTTGTAGAACAGAATCGTACTTCACCAACAGAATGAAGAGTTCTATGAAATTGCCTTTGTTTTTCGATTCTCCTCCCTCGAAGTGTCCACGAAAAGAAAGACCCTGTAGTGACAGCCAACACGTGATATCAGTCAGGCGCTTCAAAACCTGTCGATTTTTATCGACCAGTTCATTATGTTGCTTAATGGAGATGCGTGTAGCCTCTGATATGCAGCGCTCAACTCGAATAGCAACCAGGTACTTGTATTGAAGTTCATCCTTAAGATGCTCCCTTTTTGAGGTGTGGCGAAGATTTGCACGGTCAAGATTCTTCCAGTCGTCATAGCCTCTTCTAAACCATACATCGGGACCTGTCGAAGGTGGAAACAAAAGGCAAGGCCAGCAAAATAACTTTTGTCTTTTTACGCTTCCAGTAAGCCATGACATTTTTTCGTACCAATAAGCAGCATTGAAAGTACGCTTTTTCCCGATTCCGAAGATAAGTTTGGTGTTTCTCTTCCTCTCCTCTTGATGTCCAACTTTTCCTGAATAGATAAACGTGAAAACGGCTTTTCGGGAATGCTGTCCACATAGGAAACCTCCTCTGCTGTGCATATTTCATTCGCAGCGGACGCCATATCGAAGCAGCTGTACCGGTACCGAACGTCGAACCCGAATAATGGCTGAGGCATGCCTCCCTTTCACATTGTAAACAAGTAGCTGAATGAATCAGCCAATCACGTGTCATCAAAGTTCTCTACCGCGCAGAACACTGTGAGGTGAGGCACGCCTCCCTGTGTTGTGATACAGCGAGTTTGATATCTGCGCTGCTCGGCTGAGGCGTGTTGCCGTGTGATCAATGTTACTTTTTTAATGAATTAAACAAAATAGAGTAGAAAAATGTCAGGAATATAAAATATCTTGCCGCAGAAAATCATGGGGAGGAAATGCCTCCCTCACCTCCTCTGATGAGCCGCCACTGTTGTATGATTTAAATTATAAAGCCATACCAGGACTTAAAGTTAAAGGAAAGCATCAATGGCATCTATATTTCTGTCATTGTTAGATTGGATTTCTCTCCATAAACCAACGTGCGACATCCACAGAATTAGATTGTTTAATCGCATCACTTTGCTAGAGGTGCAAACTGATTCAAACAGATGGCGCATGCAGGAACTTAATAAGTGGGCAAAAAGAAATTTTTAATACCTTACAGAGATAGGAAAAATAGTCGTGCGTCGCTTGCGGATTGCTCTGAATTCCTTCAAAATGTTCCGATCGCCACGATTCCTTCAGATTCGAAGAATTCAGATCATTGCGCAAAAGTTTTCTCGATAATGTTGGGTCCTCCGATCATTTTAAAAAAAGTTAGCAGGCGCATGAAAAAACGTTCACAAACTTCTCTGTAGAACTTGACATCGTCTGTCTCTTTGCTGTGTGATCCGGTTGATAACAGTCACTGAAACTTCGCACAATTTGGCGTTTTTAATGTTGAACTGGCTGCTCATTGTTCGACTGCTATGGTATTTAGTCAGGAGATTGTGCCATTTCATTTACGCTGCATGTTCCAATGCTTCCCTTCTAGTCAAACGGAAGAAGAGACGACCTGTCTAATTCTGTGGCGACATCTAATACTGCGTCCAATCTGAAATGCGCTATCGATCTTTCCATCTATCTAAATAGATATCTATGCATCTATGAATCAAATATGTGGCAATGTGATGCCATCGAAAATTGTCATCCGATTGTCATTTGAATTCTCCATGATCGATTTTAATTTACTCTCACTTCAAGTTTAGCTTTGTTGATACCATGTGGTTGATAATTGCTGTTGTGTTCAGACTGTGGTGGATTCCTCTCTGCCCGTGAAAATATATGAATGTTTACTTTTGATATTGTCACAAAATACATTTACATTGACTTTAACAATTTTCAATACTTTCTCATGATTTATATAATAATTTGTACGGTTTGCACTGGAATGATATTTTAGAATGATATTTAGTTGATATCTTTCTTTGGTAAAATGATTGCAAAACTCAAGATTCTGTTAGAATGGTTGCGAATCCCGGTAAATTGATTGCAAACTGGTTTTTACAAACCGGTTATTATTGCTAGCAAATATAATCGAAATCTGTTTCTAAATTGTGCATTGATTTTCTCTGTATTGATGTCAATTTAATACGTCAGGGAATAATTTAATTAGTGTCGCATTGACCAAACTGAGATGCAACTTCGAAAACGTATTGCAAAAAAGTGCGATGCAATTCCAATCCACATTTTCAGCATGTTGTGTGAAAGGACACAAAAGATTGTCAGCATTCCTATTAAAGGACATATTTTGTTAAAGCTGCATGTCGTGTTGTCGGGGTCGTCCCGAAATAGCGAAGGTCAAAATAGCGAAGTGTCATAATAGCGAATCCCAAAATGGAGAATTCCCATAATAGCGAATTCCCAATATAGCGAATTCTCAGACATATACTGTTACCTCATCAAAAATCAGATAAGAATACTACAATTTGATGAGGGATGGAATGACAATTAGCCCATCTTCATCAATTATTGCATCATCCTCTTGATGAGCGTTTTTATCAATCAGCCAAGTCAACTGTAACAATAGAGGCTTTCTGATTGAGGTAAACGCAAATAGGCCTAAGTTGACACTTCTCAAGTGTCAAAAAGGATGATCATATTTCAAAATGAATTTGAAGGTGGAATGGACCTGCCAAAATTGATCAAATAAAACATGCCCTACTTCCATCAAGGGTCAAATCAAACATAATTGCCTATTTCTCTTTATAAGTTGGTTTCTACAAAGTTGAAAGATTACAATGGAGTTGTGATGAAATCCGTCGAGTATCTTCCAAGTCAGAAAGGTGGAGTCCACATCATTAGACATAGCTACCGATACCGTTGCACCAAATCGATACCCTATAAGAAATATTGGAGATGCATCAAGTGCTCAGCGACTCTGATTACGAAAGGTGACGACCTTCTTTCAGAGAAACCCCATTCTCATGCCTCGGACGACATCAGCAACAATGCATTCAGCATGAAGGCCGAGCTAAAGTAGAAGGCAAAGACCAACACCAACGCGCCGATGCAGAAGGTCTACGACTCCGTCGTCAGAGACTACGCTTCACGCCGAAGCGACGTCATCGGCACCCTCCCCACCTATGATGCAGTAGGTCGTCGATATACCGTGAGAGACGGAAGTCATTGCCACCCCTTCCGAGCACCACTTCAGAAATTGAGGTACCTGATTGCTTGCGAGTGGTCGACGGGAAGGAATTCCTCATCATCGATTCGAAGGGTCCAAAGAGGATTCTTGGGTTCTCCAGCCAGGAAACATTAGACATCTTAGCAGCGGCAGAAACTATTTACGGCGACGGTACATTCTACTCAACACCGCAATTCTTCGCTCAAATATACACCTTGCACGCAATGTACAAAGGAACGATGATGCCGCTGGTATACCTGCTACTGCCTGAGAAGACAGCCGACATATACAAACAGGCCATAGCATGAATTGATGCTGTGTTGGCGAAGAGTGGATTGGTGCTAAAGCCCCGGCAAGTCATGCTGAACTTCGAAAAAGCAGCTCATGTTGCTTGGACTGAAATGAAGGGTGACCTCACAGAAATGAAAGGTTGTCTCTTTCATTTTTCTCAGTATTTGGAGAAAACTTCAATCGCTGGGATTGTCGACTGCCTATCAAGAAGATGAGGAGTTTCAAAAATGGGCACGCCTGATACTTGCCCTACCGTGCGTTCCTGCCTATCCACGACGTTGAGGACTTCTGGTTGGAGATAATCGGCGACGCCCCTATGGAGCAGTACCCTGCAGTTGACGAGTTCATCAACTACGTTTCGTCTTTCTGGGTAGATAGTGGTACAGCAACTTTCCCCATTTCCGGTGAGTTTCATTTGAGAATATAACTGCACATGTAGCATATATACGTGCGTGCATAAACATACATTCAAGAACCAAATGTACTGCGTTGTCCGTAATAATCATGTTTGAGTAATAGTTTCAGTATCAAACTGAATGTGATGTGACTGACTAATGTGACATTTCCCATCTCTTTGAGAATTGATTACTTTACAAATAATTCAAAATACTCGTATAGGATATACTGACAAGGACTAGTGGCCTAAACTGCAGAACGGCCACACTTTATGATAAGTTTTTCCTTGCGCAATACTTGTAAATTGATACTTGTATACTTGAATGCTTACAAGTATGGTTTCCCCACATGCACTCGAACATCATTTGATTTCAGTGTGGAATCACTTCGAAAGTGACAGCATCCGGACGACAAATCATTTGGAAGGCTGGCATAGAAAGTTGAAGGATATTGTGGGACGAGCACATCCAAATGTGTTCAAGATCATCTCCGTCTTTGCTGACGAGCAAAAGATGACCCTAGTCAAGATTGCTCAATTGGATTGTGGTGCTCCACCAAAGAGAAGAAAGACTAAATACGCGCATTTGAATGAGAAACTTGCCCGCTTGCGTGAGCAATACCTCTCCAATGACTTGACCCGACGGGGATATGCGAAAGCAGTGTCTTACTTAATGGGATTTTGAAAAATACACATAAAGGTCTTCGCATAGATTCTCAACATTTTTCTTTCATGAAACAAATAGAAAAATCTGCGTTGTTCTTTGTAATATTGAATTGTACGTGTATATCACTAGGCTTCTACAGAAGTCTTCCCCAGATTCAATATAGATTTTATCATTATCATAAGTTTCCCACCAAAATGGAATTAAAGCCTGAATTATTTGTCCAGTGTCTAATCTGATAAATGATTACGTAATAGCATATGTCTGAGAATTCGCTATTTTGGGAATTCGCTGTTATGGGAATTCTCTTTTTTGAGATTCGCTATTTTGACATTCGCTATTTCGGGTCGGAGCCGGGTTGTCACATATATCCTACGTAAACATAAGCATTTGTTACTGAAATCTGGAATTTCTTCATGCAAAGCACTTTCAATTACTATGTATAGTAGGTGTCACAGGGTCCGCCAACCAGGATTCACAGGATGTAAAAAGACCTGAAATGCAAAGCTGTTTGGTTTTTCTTCTGACGAACCTAAGAAGTGACATGCCGGTATTTTCATTTGCTCATGGGCCAATCTCTCAAAGATCTTTGGTCACTCGTTGCTTTATAATTTTGAATTTATGTCATCAAATGTTAAAATTTGTCTTTGTACCTTGGTTGTGTATGTGTACAGTTTTCAGCCTTCTTGAAGACTGACATTAATTCTATAATCCTTACTAAGCTCCGGGTTTGTTCATTGTAATGCTTGAATTGAACATTTCAAGTCAGCTGCAGCAGAGTTGGCAGTGTTTTTTTAAATGATTAAATACATGCTGGTTCAATTCCAAAAAAACATGCTTTTCAACGAAGCCTGGTTAGCAGTATGCACATAATTACTTTTCAATCATTCCATCTTATAAGGACTTCATTCTGATTTTCTATCTTGCTCGCCGACAGGACAATAGCTTGCACTTGATAATCACACGATGATTGGCTATCGAGATAGAAAGGCTTCCGAGCAAAGTTTTTACAAATCAACATCAGGTGCTACTCTGGCTTCGTTTTAATTACAAAAGTCAGATCATCGTCTTCATAACTAATTAGATGAATTCATCATGAAAATGAGCGGAATACAGAATCTATTTATAACTGCAATGACGGACAATTTCTAGGCAAAAATAAAACAGCTGTGAATGTCAAACAATATTTAATTAATTAGCGAGCAGTGAAAGTGAAAAATCACAAAAATCCTCTACAAAGCGATAAAATTGTTAATTGAAACGTCCAAAATTAGACAATATGACGAAACATGCGATGAATAAGAACAGATCTCCACAGTCAACAGCTAGCAAACACTGATGAGATAACTCGAAAATAAATATTTTGCTTCCTAACAACCAAATTTGTGTTGTCTAGTTTAATGTGGTATTGCATTGTTGACGGTTTACCAATTTGTCGCACTTTTACAATGCTCACTTTCGTAGCCTTGCAATCTATTATTTATAAAGGCTTTTTACATTATGCCGGTATGTTGATTCACCGATTTACAATTTTACGCCTACAGTTGCCGAGGAATTTAGTGTTTCAATCTATGATCGGCAATGATACCATTTTATTTATTTTTATAATGAAAATATACAATTTTTAGTGAAATATACGTAGGCCTACATCGTAAATAGATCTATTTATCCAAATTTTTCAATTTACACTGCTACTATAAAACTTCTACTGCTCTTGGCAATGAAATTAAAATTAGACTGCATGCGGCATCGATATATTCCAAATAATGGAAGACCGAAGAAAGCAGTTTAGTCATACAAAGCTTCTTATATATCAAAAATTAGGCAGGGCCCTTGGTCTCTACATTGGACATCGCAAGTTTTGATTTAAGCTTCATACACTCGAATTGCAAATATGCCTACAATATGCAGTTGGTTAGGCCAACAGCATCTAAAGTACGAAAAAGGCTAAAGACATTTAGATCCCAGTCAAGACTTAAAAAACATCAAGACAGTGTTATTAATGAGTTGTTCGACAATTTGCGTGATAGACAGACTGACAGACAATAGCCTGCTGCTTTTCGCTACATGAATCAACCAGTGGGGAAGGACATGGATAGAACAAACGAAAGAGACTCAATTTGATTCAATACAAAGTGCGAAGAATCTATGATCAGAAAATATAATGGAACATAAATTTTTGATGATATCATTTTATATAATTTTTCAGAAATAAAATGACATCATTTTGTCATTGCCGATCTTTGGTTTCAATTGCTCATGGCTGGAAATACTTTAATACTGAAGCTGCTCTTGTGCTCTCGGTTGTTGCTGTTAACTTGAATATAATTTATATAGCGGGTTATCCAAGGAATTATCATCAAATTAGCAGTTTTATTATATCATTTCATATCATTTTATTTTGAGGAAAAATGATATCATTGCCGATCATAGCTCTTATATAATTATCTAAACGATTTTCGCAAACATGAACAAAGCTGAAAAAAAGACAAAAATGGAGCAAAGTTGAGTAGCAATGTATAATATTGAATTTCATATTTTCTAATTACAATGAGCATTTTTATCAGCCACGGTTGACAGAATGGAATTGTGGACTCTTCATGGGATCTTCAGTAGACAAACAGACAGACGAGAAATAAAGGTTTCTTATGAGTCATAAATTGACCATCAAGTAATATCAGCTGTCCCTTCTGGAAGTGATACTTAAACAGTAATCGGATTTCTGCGTTTCTCTCCGCTGTGTCTGTTGATTTTAAGTTTCAAGACGTTTGTCATTATTTGAGATGAAAGAGAAATATGGTCAGCTAAAAATAACTTAGTTGTAGGCTGTTTGAAAGCTACTGGTCCGTCATGAATGAAGATTTCTCCATGGTTTGAAAAGCAGATCATTTAATAGACCTACCGGTACTGAATCTAGAGAGCTATTTATAAGTTTTAAAGAAAATTAGAATTCATGAGATGAAAAAAGATAAAGCTGATCGATAGAGATTGCAATCCTGTTCTATAAGAATCGGTTATAGTAAATATCATCTAATATTTTAAATTAATGGAAATCCCTAAATTCTTGACTTTATTGACCAATAATCATATCACCTCTTATGAAACCGGAGCAGATTATCGAATTCTTTTAATTTTCTCAATTGAAATCCTTTTACACGATCGGCTATTTGAATCAACACATTACTATTTTGCACTCGTATTACAGGGTTGCCATCGCCAGAAAAGAAAAAAGGACGCAGGGTGCCAGTCGTCTTTTTTAGAAGCACATATTTAGAATGCTTGCCGAAGAAAAGTTTCGATTTATGCAAAACAGTTGGAACTACATAACTTCGCAGGCAGAGGCCTTCTCGCCCTTCTCGAATCCGCGCAAGATTCTCATATCAGTCTTCTCGAGATCACAACATTGTAGGATGGCGATTCTGCGTCTTAAATTATAATCATTTAAATTTAGAAGCGTCCTTCTCAAGTAAAAAGCTATTTTAAAAAAGAGGACAAAAAAGGACGAGGTTAGAATAAAATGACGCCCTCCCAAAAAGGACAGCTGACAACTCTGCGTATTATCATGATGCCGGACATGTTGAGTTTGATCTCATATTGAAATGATGTTCGACACCAGATCAATTTATCTCCCTTGCTTCAGCAGAAGCAGTGTGAACGTTAAGGCATTCGTGCACTTAAATGACTTATAATTCATTCTTATTATCCATGCCAATTCGTCAAATTCAAGAATATTAATTCATTAGAGTACGTGAGGAACATTCTATGGCAATGAAATTATCTGTAAGTACCCTTCTTTTTTCTAGGTTACTGAACATCGCGTTGATTCAAATCCCACGACATGAAAAATACTCAACATTGCAATCCCTATTAATATGTGAATATCAACATAAAATAAACATGAGGTATCTACAAGAAAATGCATGCATAATTGTTAATCACACATCGGCGATGAACCTTTACCTCTGCAGCATTATGGGAGTGAACTTGTTTAAGGTTAGTTTTTCGGAAGGCAAAAATCGCCGCAGCCAGCACTACAAAGGTGAAGAATACATGGATATACTTGTGTGAGTGAGGGGTCAAGGGGGTCACAAAAATGGATGGGTAACAGCAAAAAAGGGAAATGTCTTGAAATTTGTTATCATAGCTAATTGTTTAGAACATTGATAACAGTCATATGAGATAGATCCATTATAATAATTATATAATAATAGTGTTTATATTTCAGAAAGATGGAAATCGTAAAATAGGCGATAGATAATTAAAAGTTTAAGTTACAAAGCAGTAATGACATTGAGTCACTCCAAATAAAACCTTACAGCTGACAGTTGATATGCATATAAGAGAAATTTAACTTGCAAATAAAACAGAAACAAAAAGAAAATTATTTCCGCGTACAACTAATGTCACTGCTCATGAGCATTATTGTTTGAGGAAAGAAGGATCGCCTCCTCTTCTTTGATCAACAAAGGTGCATTTCAAAATGCTTGGAGTATCGCAAGCGATCTGGTATGAACTTGAATAGAAGATGCCGAGCATTCAAACTTATATTTTTAACATCTTTTTGCTCATAGTCTCTCTCTTCTCTTTGATGGAATTAATCTGACTTGCGCTATCAATTTCAGTTAGCTCAATCACTCGTCTGTGTATTCTCTTGAGCTTATTTTTGAGTTCTTTATGCGGATACGCCTATTCAGTTACAGATCGCATGTATGCATTGTAAATGCATAGTAATTCACGCTTGCTGGCATAATATTTCAAAGTATAAAAAAAAACGACGATTACTTTTATTGACGACATCTTGAACGTGATCATGCCAAGAGAATCGATTTTTCCAAGTTACACCAAGAATCTTGACTTTATCTACCTGAAGCACAGAAAAATTGATGGGTCGATTGTTCACTGACTGAACAATCGACTGTTTAAACACATCAAGATGGCGGATATCTCTCTGTTCAAAGTCAAATCGTTGTTGTAGCACCAAACAAAGTAATTATCGATTGATGCTCTACCAATGCATGATAATGTACATTTTTCAAATAATTCATTTCTTACTGACTTTCGGGTTTATAGGGGTTTCTGTTAGATGAACAAATTTAAGTCCTGAGTTTTGGAAGATTCCATAGTCAAGGTCGATCACATTCACATTAAATGCACCAGCAGCATTCATGCTCACGGAATGATGTTAATACGGCAGCCAGAACGCGTTTCTGCAGGGAGCGAGGTCGAAAATGAGTCTATCATGTACACCATGTGTCTACTACGAATCTGCGTGTCTGTTGAATTCTACCTGGTTCCTCTTCTTATTCGACAGGAACAAAGCAAAGCCAAGAAAATCCAGTGAGACGCAGATTGAAGTTTTCGGTAAAAAATATCACTTTTTTCTTTGATAAAGAGAAAATTACTAAGTCTAGAGCCATGATGCTTGGCATGGAATGTCTTTAGGCTATGTACCATCTTATTCATGCACATCCTAAGTGCAAACACAGCATTTTGGCTATTTTCAGTCACATTTAACCACATCCACGCATACATCATCGATCAGAAGCATGATAACAACACGTACGCATGATAGGAAATCATGTCATGGAAATCATTTCATGTCAATAAATTATGGCTCTAGAATTAAAAGTTCACGTCTAATCAGATAAAAAAACAAAAATCTCATTCTAGCCAAAAACATCAATTTGTTTTCCATCGCACCTACGAGCACATGCATTTTCCTTGATCGTGTCTGACAAGAAGCGGAACCAGGCAGAACTCGGCAGCCGCGCAGATTCGTAGTAGGCATAGGGTGCATATCATTCTGTTAAGGTCTCATTTTCGGTCTCGCTCTTTGCAGAAATTCGCTCTGGCTGCCGGACTATAAGTATGTCCCTACTTTAACGGACATTCCCATGGAAACGGGAGCACATTATATGTCCAACTACCTAAATCCGTAACCTATTAATTCGTGACCTATTAATTCATTCTTTTCAATACCTCTTTGCTGCTTTTGCTTTGACCTAAACAGTAGTTATTGTGATATGTTAAGAGATATTGTTATGCACACTTCGCCGTTTGTTATCAATAATAATGAATAAAATTCATAAAGTAGTACATGTAAGAAAGGGATTATCCAAATGATTTTTCTGAACTATAATTGTGACATTTACAATGAAAATTTGATATTAAGGCGCAAAGCATTTCACCACCAGAGTTAAAACCCGCACACTTGAGTGCAGCATCATCAAAGCACGAGTGAGTTTGGGATTCTATATAGGACGAGGGAATGTGGAGAACACTAGGATGTATTTAGACATTTAAAACACTTGAAGCACCTCCGCAGCCGTAAACGACTTGATCATCATTAAATTCGCCTTGCGGAAGGAGAACAAGGCAACTGCAAGGACTGAAACAGAGAACATGAACACATACATGGAATAATACAGTGAAAGTTTTTATCAGAGAATGACATATTACTACAACTATTTCTCAAGTCATAATTTGTAAAAATGTATCTGCAATTTCAATTGTCGGCTAGAAACTTAATTACATAAGAGAGACATTTTTATCATCAGGCAGCCGACAGGCAAATATATGGTAAATAACGGAGAATTCTTATCTCATTTTCGATGGTGTCCACTGCGATCTGATAGTTTAGATTACGTAAGGTTTATGTAGATGAGAGGTTGGCGCACCAAAACGCATCAACGTCGGTATATATGCGCTCAGCATGCAGCGAATCCTTCAGAGTGAGCTCCGGTCTACAAGGATCAGCACTAAGTTCACTGCTATTTGTTTTGGTAATGGCTGCGATCTCCTCCGAAATTAGTGATGGTCTTCCGTTCGATGTGCTTTATCCTATAACCTAGTGTTAGTTGCTGAGAGTGAGACTGTATGAATGGAAGGGTTGCCTGTCGAAGATAGGCTTGAAGATAAATCAAAAGAGAACGAAAGTATGCACTCCACGCGAAGACTTACACAAAGGTCCTTCAACTTTCCGCAGGTTTATTTGTAGCAAATGTCGGAAAGATGTCGGCTTCGATTGCATCCAGCTAAGCAATTCTTCCTGGCCTCAATTGCGTCGTCCTTCATGTGTAAATCGTGTCAAGGTCACAGATACGCTCTTTCTCAACCACAAAGGAAGAACAACTCGGTCCAATTTCATCAACTGATTACACCCATGAGGCTGTGAGCAGATTTCCCCACCGTGGTGACTTGATGGACTCCGATGGTGCTTCGGGAGCTGCATTATCTGCACGAGTTCTATCTGGTTGGCAAAAGTTTCGGGAGTTGTCAGAATTTATGACATCGAAGGCAACTCTCTTGTGGATGAAAGGCCAAGTGTATGACGCGTGTATGAAACATGGCATGATGAGCGGCAGTGAAAAATGGTCCATGAAAGTCGAAGATCAGGAGAGGATGGTAACAGCAGCCGTTGCATGATAGGTGCATCTTTGGAGGATATGTTCGTTTCCTTTATGCTCCTCCTAGGAATAGAAGACAAATCGTTTTAGATCGTTTGGGTTCTTTCTTCGGAAACCAGAAGATAACTCGATCAAGAAGGCGCATGGCAAAGATCAACCATGGCCTACGCCGAGAGGCCGTCAAAAGAAGAGGAGGAGAGGAACGGTGCTTGCTGATTGTAAGGAGATTGGCCTGAAGGAGCGTGATTCTGCCAACCGCAAACTGTGGAGAATTCCACCGAGAAAACCAGCCCCTACGAAGAATGGATCATGAAGGCAAAACGAAAAAGTAAAGAACAAGAGCAAATAATGAAACAATAATTTTGGCCGACCGATTCGTATTCAAATGAAGAAGAAAAGTTGAATCGGTTTAATGCGAAGTGAGATGTCTATACACTACCAAATCCAGTGGTAGACAGACATTTCATTTCGCACTACAACGATCCGATCTTTCTGAAATGGATTCATGAAATATCGACAGTCGCTACACATTCCGTCAGATAAAATTACATGTGCACTGCATGACACCACTACTCTGATTTCTAGAAGTATTTTTCCAGCATTGCTGGTCAGAATTCGGAATTTCCTAGTGTCAATTAATGCTCCGATTCTAACTGGAAATGTTGGTGTCTTCAACAAGGCTTCTCAACGGAGGATCATTTACGTTCAAGGACAAGGAAGGCAACAACATCAAACTGCCCAGTCAGCGGTGGGAAAAAATGATTATGATGTTCACCGTGCTTTTGCGATGCCACGTTGTGTTTTTTGTTGGAATTTCACCCTTCTTTTATTCTGAGCTGCTCATATTAAATTTCGTGTTGACTTTGATGATTGTGAGGCAAGGGGTAATGTTATGGGTAATGTGCATGGAAGTACTGGAATTTACCAGCAGTACTAAGGCGCGGATGATCGAAACATGGAGGTACACAAGCCATCAAGGCTCAAAAATGATTTTACAACACATTTCAGAAAGAATAGAATCACCAATGAAAATTTATTAAAATATGCTGACATCGTGAGCGCTTTCGAGGCCTCTAATCATGCGATACGGCCGACTAAAAGTGACATCACAGTGAAATGCGTACACTGTTAGATGCGATGAATAAGACACGGAATGACGGACAGATAGCACAAAAGAATATTGACTATAAAGACTATCAGGGCAACAATAAACTATATGCAAACTCTTTATGAACACAATGGAATGGTGCACGATTAAAAATATACAAGGCTTCTAAAACACACAGACATTGAAAGTTTTGAAAGAAAAAAATAAAAAAATACTGTGTGAAGTAAATTAGAAAAATAAGACAATCGACTACATGCCTGCATACAGATGACGGTGGCTCACGGCTGGACCTTCTCACATAACTTTGTAGCCAACGAGGTAAATGTTCCTTTATCCGTTTTCCTAAGTTCCTGTCAGAACGGTCAATGAAACTGCTTCCACAGTCACATTTGAATCCACAGATGACATATGACCGACTGACAAGAGGAATAAGATTCTTGGGAAAACGGACAGGAATACAGGAATATGATTGACACGTTGAAAACCCTGTTTCATGTACACTTAGTGATGTCACTTTTACTCGGCCGTACCGCATGATTAGAAGCCTCGAAAGCGCTCGCGATGTCGGCATATCTTACTATTCTTTCTGAAATGTGTTGGTTACAAGAACTGTTTTCCTGGATTTTACAACAATACGGGAAATTGAAATCGAAACTGAAAACCTGTGCCGCTGACTTGTCACTGTTGACAATCATGACGGCTTGTCTTGCAGTCTATGGCAAAGGACGGCACTTTGCTGGCTTAAGCAGAATTCGCTTTGAAAGATTGATCTTTAGGATTCACCCATAATATTGATGAGAAAGATTGACTGCAGATTGCGACAATGAGGTGCGATGACATTCACTTGAATATTTAGCGGAAATCCTGTATTGTGAACAATCTGATCACGTTTTGGGATAATTCAATCAGCGGAATTACATCTAACACAACCTTTCTTCTCTCCCCAGGCAATTTACTGATTATTGAAATGAAAAGAAAGAGACATAAAATCATTCCACACATTTCCAGCAACTGCATAAAAGCTGATATTGTGTTGATAAAAGCAGATCAAGCTAGACCCTGCAACCAGTTATTCGGTGAAATATTTAGCGAAATTAAAGGAATACATTTGAATAATTGCGGTGAAGTTCACAGACTTTGTTACTGAAAAGCAATTTGATTCAATGCAACAATCTCCTCCACATTCCCTGAATATCAAGGTCCTTTAAGAAGACGCCGTGTCAATGATGCTTTCCTCTCCGCCAAAATACACATATGTATCTCCATCTGTACATTGGTCAGTGATGAATTTCATGATAAGGGAATTAAATTGAGGTGCATGAACCTTTCGCACACCGGGTCCTGCTCATATTCGACGTATATCTTCATCCACATCGCTAGTCAGCAAGGCCGAGGGATTTCTTCAGTATTCCAATGGATATATTATTATAAGTTAGAGAAACACAGCATGAAAAAAAAATGGCGCACAATGACCCATATATATATATATATATATATATATATATATATATATATATATATATATATATATATATATATATACCAGGCAGTGTCGACTGAAAAAAATGTCAGCATACAGTACAGTGAACATGTTTATATCAAAAGATTAAGTTTTTTGCGTTCCTCCGGTCTAAAAAATATTTGATCACTTTTTAAGAAGCTAAATTTTTGCAAATTATTCGTGTGTTTATATATTAGCGATTTGGAAGTTCTATATAAGCAGTATGAAACTTATTAGATATCAGAGGGAATCAACATTTACTGACAAGCATCTTAATTAAGTGGAAATTAAGCTGGTTATCAAGGAAATTTCATGAACCGCATTATAAAGCAAGTCTTCAGGGAAGTTGGGATATTATTGTCCCTCTTGGCTGAAATTTCAAGTTTTTCATTCATGTTTTCATCAGCATGATTTTGTGATTCACTAAATTTACATTTCATTTATTGAATCTGATTAATATTGTGACTCCTGTCTCCTCTCTACCTACACCTCCTCGGTCCATCTAACCTTCAACACTCGCGTGTCTCGAACTATATCCACCTGCTTCGGAGTTCTGAGTCAAATGAAATCAATTCGGAGATCTATCTCTCGTTCCTTCACTAACAAGCTTACTGTGCCGCTAGTTTTTAGCAGTCTTGACTATTGTATCGCTTCCTTGGTGGTCCTACCTCAGTCTATGCTGAGACAGTTACAGAATCCATACCGCTGCCATTCTGGTAGATTACCTGTCACCTTACCACATCTCACCCTCAATTAAAGTACTTGGTTGGCTATTGAAGGTCGCATTCAGTACAGACTTGCCTCTATAGTATACTTGTGCCTTCATAACCGTTCTCCTTCCTATCTCACTGATCGCCTCTACTTCTCATTCAACTCCTCTAGACGTACTCGCCTACGTTCTTCCTCCTCGCTGAAACTCATCACACTTAAATCCCGTTGCCGTAATCATAGTGGCCGCTCAGTTCCGTGTAATGCTACACATCCGATGAACAAACTTCCATCCACCATCACAAAAGCCTCCACTTTCAAGTCCTCGCTACTTTCATATTTGCATGACGTTTACTTTACCCGTGACTGATTGCTGCCTGTGGGCTGTAACTATCTTGCAACTTTCAACACGGTTACCCATGGGAAATCCTGTATGCGGATGACCTGGTTCTCGTTTCGGATAGCCTTGTGGATTTGGAACCGCGTTTCGCCATTTTGAAAGATAGCCTTGAATCTCGTGGGCTTCGTGTAAATGTGAGGAAGACCAAAGTTGTGCACAGCACCTACCAGGACAGCAGAGCTCCAAAACCTGTCGGTAAATTTCCATGCGGCGTCTGTAGACAGGGTGTATGACGCAATTCTATCTTGTGCTCCTGTTGCAAGCACTGGGTACATCACAAGTGCTCGGGGATCCGTGGACAGCTTAAAGATGACCCCAAATATAAGTGCAAAGTGTGCCGAGGCGAAATTGCTAATCTCGCACAAACGACTCCTACCAATGTGAAAGTCAACGACGAGGAGTATGAAGTTATTCCAGCTTTCTGTTACCTTGGTGACATGATCGGGCAGTCAGGTGGTTGTAAGGATGGAGTGGTGATGAGAGTGCGTTCCGCTTGGAAAGATTTCCGAGAGCTTCTCCCCGTCCTTACCGACAAAGGTATTCCCTTCAGAACGCGTGGGTACGTGTACAACATGTGTGTCCGCAGCATATTGCTCTACGCCAGCGAAACTTGGCCACTCACCAGTGAGGATGTTGATCGCTTCATCCGGAATGACAATGCAATGGTGAGGTGGATATCTTCAAAGCGACTTGCCGACCGCGTTCGTACGGACGATCTGCGCGTGAGGCTCCGCATTCGCAGAATTGAAGATGTGATACGTACAAGAAGACTGCGCTGGTATGGTCACGTTCAGCGAATGGATGACAACTCGTGGCCTAAGAAAATCCTGTCCCTTGAGGTTCCTGGACCTAACCCACGTTGTCGCCCCAAGAAGAGATGGCTTGACAACATCAAGGAGGATATGCGAAAGCTTGATCTTCTCAATATCAGCCCACAAGATCGAACATCGTGGAGAAATGCCATCAAGATGGACCAACATTCGACGGCGTCCAACCATCGCAATACGGTGAAAAGAAGACGTTAAACGTGGAGTGAATGAGTGGGCTGTACGTAATCATTTTGACGCATTTTTTAATGTACAGGCCTTGAATCGACAAAACGACATTCGCATGTACGAGAAATTCAATTGCACAAATAAAATCGAATGATCTACAAGGAAACCGGAAACCAAACGAGGTTCACAACTCAAAGAAAAAAACGAAGACAACAATGAACATGCATTATGAAAATGATAAATAAATAAACAGTAAACAAAAAATTCAACAAATAAAAGAAAACATTGTTAAAAACAATTTACACAAAAGCATAATAACAAGAAAAAATAGTAACTATATACGAGCATGAAAATATGTGATGACAGAAAGTGCATATATACAGAATATAAATGTTTAGAGAAAAATATAAACATGAACAGTCAGAAGTCAATCCTATCGTTGCTGAGGCAACGCTTCAGTCTATTACTTCAACTCCAGCACTTCGTCCTCACAGCCGCCTTCACCACATGCCTTCTCCAGGTCGCGTCCTTTTCCAAAATTTATATCCGGTCCAACGTGATGTCCCCTAGTTCCTCTACGGTTAGTCAAGCAACGTCACACCGCATTGACCACTAACACCACAGCGGGAATGCCCGTTCTTCCTATATTTGGCTGATTTCTTTGTTTACTGATTATTTTATCTTCTTTGATTGTTTGTTCATTGTTGTGCGTGTTTTTCTTTTACTTGTAAAACTTTTGGTTTCCGCAATTGTACTTTTGGAATATACCAACGCATGTGGTTTCCGATAAGAAATAAATAAATAGATTGAAAAGATAAAACAATAGAACATCGCGATGATAAAATTGGTCCTGTACGGAATGTAAACACGCTACCAAGCTATCAATGTACTACCAAGTGAAGATCAAAGAATCTACAAAAGGTCCCGTGTGGTGAAGATACGACTGAACGAAGTTTCTTACATTTATGGACTTATGGAAAGCAGTTGATGGCATCTTCGTATGTGCTGCAATGCTCTTTTCATTAGCTTCTAATTGAAAAGTGACAAGTTCATGCGGTCAGCATACTGTCTGCAATGTTGATGTTGACTCCGTAGACGTCTGTTTACTATCCTAGCTAGGCCTATGCGTTGCCGGCAATGTTGCAGCTAGATAGATGTCCATTAGCAATAGAATGAAATGAAAGAAACGATAGATCCAATTGCCACGCAAAAGATGTGCAGCTGACAGGATTCGAACCTACGACCCCAGGTTAACTACACCTGTGCTCTACCAACTGAGCCACGAGCCGCTTGCATGCGACTGTATAAATTTTCAGGAACAAACCCTCACCATCACACATCAGTTGTTACGGCACTTGTGACCAATGAATAGATATCTTGTCACAATTGTGATTGCCGACATTTAGGAAAGTCTCTGGTGATCAATTGTCCATCACGTCGTAAACCATGAGATTCAAATGCATCACATGTACTTACCAGCAGAGTGAAAGTGCATGTCAGAAAATAGCTACGGTTATGTGAAGCTCAATGAGATGAGTTTTTCATAGTTTCACCTCTAAAAACGCCTTTAGAAAATTAGCAGCTTAGCGCCTAGCGCATGTTTTGACGGACACGTTTAAGGTGTGGCCATGTGATCTCTGAAAATGACAGGAAGAAGTAGAAGATAAAGATTAAATGGATGAACGGAGATGAATTGACGGATGAAAGCACGGGCAGTGAATTAAAGATATATTCGAATTTCAGATTTAATGCATCACCTAATTCTTTGTTATATCAGGGGCTTCAAAGAGATAATGATGACTAGAGGCTCAGATAACGAACTATCGTTTATAGAATAGAAGAACTATGGAATCCAAGAAGCCGTTGAGCGATGGACAAACTGTTATCTCGGAGGAACTGACCTTTGAATCGTGATTATTTGAGAGTGAGTGATAATGGTGTGAAATGGAAGTGTTTTGAGGATGAATTATTACTCACATTTGAAAATGGATATCAAAGCAGAAAGGAGCAACGAGTGTATACAAAGCACAATAGACGTTCGCAATCACATTTCAGGTGTTCTGCAAGCTCAATCGGTAAATCGACGGCCATAAACTTCTGCAACATGTTCGAGATCGGCTGCCTAGTGTCAACTCTTTCCCATAGAAACTGGTAGATTAGTTTTCTAAATCAAGTCACTCTCTAACTTCAGCTTTCGGAAAGTTGAAAATCAATAATGTGTGAACAGGGTCAGTATTAAAAAAGTGTCAGCTTTCACGCTTTCGACATTTCTCATCGACTCTATTGTGCATTTCTACAATAGGATATCGACAATTTTAAATTATCTGAAGAGAGTGAGCACTATTTATTACCGAATCTTAACAAGACGATGACAAACTTTTATCTTCTGTTGAATGATGTATTCTAGCTGTGCACGTGTCAACAATTGTCTAATAACCAAAAACTCGACACAGAGAAAATTTCTTCCCCATACAATCTTGCTACCGTTCAACAGGATAAAGAGATAACGTTGTAAACAAAAATGCTTGTAGTAAATTTTGCTGACTTGGCTAGCAATCTAAGTCAATATTTTCTGTCAGGATTCGTAAATGCACTCTCTATTATTGCAGGGGTGGGCCGCTATGTTTGGATCGGTGACACACTTTGTCACATCTTGATATTCGACATTTGTCACATTTTGTCACATGTTGATGAAAACACATGGCCAAAATTTGACATATGCCGGTACACAGACGACTGGCAGTAATCAATTTTGCCTTAGAGGCTGATTTTTTAAGTAAAGCATTTAACGTAATATTCCTAATATATATCAAAAGGGGTTATAACGGGACAAAATCGAGAAACATCGTTAATTTATTAATTATTACTAATTATTATCTATATTGTTCCTTATGGGTGGTCTCATTATGTGACACCCAATATTGTTCCTTATTATGTGGCACAGTGGTTAAGTGCTTGGCCTAGAGATCTTTCGGTCCAGAGGTCGAGCCCCGAAAATGTCATTGGAAGTAGTGAGGAAGGGCTTCCGTACTAAAACATCACAAGTCTCCAGATTGGAGTCTGACTTATGTCAGCACCGACCAAGCCTTCAATATGGGAAAGTGGCAACGTTAAACTATCATTTCATTCCCATGGAAAATTGCCATTGAAAGTGTACAACATTTATATTATCATCCCCGAGATTTGGGGTAATAACGAAACACAGCATCAGTAAAACCGGGACACATTCAACATTTTTTAACTGAAAAAAATTGCACTCAACCCTTGTAGTCTTATTACAATTGATTATTTTCATAGTCTCAAATTCATTTATGATTCATTACTTGGCAAACATGATTGCATAATAAACACGTACTCGAAAGATGTTCCATAATGTGAATTCACAGACCATCTTATTTAACTGAAAAGAGGAAGTAAACATCCTTTTTAGGAAGTACACAAAAGAGGAAGGATCCAATGATCCAATCCTATAGAAGACACCAACAACCCCGATTCTCCGACAGCACTCTCTTGATCAAGAAATCGAACTGAAGTTCGCAGTGGAGACGAGCTCGCACCGTCTTCACTAGACCACCTCAATATCAATCTATACTGTGTGACGTAGTTGAATGACATGGAGCATGTTGTCTCGCAAAGAAAAGAATTCTTGTAGCATTCTGCTATCAATAATGGACACTAATAGGTGTTGGTGTCTTTTATTGACTTAATAGATAGTTGCCTTTCACTAGACATCCAATATCCTACGACAAACATTTGTCATCAATAAAGCAACTCTAATGCTACATATTTGCAATTTATAGAACATAATTACTGCCGTACCTAGGTGTTCATGGTTACGTTACTGCCGTTAGGCTCATTCTTGCTACGTTTTTGCAATTACTTGTTAACTTTTGAAATGCTTTTAACTGAGATATTTTCCCAAATGAAGCAGGAGTAATGATCGAAGGAGAAATGAAATATTGAAATATTTTTGCCCTGAATTGCGTCTGTACTGCGTGACGGCGGGCCTACAGACTTTAGAAGGGACCTCGCATCTGTTAAAGGCATGTAAGAACGTATGAATACCTGAGTCATTAGTCCGGGACTTTATTGTAGTACACTTTAAACACACTGTATTCAGGATCTATCGGAGAAAGGTCTCAAATCAAGATTTCAAAAGTTGACATGGAAAGTATACTTATGCAACATTCAAAAGATAAATTATCTTTGACTCATCTATACCTATACTGTACCTAGCAATTAATTATCGACCACTGGAAGCCCTGTCTGCTTTTTGTTTCAAATACACTGCTTATTGGTCCAATAAACGTTATGATAAAAAATAAAATTCAGCCGATGTATTTTGATCAATAGTGCAGTACCGTAGTGAATGGCTTTATGAATAAAGTTGGCCCATGCATAACAGGCAATTTCGCAATGATCCCTGATTTTTCCACAGATTTCAGACCTCATTAAATGAGTATTTTGCTCAGTTGGCGGATTATTTTGGTGCTAAATTGGCATAATTCATCTACTACATACCATTCCATCCCCAAGGAATGTGTCAACAGATCGCTCCGAATGTATGTTTTGAATAGACATCTAATTGAATAATTCACTTCTCTGCACATGAAAAACTACATCCCAAACTCAAGTGACAAACTCTAAATCAGAGCTCTCGGTACAGGAAATACTAAATTGCTTTTCTCTCTCTTACCAGCAAAAATCTCCAATGACTCGAAGGCTACAACTCGATCCCATAGCAGAAGAATCTGATCAGGCGCTAAGTATCCGGAGAAGCCTCGCATTAGCCATTTGAATGCCAATCGTAGACTGCAATGCAAATGAAAGTTTATCAAATAATGTCTTCCGTGGAAACTTGAACGTTTACTTACGGCTGAACGCCGACGGATTTGAGATGAAAAAATAGTTCAGGTTCATTTGATTGCAATAGAGATTCGAAGAGGATGCTCAGACCCAATATGCCCTGAAAAATTATGAAAATCGTATAATTAATTTCTCATATCGTCTGTAAAGTCTGTTAAAATGATTTGTGTGATGAATGTACGAGTACTTCACTTTTGTTGAAGACTACTCTGTGTTAGAGTGCATCATTGCATGTGACTTCGCATAATTCACGTGCAGGAAAATAATCAAATGGTCTGAAAGTCTGATCCTTAATGACTGGTATAGAACAATCGAAGCTGCTTGTACGTGAAAGCTGCTTCTACGGTACATTGTAGTTCCTTACCCATTTTATGATCAGCAAGCCACTTGATCAGCGGTCCATCATTATTAGTTCCCATATATGCCAATGTGCAATAACCTACTATAATTCTGCTATTACCAGTATAAGAATTACATGTATGTAGACGATTTCTGTATTTCATTCATCATTGAAAGGAAGTTGCGTTTTTGTATTAGCACACTTGGTGAGTAACAGAAATTATCACGTAAGATAGACGAATTCGATTTCTACTACCCGCATAGAGGATAATCGCATTGCATTAAACATTCATCCAACTTGTTAGCTCTCTGAGTAACAGTTGAATGTAGTAGTTCCTAGTAATGAAATTGCATTCTAAGCATAATTCCTTGATTGTAGAGAATAGCGGATTATTGCAATTCATTGTGTTATTGTAGAGTGATTCAAAAAACAGCCTATTCAGAATAGCTTTTGTGTACTCATGATCGAATTGGCTTATCGACTGAACATCACCGCCCTTCACCTACAAGTACGTATACAGATATACTGAGAGGCGAAGTTTTAATGTCGAATATTCTTCCCATAACCATTTCATGTGAAGATGAATCTATGCACGCCATCTCATTCCCATCTCCTATGGGATTCACATTCCACCAGCAAGCCCTCCGTTTGTAATTTTCGCATCTTATTTTGTGAGGCTCGCTGCCTTTGTAAATGAACTTCCTGCTTTGTATTATACACGTCGCTGGAGAGCAATTGCATTTGCTTGATTAGAGATCAAAATAGCTGCGTGACGTGGATTTGTTTGATGGTCTCCCTAGTAAACACGACCTCATAGGAGTCAATTGACCTCAGATGGAGCAGAAAAGGCTACTATTCTTTTTTTAATTTTGAAACCAAAAAATTATCTCTCTACCGGGAGTTTAGAGAAAATTGAATTGTCTTCATACAAACAGTAAGAAGCAGACTGAAAATTTTCAAAACAAGTACATCCCGAAATCCTGTCTCTGCATCAATATAGGGGTTGCAATACAGTTCCATTTTTTACAAACCCGGTATTGCATGTATCACCGGTTAACTACTCCAGGTTAACTTTAATCTGCACCGTTGTGCTACTTTTAGTCCGGATGCCTTTCCTGCCGACTTCCAATGACACTTTCGGGACTCGACCTCTGGACCGCAAGATCGCTAGGCCAAATACTTAACCACTGTGCCAGGGAGAACTAATACATCGGTTATAAAATGAAAGCACGGGAAATAATCTATAGCAAATTTAGCAATCGAACAAATCTTGCTGAAGGCAGCAAATGTACTAGGTGTATCGGTAGTATGTATGTTAAAAGCAGTCACAATCGTCCATTACGAAGATGTCTCTCTGATGAATGTGTGAGCGAATGAGGCACAAAGGACATTGTGCATCTGCTGGCAGACGTCTGGCAAACCAATGGTAGAAGAGGCGCTTCGCCTTCACGGTCGATAGAATGTCGGGAAGACAATTGTTGAGGATGAAATCCGAGCTTACCACTGAAATGCTGAAGAGAATGAAATCAGTGCTGAAGTTCTCCGATGGCATTTCGAGTGAAATTGTTCTTCCTTTGTCTTCTTCTCCTTCTCCGCTTCTTCGAAAGATTGACTATCGAACTGGTAAATTTGTGGGTCATCCTCTTCGTGGGTATAATTGAATTTCTTTAGCAATTTGAAATAGCTTGTCTTCACAAGCAGTTCTCATTTCGAGCATGAATAAAGGGTTGTGAAAGTATTCCAACATAATCGATTGATTTGTGTGTGTAGTGATCTTGAAGTATTACCGGTTCGATGGCTTTCTTCATTTCCACAGCCATGCTTGTTTAGAAAAATTTAGCAGTAGAAGCGCAATAGAAAAATATAGACGTCATTTGGAAAATACCGGTACAGCTGGTAAATGTAATACTGGTATTGCGACCCCTAATATACATGCTCTGACCAGTGTTTCTTGAAGTGCATCTGTGGACAATGAGTCACTGATTGGGAGCTCTCGATGAATAAGCAATGGTGTCGGTGATTTTACAGGTCAAAGTCATTTCCTTGGCATGTTCAACTGATATTTCTTTATGGATGTCTTAATTACTCCTCATTTGTTGGCTGATGGGTCTCCAACAGGCCGAGATCTTCTCAATGTATAATGTCAATGATCATGGGCATAGTTTGAATATTCAAAACATCGTTTAGCGAGCATTTCGATCGATGAGACTTATGGACATCTTCAAGACATTCACCACAAATGATGAAGTCAATGTCGGAACCGTCAAGGTCATAGTTATTTTATTCGAAGTAAGTTAAAAGAAAAAATGAACGTTAACACCGAGATCTTTCGCCTGGTCTTATCAAGGTGTACCCAGGACAAATACTGAATGAAGATGTTAAGAAAAGCTATAAGTCTACATGAATAAGGCTCACCATGGCAGAGAAAGCTGCCAAACAAATTCCTTTTGTGCACACAATACAGGCTTCTCTAACTTGATGTACAAGGCCTCTAAAATTGACAACAGATTTCTTGATCGTGCACGGCTTACAATTCTAAACTTTGATCTGATATCTGTGTCATCACGTGCAAGAGGACACTGGACAATATGTTTCGTCACAGAGGTGAGAGGCTTTCCAGACCGACCGACCATAAACCAAACCGGCACATGCTCTCGGACACGAGTTCAGAGAGAGTTCACGAGAGACCTTATTCATGTAGACTTATAGCTTTTCTTAACATCTTCATTCAGTATTTGTCCTGGGTACACCTTGATAAGACCAGGCGAAAGATCTCGGTGTTAACTTTCATTTTTTCTTTTAACTTACTTCGAATAAAATGACTTCGAGCAACTTAGTGGTACTTTTCCTCTACAAAATTACAACATAGTTATTTTGATAGATCGATTTTGAATAAGGATCTGAACACGCAGACTGACGACACGCTTGGATTCTGATAATAATTGTTGAAGTTCGTGGACCCTTGGAATATCTGTCGGTCGATAATTGATTCATCCTGTATGGATGGGCTTGGGATTAAAAAACTCGTTCCATGGACATCCCTGCAAATTATCCCACTGTGGACTCCGTGGCACAGTGGTTAAGTGCTTGGCCTAGCGATCTTTTGGTCCAGAGGTCAATCCCCGAAGGTGTCATTGGAAGTTGGCAGGAAGGGTAACACTCCATAAGACTGACTATGTCAGCACCGTCCAAGCTCCAAGTATGGGTAGTAGTGACGTAAAAGCTTCATTCATTTTTTCATTCTCTCAAAGTGTATTGAGCGAAAAATCGAGGAATTTCATCGTCTTGGTCATCGAATAATTTATATTAATGATACAAATGTTCCATTGCTGTCTCCAAAGAGATGTGGAAAAGTCATCAAGTAATTTGCAAAATGAGAAAAGAACGTTCAACTTACAACTTGCAGCAGTTAATTCAAGATCGTTTAATTCATTTGGGCAACGATATCAGCCGATTGCAAGTCCAGCGTTGGGACTACATTCTTTCATACTGTCTACATACTTAAAACTGAATAACAATTATTTTGAATGGCGATATTAGAAATAATACTTAAAATGAGCTTGCACGTATCATTCTGTACATTCTGTGCATTTTCTGATTTTCACTTTATAAAAGTTAAATTTCCTGTATTGTGAAAAAATTATTAGTTCTCTGGCAAAGGCCCAGCTCCTGCATATTTTCGTCTTTAATTTTGAGGCCAGATTTCCGGGAGATCATATTTTCATCCTTCAATTCTTACATTTGAGGTCATGCATATGACCTCATCTTTTAAAAAGTAAGCAATATTGGATCATTTAAACGAATTAGTTAAAATCACAATGTTTTATCCTATTTCCTATGGGAATGCGGAACATGGAGGGTTACCAGGACACTTGTATCATCTAGGGATACGTTCTTCAATACCTTCAGCTATATTCCTTTGAATCAAAACCTTTTCTATTTCATTTTGTCTCTCATATTCCATTTTTTGCAGAATTCTTCCGTGTCTGGAGTTCAGATGAGCTGCATGGAATAAATATCAAGTTCATTTCATTAAACTAATTAGTGCATCGAGTAATCGTGTCAAAGGATTTCATTTCCTTATGTGAAATTATGAGTGCGTTTCACCTTTAAACAAGTCACGATTCCTGGTGGGAATGACAAGTGACGCTTGAGAATGTCCGTACGCATGAACTTCTTTGTACGAATGTTGCATAACACCGTGATAGCTGATTTTCTTCACGTTACACGATACAAAAGGTTGCTGTCATCACCTGTTTAAGGTCAACGTCAAGTCAAAATGGTCATTGTACAAACCAAAGACTGATTATTTTTAGACTTTTCAGTGAACACTCTAATAATGGAACACTACATAAGAGATGCTCAAAAACCCCAAAAGAACGAGCTTTCACATAGAAACGTTCTTTTGGACATCCAAATAATACAAATATGAGTACCAGGGTTGCAAGCGTGGGCCGCCCGGCCCGGGCCGCAAATTTTGAAGACCGGCCGGCCGTTCGGTTGATTTAATTAGACCCATGTCGACAGTTGACGACATTCAGTCTAGAATGAATTATTTAGTCAATCATTAATGTATATCAATTATGTAAATGCAATATAATTTCAGAGGATTTACGTGCATGCTTTGTGATATAAATGTTTCGAACTGTTCTTTAAACAGATAACAAAATCATGACCGGCAACTTATACATGTAGTTCAAGCACTGCTGTATCTCAAATGAAGTTTCAAGAATCATATATTCTAGCCTTTATGAGTTTTGGAAGCATTGTGTATTCCTCAACCTACCTCTTATAAAATTATTCCAGATCTTGAATAATGTTACTGCATGGTATGGTCTATATAACACGTGGAGCTTAGAGATGCAATGAGTAATGGTTTTCAATGCAACCTAGGGCCTACTACCCGAACATTTGACAGTGGATCGTGCCATCTCCGATCGGCCGGTCTTTAATAAGGCGCCACCGACAGGCACACTTTGAATGCGCTTTCAAAGCATAAATAGCTACTGTTTTCGCAAAAAAATGCTTTATGTTTTTTCCAAAATGTTTGATTCACTCTACAGAGCAGCTGGGTAGCAGTTCAAGATATTTTCAACAGTTTTAAATCATCAACGGAATTTTTGATTCGAAACGTAGCAGCATCTTTACCTTCTTGTACGACATTTCCTTTTTCGTGTGTTCCAAAAATTGAATGTTCGGCTAATAAAGGCTTCGATCGAAGTTGCTTCAGAAATATATATAGGTCCTTCTATTTTATTCATAAGATAACAGAGTTACTGTCAAACCAATGCTTTTCCATACTGCAAAGAGCTATCAGCAAATTGCAGCTTTCTGGAGTATGTAGACCTACTAACTTAGCAGCCCCAAGAGTCGGAATGTCTCTTCTACGATGTTTAATCCAGGCATCTACATATCCACCATCTTAATGATCAAATTGACAGTTGATTAATTTAATTAGCACGCAGCTCAGCATCGAGATAACACCTTTTTGATGATATGATTCATGAAAAATCAATCATTAATTGACCATAAATAACGACACTGAAATTCCTGATTTGTTGTCACAGATGGGCCAAAATATCAAAGTATCGTAGTATCAGGTGTTGTAACAGCTTCACTGTGGTGAAAGCGACTTTACTTGACTGCATAATTCATTCTATAATGACGATAGTAATATGTGGAACGATAAGATGAAAACGCCTTCCTCGGAAAGAATTTGACATTAATTTCTAGAGGTGGCAATGGATTCCGAATAGCACCAAATTCTTTAACAGTCAACCTTCCATCTCGCAGGTGGGGAGTGGGACCCAGAGGAGCAACAATCTAGCCCAATTCACTCAGCACCAAAGTAATAGCCCTGCACTACCCTTAGAGGCCCTGAGATGTTACACACGATGTAGGCATACAAGGACACTTCATTAAGCCGACAAGGGGCATAGCTGCTGTTACGGGAAGGTCCCCATCAAGCTCGTCTACCTCGGTTCGTTTGAAACCCGGTTAATCAGCTTTGAAACCGCTGATCTGTGATTCAGTGACATTTTGGAAATTATAAGAAAAAAAATGTTGAAATAATAAAATTCCAGTCCATCTCCACTGAAGTCATGATGGCGACAACAGCAAATGTCGAAAGGAACGGCTGAAAAACAGGTCAACGACTTTCCTCTTCTGAAAAGTGAAGACATTTCAAATGTTACACCCACATCCTTCGCATTCGTGCTTTTTGGTATGGAAAACAGTTCATGGCTTCATAATGACGGAAAACAAGACATTCCGAAGCTCTTTGTAACAACTGCAAGGCAGAGGATGGACAACTGCTCTCACCCTTAAGCAATCTCAATGTAAATATAATCATGTTTCTTAGCTGTAGATAACTCTGCTAATGAAGGAAGTAGTAACCGGAGAAACTTTGCTTTTCAAAGTTTCTGTTTGAACAAAATCAAGAAATCAAAACCCAAGGACAACCCTGAGAGAATAAACTTTGAAGTAGAAGCACATAGTGGACGAAGTGCATTTCAAAGTTAAGGTAAGGTACTTTGAAATAATGCTAGGTTCCTCAAAGTATCTAAGGTGTTGACTCAGCATCAAGACAAACTTATATACGTAATTCGCACATATTCGTATTCGTTGTACTCGTGTATTTTCGGTTCCAAATCTCACTTCGAAGTAAATGAAATCTTCTGCAGAAATCTACATGTATTTCAATGAAGAGTTACTAACCTTTCTACGGTAAGGCTAGGTATCTAATGTCATGCTCCCTTAAGGTGGATAAGCGCATTTCAATCTTATAGGAGCATTATCATAAGGTACCTAACAGAATATAACAATTCAATGGATGTCATGAGGTCGAATAGATACCATGCCTAGCGTAATGAGTCTACACCACAAGAAGTAATCCTTTGAATTCAAGAATGAATCTGGAGATGAATGACGTGTCATTTACTGCAGAATGAACATTGGAAACAAACAGATACGTAGAAACGGTTCTTCTTCTCAAAATGGGTGATTAAGATCGTCGTTGGTTCACAAGATGGATGGTATAAAATTCTCGATGGCAGGTAGTCCATTGGTCACATTTATAAGAGAGAATAAACTTTACCTAAAGAAACGTTTTATCGATGTTCATGAAAACTCACATAAAAAGCCATGAAACGAAATTTAGGGCAACTTTACAAGAGTTGTATAAAACTACATTTATATTGAAATACATAGCAGGCCTTTGCATAACCACGCAAGAAAAAATAGCTAAGGGAAAGATTCATAATTGTCTGTCAATGCGTCTTAGAACATGAAAATCGGGGAAAGCGAATTTTGAGAGGCCTTATCATCGAATAGGCTAATATTGAGTCAACCAGTCAAGTATAATAGGAATAGAAATGTAGAATTCACTTCTTGTTGATATAGTAAATTGTGTCACACATTTCAAAGTTCGCAATGATAAGCTCGGTGACCGTCTGATTTGAGTAGTGAATAGTAGCCTAGCGAGTGACTTGGCAAATGCCTGAGATTATAAGCAATTGTCCGTTATCCTTCTGCTTCTGTGCTCAGTTACTAAGATAGCAAAGAAATGCTGTGTATTAATTATTAAATAATTGCTCATCATTTAATAAAAATATTAAGTATCATATTTTCGTAAATACTTTCAAAATCTTAATTTTTCCTGACCAGCAATTTTTCGGTGAATGTCATTTGTACTGTATCTCTTTTTCTATTTTCAACTAATTTTAAAATCGATACATCAGGAGGAAACTGATTGCTAAATCATGATTTTAATATTGAAATTCTGAGTCAAAGAAAACCTTCAATTATAATCTGTTGTGCCAAATGATCACAACTAGCCACTTGAGAAAATGAAATATATGTCAAAAGTATCTGTGGAACATAAAAATCTGACATGGTATGAAGCTTTTCAAAATCTAACCGGAAAAGAATAGAAACCAGGTAGAACTAAGCAGACGCGAAGACTCGAAGTAGGCATAGCGTGTACATCATTCTGTGAAAGTCTCACTTTCGGCCTCGCTCCCTACAGAAATTTGTTCTGGCTGCCGTACTAAAACCGTGGAATGCTGGATCCAAACTGCAGAATGCTGAAAGAATTCTGAAGTCGCACTCTATTCATGCCCTTTTTACGACTTTTGATATTTTCTTACTTAAAATGCCAAATGTATTTCCAAACAGAAAATCGTATTAATAAATAGGGTAGCGACAGTTACAATGCCTAAAAAGGCGTGGTGCCGCATTCTCTCAATTATAATGGAAACTATTATTTCTAAAGAAACGCTTGATTTAGAAATTGAAAATTGTGCTAAACTAACTGTAAACTTTTAATCACTGAATTCATGAGAATCTGAAAATATACGGCATTGCGCGGTTTTAGATTAATCGTGCACTGAGTCGGGCGATTCGGAACCGTGCGAAAACCGATTCGCATCCGTCAATGGTTCGAAGTATAGAGGCAGCAGCCTTGCGACATTTATTCAATGTATTTTACTTCTAGAATCGCCGAAATATTCACATTTTCAAATAATTTCACGTCACAGACTGTCGATTGTGTCTTTATGTTGACTCGCAGGCAGACATAAGGGAAATCTGCGTCCAGTTGATACAATACCGAGAACGTAATTGCACGTTTGAAATTAGTTGCTTAGAGAAATAACAGCAACCATTGTTTCATTTGTCGGTAAATTAAAGAAACTGAGTTTATTTCCTGACCGCAAGACATAGTGTCCATAGAAAAAGTTTCCAGACACGATTTCACTGGAATAGAATAGCATCAAAGTATGACCGACCAGTGACACCCAAGTCGAGGCAACAGGCAAACATGACGAAAGTTTGAACAGTCCGAAACAGAAAGAATATGGAGAAGAAGTCAAATAAACCACAGATGAAAAGATAAGAGATCAGATATCAAGTCATTATTTGCTATATTTCTTCCGCTTCATGGAGATATCTCTTCTCGGTTGCAGCAATCTCACGGGGTTTCATCATTTGACGGTTTGATAGATGCACGTCAATTAGAAAAACTGATACGAAAAAGGGCGACCAACATACATATTCAAAGTTTTCTTCAATAACTTTTTAGGTCATTCCATGAAACTCACACTGAAATGAATGACGTACACGAAAAAGAGAGAATTGACATGATTCCTGTCATTTATCGATGTGTGAACGGATGTAAGGTTTTGAAATTAGTAATGTGTGGCTAAAGAAATAAAATGTATGATCATACAGCGCACCACAGCCAACCGGACATGCGCCTAAACGCCAATGGTGGTTTAACGTCACTACTTCCCCTTACTGGGGGATTGGATGGTGCTGACATAGTCAGACTTTAATTAGGATTAGTGATCTTTTATTCCAGATGCCCTTCCTGACGACTTCCAATGACATCTTCGGGGCTCAACCACTGGACCGAAAGATCGCTAGGCCAAGCACGTAACCACTGTGCCACGGAGACCACCATGAGACCATGCCAATATGATGCGTATTTGCAACCTACAGCTGCATTTGAATATGATGAACTACTTTAACCACGAAATTGAGCAAAAATATGAAATGCATAATAACTATTGCAGAAACTTACTAAGCGGGCAGAAAGGAATTTTTAATGCCCTACATGAAAAATAGTTGTGCGCTGCTTGCGGATTGCTGTGAATTCCTTCAAAATTCTCCGATCACCACGATTCCTTCAGATTAAAAGAATTCGGACCATTGCCTAAAGGTTTTCTCGATGATGTTGTTCCTTTCGATCATTATTAAATAAGATAGTAGGCGCACGAAAAAACGTTTACAAACTTCTCTGTAGAGCTAGACATCGTCTGTGTCTCTTTGCTGTGTGATCCGGTTGATAACAGTCACTGAAACTTCGGACAATTTGACGTGTTTAATGTTGAACTGACTGCTCATTATTCGATTGTTATGGTATTATGTCAGCAGATTGTGCTATATCACTAACATTACATGACCAACCATGACTGGACGCGGCAAAGGAGGTAAAGGTCTCGGAAAGGGTTGCGCTAAGCGTCATCGCTAAGTATTGCGTGACAACATCCAGGGTATTACCAAGCCCGCCATCCGTCGTCTAGCTCGACGAGGTGGTGTCAAACGCATCGCTGGTCTGATCTATGAGGAGACCCGAGGAGTTCTCAAGGTCTTCCTCGAGAATGTCATCCGTGACGCTGTCACCTACACCGAACACGCTAAGAGGAAGACTGTAACAGCTATGAATGTGGTTTACTCCCTGAAACGCTAGGGTCGCACTTTGTACGGCTTCGGCGGTTAAGTGCCATATGCGAACATTTGAGTGGACGCCTCAAATGAGGCCTTCCAGTGCTTCCTTTCTAGTCAAACAGAAGAAGAGACGACCTGTCAAATGATGTGATTCTTAACATCAAAAAAGCAAAAAGCTAAATTTTTACAAATCTCTGGTAGAAGTGCATGCCTTCAGCATTAGCACTGCGAGTTTCAAACTTGTGTAGGTGTACGTCTACAACACCATGGCTGATTTCGCCGGTCGTCATTTAACAACACTCAATTATTGAATTTTGCCAGGGTGAAGAAAAACGAAGGGTTGCACTCCACATAAAGGAATGAAGCAATACAACGCTGAAGCAGTCTTCAAAATATATGAAATTATCGGGTTGCTTAACCGTTTTCAAGAATCAATGAAACTATTGAAACTTTCATGTCTGTTGAAATTGCCTTATACACAACACTCTGATGTTTTCGAAGGTAAAAACTCTTGCTGACAATGCCAAAGAAGACGAAAATTCGGGCAAGTGAGCTATACCAACAACAGCAAATACTTTCAAATGATTAGAGGATGATAACATAATGCTTGAGACAGACAACTGCACGAAAAGAAGCTTTTCATCTATATGTTCACAGAAATCACTGATATCAGGCTTTACACACTGTAGATGGTCCGAGTCATAGAATTAATGAACGAGCTTAAGTCTATGAACGATGACTTTCTAAGTGTGAAGACTGATATCTGCGTCTGTGATATCTGATATCTCGACAAGGGACTTACGTTCACGTCCCATGTGAACAAAGTTCGAACGGCATCGGTAACTAATCGGTAATTATAATTCAAATGCCGAAAGAGTACATTATCGTTTCATGTGCATCTACTGTTTTTAGAACTTTAAATTGAAACATACGGGTGGTCATTTCTTAGTTCATTACATAGCTGCCGAAGACTCGGAATTTAGCATAGATAGATATTTAAAATGGGGGTAATGCATTACGTAATAGATAATGAATAGATATGAGGTCATTATTTGCTATAATTACCGAAGCTGCAGGCACGAGGTTATTATCACGAATAACGACCGGAATAATCTATGCATTGTCTTTTACTTATATAATCCATGACCTTTTTCGTAAATGTTTACACCAGGTTAATATTTTCCAACCAGGAAAGCAATTTATTAGTAATTTTATAAGCGGAACTTATTGACGTGTGGACATAGAAAGCCGTACAATATCATGCATTATTCCTAATGCAATTTCTGCGAACACAAAGATGAAATGTGATTTTGTTTCACAGTTCTTACGTTATTGATTTTTGATCACTCGTTTTTCATAATGGAGTAACTGTACCTTTTTGCATTCTATTATTGAATCAGTGAATTCAATTTCTTGACTTTTTCTTATCCAAATGCCACTTTGGATTATTATTCCTTACAGATCCTTCCCAGCATTTATCCATCGTCATAGTTGTTTCTCAAGAGAAGATGGCACTTTACTCACTAGAAGATGGTGGAGTTTTATTTTCCAGCCATTTCTTCTTCTCGTCATCTACATGCTCTCAATTTGCCAGGAGCCGTATTCACCTACCACATGTCAAAGCTACTCTACTGGTTGAGAACGACGAAGAGTTGTAGCCGTAGTCGAGCTGGAGAACACTTTCAATTCCGATGATGCATGTCATTCAAACATATCACTCTCAAGTCATGTTTCAACTAACTGGAAATGTTCACCGCTCGCTACCCACTTGGGAGAAATATTTACGCTTAAAACATAAAAGATGAATTCATCACGTTGTTATCTGCGCCAACATGCATTATAAATGAAAGAAAACAGCGAATAATCGTTTTCTTCAGAGTTCAACTTAATCTCACACGATGACGAAAATCATTCCTTCATTCATCGGCTTTCATGGCTCTTTTAAATAGTATCACATAAAGCTTTTATCGGCTATAAGGACTTGCCTCATCCCATGTACTATCTTAAGTCCTTTATTCTCAACAATCTCTTGTTTGTACACACCGAAACGCAACTCACACCCTGGTACCGCTTCCCCAGGGTGTCCGAGCAAATTTGAATGAAAAATTCCAAGTGTTTTCCAGGATTTCCAGGGCAAAATTCATTTTCCAAGTTTTCCAGGGAAATTTACCAAACATCAGGGGTCAAATTTAACCCTGTGACGTCAACCTTAAAATACATCGCATTTTTTCAACCTGGGGGAAGAATGCCCCCATGGTAGAATGTGCTTTTATTGCTTTTAGATGCGATAGTCATTAAATCAATCATATTTTTAAGAACTTAGATGCATTTAGATGCAGTAAGAAATTATTGATACTTGATAATACAAGCTGTAGGCCCACTATCTTTCGCATGCTCCCACTCTGAAGTGAAAATAAAAACACCAGATTTCCAAAAAAATAAAATTTCATAATGAATTTAAGAGAATCATCGCAATTTCACAAACAAATTTGCATGATTTAGACATTCATTGCACAAAAGTAGTCCATGATCTTTACAACAAGAACGCTTGCAACGGAAACACTGTGTGCTCACCTTTTTGTCAATCGAGCGGGAACAGAAAAAGCATCTCCGTCTTTGAGTCAACATTCCCGTTGCTGGAGGATTTGAAGTTTCATTTTGAAGCTGACAACCCAGTGATCGCATGGCAACAGTTACTTGTGACTGTAGAGCTTGAGGATTTTGAATACGTTTTTTGATTTGCCTTTCAACTAAGGAGAATCCCAGTTCTTTCAGATAAAGTCGTCGTTTATAAGATTTGCCTTTGTTCCAATCTAGGAATTTCATGTACCACGTAATATAACCTGCAATTGCTCCACAGTCTATCATGTTGAAAAAGAATACCATTGGCCAATGCTTTATTTTTCGTTTACTAGTATAAAGCCTTGCCAAATGATCCAGATTATCTGCGCCAGATTTGGTTTTGTTGTAATGTTGGATAATAACAGGTTTATATTTGTCGTCTTCATCGATAGACTCATCATGGTGCATAGAAGACAACAATATGACGGACCTTCCTTTCTTTGGAACATAACTAACGAGGGTAAGTTGACGATCAAATCCAAAAATAGATGAATACTCTGGCCTGCTGGATTGCTTTGCATCTCTCGGGATATCAGCACGGTTTTTTCTTATTGTTCCAACAATTGTAGTGCGCATGGCAAGCAAATCATGAGCTAAATCAACCGATGTAAAATAATTATCCATTGTTATATTTCTTCCTGTCTTTATCCAGGGCTGTACTAATCGTTTCACAAGATCTTTTACATTTGACCCAACTGGTGCATTGGGTTGCCTACCAAGATAGACTTCACCTTTCAGAGGAAATGACGTTTCGCTATCACAAGCCCAGAATACCTTTATGCCGTATTTTCCGGGCTTCGAGGGCAAGTACTGCCGGAAACTGCACCGCCCTCGTGTCGCTATTAATTGCTCGTCGACGTATGTCACTGCCTGGCTTATAAACGGGTTGTAGATTGGCCAAAAACATTACCCAGAAGTCACGGATAGGCGCCAATTTGTCTTGCGAAATACGTTGCTCTCTAGTTGCCTGATTGTCGAATCGACAGTACCACAACAACTCTTTGAAACGCGCAAGAGACATTGTGGCCCTGAATACGGGTCTACCATCTTTCGCTGACCATAGTTCGTCTAGAGATTCCGCTGAAGATCGCCACATACCTGCCAAAATCAGAAGACCGATCATAGCCTCTATTTCAGACGAATCCGTCTCACGCCAACCATGGGTTCTCTCATGTGTTTGATTCCATTTTCGTGCTGTAGATTGCCCTCTACGGTTTGTCTCTCGAGCAATTAGAAGTATCATATCATTTGTGAAAAATAACTTGAAACTATCAAAGATAGTATAAACTGATCTGATGCTCGCACTACTGAGCCCACTTTGTTGCCGAAGTACATTTGAAGCACGAGCTTGTGTCGGCCCTTCCGGATTTGTACTCCATATTCGCCCATTTTTTGCTTCGTAGCTGATGTGGTATGTTGACTCGTTGATGTAAAGGCGGAGGGTGATCGTTATCAGAGTCTTCGCTGTCATAGGAGGAGTCATTGGATTCGTCATTGGATTCGTCATTGGAATCAGTCACTTGATTGTCGTTATCGTTGACATCACTGGTATCAGTTGATTCATCCTCACTCAATTCAATATCAGAAACATCAGATCCACTTTCGCGATCCATTATTTGTCGCGCTACGTCTTTCGTTGTGTACATTTTGGGAGCCATTGTAAATTACAAAGCGCGTGCATCAGACATTTGATTTATATCCATCAGCGGACACAAGCGTGTATTACTACTCAGCGCCTCGAGAATGCTTCATTCTTTTCGGGCTACATTCTTTTGGTGCCATTGTTAGCATATGACGCAAATCACAATTGACCTCTCTATGCAACGATAGCTGTGCAAACACAGTCAGTGCAAACTGCTGATAATCCTATCTCTATGGGCCTACGTTGGAATGAATAATGCATCGAACGCTAACACTTCTGTTATCTTGCACAAAAGTACTTACGGCAGTGACTTCTATGGCAAGATATCCAACTATCAGCTAACAAATCAATTCAATAGATCGGTTATTCCAGATATCTATTGCCTCTGTCATACAATTTCATGCAGAACAAAGACAACCGTCATATAATTGATTTTGACGGTACTGCTGCGCTAAACATCAGGGGAAACATTATCGTACTAAGACCCTATTTATCGGTCGTCGAACGATAAAATAAATTACTGCAATGGCACTCTCACATGCACACATGCACTAACCGACTGGACAATAAACCAATCGAGCTATAAAAAGACTGTGTGTGATTGACTGACAAATTTCATCTACGGACACTTTCAACCGTGGACTATATTCACTAATTGCCGCGGGAATGGCTGATAAAATTAATTACTGAAATGAAGTGTTGAGTTGACCCCAGGTTGACGAAATACGTTGTATCATCTGAAACCTCAGACTGTACCTTTCCTTTTCAATCAAATGTATACAGAGCAAACTTTTTGTGCTAAATTTGTTGCAGGCAAAGCTATTTCTCAGGTAGGCCATAAGAGAGGTATTATTTGACATTATGATCTACTATTGAAGTTTCGTGGGATCAATTTGACCCCAGGTTGACGGAAGAGGGTTAAACGAAGATGTTCAGACTTTCTGCTAGGAAATTTTACTCAAATACACGCGTCAAATTTAAAAGAAAAATTCTGGGAAAAATCTATCCAAAGTTCTGTGCTAATGAGCTTACAAACCACAAAATTAATATTATTGACAAAGTTGGCGTGAAATTGGTTGAATTTTTAAGGCGCAGGTGATTCCACATGTAAAATACCAATATATGCATCAGACGGCTACATTATATTTCTAGAAAAAAATGAAAAGTTCGACAACATAGTTAACCATACCACGCAGTTCGGTCTCATTCATGTTGTATACGTTATGATAGGAGACTCCAGTCACTGTAATATTCTAAAAACAAACAATTGTATGAGAATTAAGGCTATATTTGTAACAAATAAGTAGAGGCTTTCCAGGGTAAAATTTCATTTTCCATGAGTTTTCTAAGATTTCCAGGTTTTCCAGGGTAAAATTCATTTTCCAGGTGTTTTACAGGTTTTCAAGGTTTTCCAGGGAGCGCGGACACCCTCCGCCTCCCCCAGTCAGACGCACAGATAGCTAAACGTCCAATCACTTGTAGCAACGAGGTGGTGGGTCGGCATCAACACCACTACCACCTCCAGTGACCATATCAGCCCCGCATAAGTTATCATGGGGCAGTGGTGGACAAATCAGCGGCAAATGCTCATTAATCGAATCAGCATCTCAAAACATCTTGTGGAAGAACATTGACGTCAAATACGCAAATATTTAATGGAAATTCCATCAATAAATCGAAATAGAATTCATAACCTCTCCGTCAATGCAATAATTGATATTTGACATTTTCCATTAAATTTTGATTGATTGAATGTTGATGATTATCCTTCACTTGTCAATTTTGACCTGAGAAGGAAATATCATGCAGTTTGTTAAATACTGTGCGTGTCGTGAAATCTCTCAACATAACCGATAATGAGGAAGCATGGCGAATGTTGACAGACATCGCCGACTTTCATCTTGACACGAAAATTGACGACTGTCTTCACGAAACTTAATTCTTCAAATACGACCTTTATCCTTCGGAATGTTGTAGAGAAAAACAATTCATGGGTACCTAGCCGACAGCTCAATGGCGTGAATCTTCTCCGTGTCACAGATCTTGCAAAGAAGCAATGTTTTTGCATTTTCCTCTCTTACATGTATGCTAAACTTCATAATTTTCACGTTTTGATGTGATGAAATGAAATACTTACATCTGTGCAGCTCTTCCAAGAGTAGAGAGCAACTTTGACTTGATAAAGCTCTGACTTCCTTGAATACTAACTATTGAATTTCATTTCACCCTTTGCCGGAGTTCCCGTGAAATAGCTATTTCTGTGGAAAAGACTTGAACAGGATGGAAAGTTTCACCATAAATTGTCATACACTCTATAAAAATTCGGTTTTTCTGGAAAACCACTTGGGTTTTTAGAGAGGTGTTCTGGATTTTCAGAAAATCACTTGATTTTCTAGAAGACTAAGTTTTTGTATACAAATTCTGAAAAAATACGTTAATAACAAATTGAGAAGCTTTTGGTATTTTGATGGAAATGCACTAATACGTTTTGATAGGTGTGTGAATGTTGATCATTATTGTTGAGCAGAGGTGGTTTCTATGATACAAATCATTACTTCTTTATTCTTCATAATTCACCTGAAGACTGATATCTTTACTTTTTCTGATAGAAAATAAAGGCATCAAAATATAAAGTTAATCTGTTTTATTTAAAATAGAATCGGTTATAATAGAATGATAAAATTTTATTTAATCCGTTTTTTCAACAGAATTGGTTACGTACCTGGCAAGAAAGTTTCATTTTCCATGAATAAATTCAGCCTTTTCTTCTTGAAATCTAAATTTTGAATCTAAATGATGATGCTCCGACTTTGTCTCCACTAAGAATCATGCAGTTGCTATGGTTGGAAGTATCTCTAAATGAAAGTGCTTGGAAATTTACATGGGCTGCTATCAATACATAACTAGGCACGAATGTGAAGTGTAAATCATTCGCATCAGCGGGAATATGCTAGGATATCTCTAACGAATGAATTCACTTTGTCATCAGAAAAGTATCTTGATATTCAAGTTAATGCAATTTTAAGGAATGATAAAAATATTCCATTTCACATGTTCTTTCACAAATATCATGATAAAATCATTCAGTTATCAAGAAAACCAAATTTGATTTTACAGGAACTGTTTCTTAATAGCTTCACAGGAAACCAATACAATGATGGCTTTCCAGTAATGGGTTTTCTGGAAACCAAAATGGTTTGTTCTCCCTGTACAAGCTGAAAAACTAAAATTAGTTTTTTTGGAAAACCAACTTCATTTTAGAGTGTATGTTTGAAAAGACGAAATCTTCATCGGTCTCTCTAAAAGATTTTTCTTCAAAGCGGATTTAGTTGCAAATTTTTCACATCACTTCTAATGCAGATGATTCAATGGAAGTTATGAAAGTTATTCATCAATGGTTTGTAAAACTCAAAACATCAACAGCTCACAGAAGTGGCATTAAATGCCATTGTCTAAAAAGCCATGCAAAACTATCCTTGTTTAGGTGCCGCTACAGGGAATTGTCACTGTCGCATATGCTAATGACCCTCCTTTTATCAAGCTAATTTGCGAACTTATCAGCAGTGCAACATCCAGTGCCCCATGAATCAACTCATTCGATGAACTCAACCATCTACCTGCTTTTCAAATAGTGATAATTAATGCTGATGTTTAAAGAAATAAGAAAAGGAAATTGATTTTCATGTTCAGATTAACTATCCTCTCCGGAATTAGTATTACGTGTGACTAGAATTCACATTTCCTCTTTGCGAGCCACAGGTCGGAGATTGATGCCATGACCGAAACCATCGTCTTAATGCTATTATGTAAATTTCCATATTTTGCTATTTCCAGCTTTCGAGAGTATTCACATTTTCAAAAATAATGTCTCCTCTAATGTCTGAGGTCTCACTATCGCAGGTAGTGCCTGTTTCTTTTACGAACTAATGTAAAGACGAGCATAGCATAAAGCATCAATTCACGCTGGACGCAGGTCGATTAGTCCAATCAAAGATAAATTGCTTTGTATGCGTGTTTGGTCTAGAGATGACAATTATTTAATACTAATGGTCACGGCCAGAGCTGGTCCCGACCTGCCACATAGAGAGATTAATTTGCATTCGTGTTAGTCTAGAGCGGACACAATCCCATTTCGCATTCTATGCAATGATAGCAAGCGATAGTGATTAACAGAGATATTCGTCTCTCTTTGACTTGTGTGACTGGTCAGGCGTGCGCATTGCAGCAATAGCTCGCATCAGCAAACGCACGAACTTCAACGGTCTGATTGCATGCGGGCCTGTCACGTGAAAAGTATCTTTGACTCAATTTTCCTCCGTGATAAATTCGTCGAATGGAAATATTTTTCACACCGTTTGACTATTCATTTACTCTTCATCATTTACCGACTGTACGTTTAATGTGGTAAATGTTGGCAATCTTCTGGCTCGTCGGAATTCAGGCTTGAATTTGCATTACGTTCAATGGAAAATTGATCTTCTTGCCGCTTGAGACTAGTTCTGGCCGTGATCATCAATATTGAGCAAAGTCATCTCTAGCCCAAGCACGCATATGTATGTTGTGTATAATATATATATATATATAATAGTGTATTCGCAAATGTTGTTAACACTTTGTGATAGCCGCATTCCCCGCAAGATTGCAATCCATGCATTCAAAAATCAAGTTATTGGAATCTTTCGTCAGTACGTAGTGTTCGAGATCTTCCAAACAGTTTCCTTTGTATTTATTATTAAATTACAATGTTTTGGGGATTGATTATTCAGTGTATCAGCTATAACATGATATAAAGCCTTGTTCGATGTGATATCCACTTTTCATTGCAAACAGGACTCTAAAGGGACAGTATATCTACAGAAACATCAGAGGAAATCAATATTACCTGAGGATTGGATGAGATGGTGTGCAGACGATGAAAGTAACGAATGTAGAGTTCGCGGAAGACGAAATACACCAGGACGGGATCATCAATGACATAACATAATGGGCAGACTGCAAACGAGAGAGGACATAGAGATGACACGGGATAATCGGTGTAAGTAGGGGTCAAATTTCATGGATCTTTCATATTCACATTTCCCATAGTGCTGTAACCACTTCGTGTTAGCAGTTGGATTCATGCATTCGCCAACCAAATTATTGGAATCTTTCGTAATTTAAGCAACGTAAATTAAGCAAATTAAAGGACCCGAAATGCAAAGCTGACTGGTCCTTCTGTTAAGGAACATAAACTGTGACATTCACTCATCTTGATGTGGTCGTCCATTGTTTCATCATTTTCAATTTGTGTCATGGACAATATATTGAAATATGACGTTACCTCATTCGCTTGGGTGAGCAATTTCACGTCATTTTGAGAACGAACTTAATTTCTATAAACCGTACTAATTAATTTTGGTTTATTGTGTGGCGTAGAAGATCATTTGAAATAAAGCAAGAAGATCATAGATATCGAAAGAGATTTTGTCTACGACGATGCCAAGTCATGAACGCCATGCCTTGACATAGTGGGGGTTGCTACAACTGGAATACATTACAACGAAATGATCAAACGAAAAAGAATTAATGCATAAATTAGGTAAGCATACTCCCAGCATAATAATGTAATACGCTACATTTCTATCAGTGCATTTAAAAAGTGGGTCTTGCATGGACAATGCATTGAATGTGTTGGGATATCATCCAAGTTCTTCACAAGAGTAACAAGACCTCGATATCCCGCAGGAAATGATACATCACCGCATAGCTTACGTGCTTCCACCTGTATACCAGTCGATTGTCGATTACATACAATTGACAGTTCGTTCAGTTATGGTAGAAGCACTGATCGAGACCTATGCAGTACTAAATTTAAATCATGAATGAAAAAGTATTAAACTTCAGCTAGTCTAAATGCAATACAGCAATTCCACGAAAAGTTAAGACACGGGTCGGAAAAATAGAAGCTTGTTAAAGCTACCGCTCGCTATAATTTTCCCTAAGGACGAGTAATTATTAAGAAACGACCGTTACCAAATATTTTGAGATATACAGAAATTTCAAAAAGTATAACAATTCAGTTACTTGTGATATTGTTACAAGAGTGCATGACAAGTATACTGCCGAGATATCAGGACTTCTGGCAGTGCATCAGACTTCGCAATTAATATGAATCTGCTGTGATGGGACATTTGAGAATGTATGGTCTCCTCTAGAGCTTACGGCTCGCCGAGATTGACGTCACGATTGTAGATTAAAACTGCCTCCAACCGGTTTTATTAACTTTGTGGGATAGTTGTCTATTGTGAAAGAACGATAGAAATTATATTGCTTTTTACAAAGTAAATGAACATTGTATACACGCCGTTCGTGTGACACTGGTCATGAAATGAAGTTGCACAGTAGCATGGGAAGATCGTAGGTGATGCGGAGAAATGAGAGGGGAAGAATAGAAGGCATGTCTGACTCATATTTGAACCATTTGCTGTTTCTCATGCCCTAGACTGATATAACGTTCTGACAGATAGTGTGAGTGTGAGAGTCTGATGGCTCTTTGATGAACTTCATAACTATTTTAACGAAGCATTGGACATCAATAAAGTGCAGAAATATCCTTTCTATTACTGATTGTCAATACCAGGGCTTGGAATATTTAACTTGCAATTTGGTTTCACTTTTTCCGTTCTTTCTATTTTTCGTCACACTTCATTTAGGTGACAGTGGATTTACAATCGCTGACACGCACATTCAATGCAGGTAATTTCATGACCAGTGCAGGTGTATGTAGCTGTGAGCTGTTTACACTGGAGATGTGAGCATATGTCGCACCAAGCTTCTAGCTCTATAAAGATCTGTCAAACTGGCTATATTCATCAGGGTTCCCAGTCGTTTTGAAAAATAAAATTTCCGGATTTTCCCGGATATCATGACGAGTTGCGAGTTCAGCGTTCAGAAACTTAGATAACAATCAAACCTTACGTTAATCGATTACATACGTGGTGCGTTCGAAAACCTCGTGGACTCGGAAAGAAAACAATAAGATATCAAGCCTCGTTTTTCTTTGTTTGACAGTATGAGAATCTAGACACAAATTAACCTAGTTTCAGTCAGATGTTTTCACCTCAGTGACTGTGCGATCGATTTCAGTGTAATGCACCCAAATTTGGACATTGATGAGTCACCTCCAGTCTTGTTGTTCATTCCTTCATTTCCATCCGATATGACGACCTCAGAGGTTGAATTCCGAGCAATAGTGCGATTCTTGAATTGGAAGGGACGAACTGGCGCTGAGATTGTTGGTGAGAAGAAAGCCCATCCAAGAGTTTCGTTTACAATTGGATGCGAGAATTTTCTGGAGGCCGAACATCAGTTTTCGATGAAAAATGCGGAGGGCGACCAGTGGAGTTCGGAGACAACAAGGAACAAGAGATTTCTACGATCATTCGAGACAACAGAAGAATCACTATTCGAGAATTATCGACACGTCATAGATTTGTGTAATTGAATCCTCAAGTCATTAGGCATTCGGAAACTGTCTTCAAGATTTGTTCCGCGATTTTTGACAAGAGAAATGATGGATCAACGTTTGGATGGCTGTGAATTATTTTAAGATTATTACAGGAGCATGGAGACGACTCCAAGTTCAACATTCTCACCGAAGACGAGACTGCACTAAACCTTTTCATACCCGAAAGCAGAAGAGAGAGCAAAGAGTGGAAATTTCCGGATGAGAAGCCCTCAAGGATGATGCGATCTCGATCGACTCACGGGCGGTCTTTCATGCTGACCTTGTTTTGGAACAGCAGAGGTGTAGAACTTATGGACTTCGCGGACAGAGACGTGAAGATCAATGCCGATTATTATGTTGACCTTCAACAGAAAGTCCGCCACATTCGTCGAAAGCGTCGGAATCTGCCGTACTGGATTCTCCACGGCATTTCTCCAATTCATTCCGCTGCAAAAACAAGGCGTGCATTGCAGGACTTCGGATTTGAAACACTGATACACCCACCATACAGCCCCTACGTAGCCCCGTCGGACTTCTTTCTTTTTCGACACTTGAAAAACATTTGCGTGGTCAGCACTTTCAAGCAAAAAATGCTCTGCGACTGTCTGTTGAAGAATATTTTAACGGATTGTCACAAGAACACTTTCGCGCGACCTTCAATTAACTTGTGGACCGGGTGCAGAAGTGCATTGGCTGTCAAGGTAGTTATATTGAAAAAGTAGTAAGAAATTTCACCTGTATTAGTGCTAGTATGACCACTGCTTGTAAATTGACATGAAACATTGACTGGAATATAAAAATTTCTATTCGAGTCAACGAGGTTTTCGAACGCAGATTGGATAAATTCAAATTATTGCCAGTTGATTTGGTTAATTATTGTAGTACAATTTTTGATATTCAGTAAATTTTCTGAGCATGGAAAATTGAATTTGATCAATGGTATGAAGATTTAATGCATCATGATTTTCATAGACAATTTCATCTATTTTCCTCAAGAGCATGTGGAAGACAGTGACTTATTAAATATCGTCTACTGGTAACAATCAACAAAACAAATGAGTACTCTAAACAGCCATCTTATTTGAGAAAAATTCGCATACATGCAATTACGAACTCGATGTGAAACGATGGTATAATCTTTATGGCAAAATCGCTAATTACTCAATAATAAAAAAATGTCAGCGGCTAAAACAAAGGAAGGTGCAAACTATCCTCAAGAAGAAGTTGGAAAGGAACACTATGAATGTTTTCATTATATGTTCATCAGTAGCTTCTCTACTTCCTCCAATTCGGAAGTCATTTTCTGAACATCGCTGTGTAGCTCGTTAGATCTCCTTCTCAATGCGTTTGCCTTGGTTAGTAGTAAGATTTGTCCCTTTCACTCGGCTTCTTCCCCAGGTTTGAGGATCGGACAAAATGAAGCCTTGACGTCACTAATCCCCTATACTGGGAGCTTGCACGGTGTTAATATAGTCCTAGACTTTTCTGAAACGCTTCTGTCCTTATTTTCATGAGCAACTGTCACATCTGGTCATCCTCTTAAACTTGAAGTTCACCATCTTTCCCATTGTAACACCCGAAAGATTGGGTCGCAATAAAAAATGAACCTTTTACGTCACTACTCCCCATACTTGGGGCTTAGACGGTGCTGACATACTCAGACTTATGGAGTGTTGTAGCACTTTTAGTCCAGATGCCTTCTTTTCAATGACACTTTCGGGGCTCGACCTCTGGACCAAAGGATCGCTAGGCCAAGCACTTAACCACTGTGCCACGGAGACCACAATAGGCATGCGAATTTCCTGTTAGAGTCTACACGTATGTTGCACTGTCTGAGTGTCAGTGACATATACTCGTATATATATAAATAGTTACTGCTGATAGGAAGTGAAATATAAAGTCAAGCTGCTGCATTTAGATGTTCTGATTTCTTACACACTTTTGCAGGTTATGCTGCAATATCAAGTGATGATGGAATTGACTTTTGAGTTCAGCAGCATGACTTTATGTTTCACTTGAATCTATATGCTGTTTGAGACCAAATTATTCATTACCAATCAATGTTCTCATTTAGTTTGTCACCATGTTGTCATGGACTTTCTTGAGGGCTACTTAAGAGTTGCCAGCAACTTGGTAGTTTGCATGCCCTTTGCAGTTACTATAGAATACATTCATATTCATTCCAATTATTAACTGGTGTCCGTGGCACAGTAGTTAAGTGCTTGGCCTACATATCTGGTGAACTAGAGGTCGAGCCCCGAATGTGTCACTGGAAGCCGTCGGGAAGGTCATCTGGGCTGAAACATCAGAAATTTTATCGCAGGTGTCTTGATGACACTTCTCTGATGCTTCATGACGATGACTCTCCTTTTTTTTAAATATGAGAATTCATACAGAATTCAAGTACGGAATTCACAAAACCAATTGGTAGTAAACAATAAAATTGCCGTTCCTAGACATTGGTATGAATATTGTTGGAGCAGCAATGACATGGATGTTCACAGAAAGTCAAAATAAACTTCAGAATGATTTGCGTGAGGAAACGCAGTTTATTAATATTTCCTGTCTTATTGGATTTTCACTGAATTTATTTACAAATACATTAAGTACTTCTTTACTCCAAATTCATTAAACTTCATAAGGAAAATTATCGACACTCCTGTTTGAAAAAATCACTTTTGTAGATTTGACATCAATAGCAATTGGGAGAAGGGACTTTTTGAGTATAAGTTCACGTGTCCCTACGGTCTAGACTGCGGTCTATGGACTACCTACTTGCTGACGCTCACGGTTCGTTCCACCGTCTGCCATCGTTCCCCGGGTGCTATCTTAAATGCTGATAACAGTCAGTCAACCGATAACTCGGTGGCATAACCGAATCCTATCAAGAACCTCGGGTGGATGAGCTCTTGAAGGACAATATGGTAGGTAATCCAGTGAATGAAACAACCATCTAATCAACGGGTCTGATCGAACCCCTGCTGCTTTGGTAAGCAGAAGAGTTAGCGACGTCCTACTACGCGGGTGCACTGACAGGCCTCGTAAATGCTGATCGAAAAAAAGGGAAAATTCCAAGCATATTAGTACACGTGTATGTTCTCTAGTAAATTAGTGTGTCATAACAATGATAATAGGACTTAATTTGAGTTTTCATGATCTTCAAGACCGAATATCAACCATTATAAGCAAATTTAATTGTTAAATTTCGGCAAAGTTTTTGCTAATTATTGGAAAGTGACCCAAGATTTCTGTTAAATGCATTGGGATACATGTGCTTGATTGAACGAAATGGACCGAGGTGTAAAGAAGACGGAAAGGACGGAAATTTATGAGCCTTGCACTTAAGGTTTCAATCAATGAATATCACAGGATGGATATCGGTTGGATGACGGACGTTTTTGAGACGGCATTGAGTGGATGTGGCATGCGCACAGGAGGTCCGTGGGAGCCGGAGCAAGAGATGTTGTTATCGGCTTCAAGTCGTTCTGCTCTGATAGAAGAGTAAATGGAAACGGTGTCACCATAACACTCGAGGAGTAACTGTGGATATCGTGGGTGATATGGAGGGTGAACAGAGGTATTATGATGACGAGTTCTTCTACAGAAAAAAATCCTTCTCTTACGAATCCCTTGAAAACGCTGTTCGACTAAGTGTGGATACTAGGGTTTAACGAGAAATGCGTTTTCGGGAATTCCCGGGATTTTTTCCCGACGAGTTCTGAGTTTAATGTAGCTAATCCCCTTAACTTATTTAACCATGTTACTCGAAAATGTAGAAAAGAATAAATTTATCATGACTCGCATCAAGTTTTCATAACTCTCATATTCAAATCTGATACAACAAAATAACAAAAAGGTTGAAAATTGAACGAGAGAATTCGCAGACTACACGTTCTTGAAGTAGGCGTTCAATACACAAAGAATATTCACTGATTTGCCACTTAGACGTGATCGGATTTTGCTAATAGAACGAGCTGCAATAGAAAAAGCACGTTCATTTTCTACTGAAGTGGGCTTGATAGTTAAAAGACAATGAAGCAACAGGTTCAAGTTTCCTGTGCGCTTTCCTGTTTTCTCATAAATTCTAAATTCGGATGACAAGTTTTTGAACTGCTTATCATATTCAACATTTGATGCTGAAGATGATACAGAACTATTCATTGCTTTCATCAGTTCTGCCTGAAGATCTTCTACCTTTGCGGTACGATTACCGTCTCAATTTCCGAACAAGCCATCGACGAATCATCCATGAATAAGTTCGCGAGAAGCTTCCTTGCAGTTTCAATCAAAGTTCTTTTCGAACTGATTTTGAAGAAATCATCACTCTCTTCCTCATATAAACAGCAGCAATTCTGCAAGTATTTTGCAAGGGACACAATACGCTCATTGCGCCTCTCTCCCAGTCTGTTTCTTAGAGCAGATAAAGGAGCAGAACTTATTCTTGATTTGTTCTTCCTTAAACGATTGAACAGGAATTTTATAGCTCCTTCCGCTTGAATCAGGGTAGTATCTCGTCGACCAATTACCTCAGCTGACATTTCAATCGGTGCAAGAGTAGCTACGAGCTCTATCAGAACTTCAAACTCACTTTCGCACAAGCTGGGGGCGTCTCTAATATCGATAAGAGCTTTTGAAACAGGCTTTCAAAGTTCAAGAAACCGGGACACCATCGATTCGAGACTGTTCCATCGAGTCCTACATCGAATTTCCTGAACTTCCTGATGCCTTATCTTCTAAGTCAATGACGAAATCACGCTTTTCATGTTGTTGCTGAAAGTGTCGTAGCACACCACTTGTAGAAGACCCCTTCGTGGACAGTATCTTTTTGCAATGAATGCACTTGGCCTTTTCGTCTCCGACTTTTGTGACATCGTAGCTCTTCAACAAATATCAAAGCGTGGTAAGTATCACATTAAACCGAGTGTCAACGAACGAGCTCAGCTTTGCAACGAACATCCAATCAATGAGCAGTTCATCACGAAACGGCATCTGATTGGAGGATCACAGACACTGCAGGTCCCATTTATTGGTATTGGTTTGTCGGTACGACAATAAACTCTTCTACGCGAATGAATCATATACAAACTGATTTTCTCATGTAGACAATGAGTAATGTTTTTCCCGGGTATCGAGACTCGCAATTGTCGGGAATTCCCGGGAAATTACTGTCCCGGGAATTCTCGTGTTAAACCGTAATGGATACCAACATGCGCTGACTTCCGGGAGCTGTCCTTGAATTCTGAAAACTCCGGTTGCCTGGGTGATAATTTGGTTTGAATAAGGTAACCTAAATATTGTTGTGCACAAAAATTTGCAATCTCTACTTTCAAAAATCAGCTGTACAAGTATCGTGACCAATAAGGAAGCTTGATACAGGAGCGGACAGTCACACATTCAGCTTAAATATTCATTTACATAATTTAGTTTTGAATACTATCTTTGATCATTCATTATTCATTAATCATAGTACCGATTGAAACCCAGTAATGAAATTATAACATTAAGTATAAAACATATATGGGTCCGTCCATATCGTGAATAGAGTGGACTTATTCTTGGTGGACTTTACATATAATGCTGAAATCATTGAATCAGAGAAAATTTGACAAAATGATAACGAACAAAGTAAGGAATCCACAGTTTGTTCAAAGTGGCGAAGTGGTCTGCCGGTCGAGGAGTCGCTCTCTGACTTTGTATAAAACTGAAGCTCAGGTTTGGCAACATCTTAGGCTTTTATTTTTGCTAAGAAAATTAGTTTGGTAGAACTTTGGATTAAGAAGTAGTTTAGCTTGCTCCGTCACAACTCACTGAACATTGAGAAGCCATGGAACGGAATGACACCGGATGGAGGGTACACAACAGCATATTCCTCAACGCCAAGCTTCCCGCGTAGATACGTCCTTGGAGCCGATGCTGATGATGCCTCGAATGATTCAAGAACACGGGTGTCACGTGTGAAAGGCAGGAGAGTCTAAAAATGAAAGAAATGATGGTTTCGCGACACTGCTGGGGGCTTGGACGGTGCTGACATAGTCAGACTTTATTCTGGGGCGCTGTGATCTTTTAGTACGGATGTCCTTCATGGCGACTTCCAATGACACTTTCGGGGCTCGACCTCTGGACCAGAAGATCGGAGGCCAAGCACTTAACCACTGTGCCACGGAGACCGCAAAATGATCAAGTCTACAGAGAGAGAATATAATGACTTCATGCAGAGTGCAATCTGTACAAGTATTTGCTTGATTGAAAGCGGAAAAAGCATCACTCATTGATTAAACATCATCATCAAACAACTCCATCATCCGTGATAGAATTGCCACCATGAAGGCATCTATATCTATAAGATCAAATGTCCTGAAATACACGACTAGAAGTTCAATCACATTTATAAAGTATTCATGGTTATTAGATGCGTCAAATTTGCCCTATCAAGAATTTGCAAGAAAACAGTCCATTCTTCAAATTCTAGCCGATTTAAACCATCTGGAAACATGTATCGGTTTATTTGAAATCATCAGTCACGTGCAAGTTTAAAACTCTAACTCTTCTAATGATGTTGAGAGTTTGTGAGCTTCAAATTCCTCAGCGCCGTTCCGGGGGCGAAACTACTCACTGCTGAATGCTGCTGATGTATTAAATCAGCAGGAAAATGATCAGCTTCTGAATTCACGTTAAAGCTGCACTGGAAAACATTGAGCTTGGTTGTAGGAGAGGCTCAACACCGCTCCACATATCTTACAATCTTACACAAGTAAATGTACTGAAAATCAGGAGATTCATCAACTTACCTGATACAGATAGTCTTCAAAAACGAAGTAAGCGTCGTCATTCGTAGCAGTCAACTTTACATCCTGAAAATAAACAATGGTTGGTAAGTATTTGATGATTCATCTCACATATCCTCCGATGTTCTATATATAGACTGCAGTCACAGAATTAGATTGTTCAACTCTTCAAAGTGAAGACTAATTCAAAACGATGGCACATGCTCGACTATAGTAAATTTTCAAAAAGGAATTCCTAATGCCTAACAACAGAGATGTGAAAAAATCGTGCGTCGCTTGCGGATCGCTGTAAATTCCATCAAAGTGCTTCAATTGCCACGTTTCCCTCACATTCGAATAATTCAGATCATATTGAACAAATTTGGTCCTTCCGATCATTATTAAAGAAGATAGCAGGCGCACAAAAATTGACTGACCTTGTTATTTTACCGTCCTCTTCTCAGCATTCCTCATTGAATGCAAACAAGACAGCGATGTGACCAAAATCATATCACAACATGCACACCACTGGCTGTTGTCCAGAGCTGGTTGATAACTCCAATAGTATGCGATATACGACTCTTCCCTTCTAGGAACACTGAACGAGCAATTAAGTTGTCTATTTCTGTGTATACAGTAAAGGAAGATGTCCTCAGACTTGAACAAACGGAGCACGAACATTCTTTGCATCCACAGACGCTGTGTTTGCCTTCGCCCTACATGGACTCGTCAGTACGGTTCTAACCAAAACTAGCTTAAAATGTCTGGAATGGCTAAACAAGCCGAAGTAAAACACAACTGCAATCAACACATAGCAGCCTGTTGCACTTTGCCACATTTATCATTTACAAGTATAATGCTTCGATTAGGTAGTATGAGTATTATTACGTGAGTAGCAAAAATGAATAGCAGCGGTCCAAATTCAGTTTCCTTCTAGCATCTTGCTGTCTTCGCATTAATGTAGTTGTGATAAACATTGCTTAACAATACTGTTAACCAAAGACATAAAAAACGGGCCCGCATACAATTGAGATGTTCCTTCAGATCGAAAAACAGACATGCTCACAAACATACAGCATCACATGCAGTCTGTACGTACGTACAAACAACCGGTATTCAATTTCATGAATTTGCAATCGATTTCATTGTCCTAGAAACGCGATATCGCTGACATAGACATTTAGTCAATCGCGTGCGTCTGAGCGGAGTGTGTGTATAGAGATGACTTTCCTCAGTACCGATGACCACGGCCAGAACTACATGTAGTCTGGAGGGGCAAGAAGATCAATTTTCCATTGAACGTGATGCAAATTCAAGCCTGAATTCTTCCAAATCAAAAGATTGGCACCACATTAAGCGTACACAGTCAGTAATTTTAAATCGCAAAGAGCCGAACGGTGTGAATATAAAATACCTTTTCCATTAATTATTGACACAAACTGCAAAATAAATTACACAACTGATTTCTATGGATCATCAAGCAGAAGTCTATGGTTTATGTAATCAAACTCGGTATTTTACAAGTGCAAATTTCCATGACTATGGGTATTCAAAACATAGACATGTATGTACATGTATGTTATGAAAACTGCAAAATTAATGTCACAAGCTGCAATATCAATTGTCACTTGTACACCGCAAGTTGTCAATTTCACGCGCTTCAGATTGTTGCCTGATAACTTTGAAGCTGGTGTGATCCGTGCCCACGCACTTGAACATCGCTGAGGTGAAGGAAGAGAGGGCGAGACACGTCTTGTGGTTCATGAGAGCAGGTATTCAGTTAGATAACATCTTCGACGAATGCGGATTCAACATCTGGACATCCAGAACTCATGGCTGATCATTTCAAGGAGAGAGGGCAGTCCGTGTAGTTGAAGGACAGACGGAGAAGAGTTCTAGTTGTTTCTCCCATCCTACTTTGAACTCTTCCGCTTCATGTTTGTCGAGGGAGAATGGCGAGACTTTTTGAATTTCATCAGCGAAGTAGGTGCACTTTTTTCGAGGACTTTCGCTTCCTCCTTCACAGAAAGATTGAAGTCACTCCCGAGATATTGCCCCTTTCCAAACATGACAGAAAAGGCCGCATCATTCGCAAGAAATCGTACAAAGCGAAGACTGACAGATCCTCGAATCCAGTCGATCTTCAGTAATCATTCTGCCGCTCAATCTGTTAGAGATGACTCCTTGCCGACGTGAAATGAATGCAACAGTTTGAGGAAGCAGTGTCGTCAATCACTCCAATCAAATGTCATCAGTTTCATAATCGATCTCTTATCAACACAGAGAAATGTCTGAATAAAGAGGACTTTTTTTGATTAGCAGACCCAAAACTTGCATTTGATTATTTCACGAATGTGCTGTCATATATTGCCACGCACTTGTTCTCTCTCATCCCAGTAGGTTTGGTGAGATGGAAAATTGCACATTATACAGCTTGGGACGTGCGACCTATCACTCAGCATGGAATCACAAAGATATCTGCCTATCATGAGACTAACATAGAACATTAGCATTACATCCGGGTACAGTGTTACATCCAGATATCAGTTGTGACAGTTATTTTGCAGTTTGTGTCAATAATTAATGGAAAAGGTATAATTATTCCATTTGACGAATTTATCACGGAGAGAAATTAAACTTCAGAAACGTACTTTTTGCTTGACAAGCCTGTCTGTAATCTGACCGCAGAAGCTCATTCATTTCTGCAATATACGCTCCTGGCCAGTCACACAAGCCAAAGGAGGCGAATATCTATGTAAATCTCTAGCGCTTGCTACCATTGCATACAATCATAGAAATAAACTGTTTATCTGAAGTTCGCTAGAATGGAAATTGACTCAAGGTCGCAGCACATCCGGGGGAACTAAGTTGGGGCATGAAGAACCAATTAAAGCTTCGATTTACTCATGTGATTGATTCTAACCCAATGATGCAGACGTTGGCAGGTGCATCTAAGTGAAAATGCGTGCGATTTATGTGCCGTTATTGTGCATTGCATGAAGCTTAATTTCCATTCTAGAGGTTTCATTGTTGTCAATTTCCATGCTTACAATGGCTGGCACAGGATTATGTCCGCTCTAAACTAACTCACACGCAAATGAATCTATCTCTGTGATCAAAACAAACAGCCATGAAATACTTGAAACATTTGATGTCGTTTTGTTCTGCATGCTTTGCGTTCAAATAGCGGTGAGCTATCAAAGGTCATCAAAAGATTAATTCATCCGATTGGCAGCGTCTCATCAACTGCTTTGAAAGAGATGACGACTGGCTGGCAGGTGTTCGAAGATCTGCTGCTCGGAGCATAACTCTTCGCTTTCTAGCAATTGGGGTGACGGAGCCTTCACAAGGAGTTGATGTCAGAAACGTAAAAAAATCAATTATAGCATAAAACAATGCGCTCTTGACTGCATCGCCGAAAATTTGAGGGAACATTGAATCAAATTACACCTTTTCCATTTCAAGTGTAAGAATGCGACATTCAATCGTTAATTATCTCAAATCAAAGATAAAACTGGTTTGGTTTGAGATTATTCATTAATGAACTGAGATGTAAGATTAGTTCGCAGATTTACCTCAATTCAATTATAGAATCATCAAAACGATAATAAATAAACTAAAATCAAATGTAAATGCTTGATCTTTCTGAAAGAAAATTGACTGTATCCCAGTTGCTGCGGTGCATTATTCGCTGACATACAAATGCTGATACTTTTAGTTTTTAGGAAATACCTTGCTGTTGACGAAAACTCAAATAAATTTCATTAAGCTCATTCAGTTTTCAATAAACATGCTGCTTAGATTCAACGGACATCTTTTTAATCATTTATACCTGCACATGTGCATGCACCTCTCATATCCTGAATCCATCTATCTTTCATCTTTACTTCTATCTCGCACAAAACAGCAAAAAATAATCCAAATATTCATGTATTTATAAAAACGATGTGCATTATTGATTTATTCATTGTTGACGTCATCACCTGCTATGCAAGATGGAAAAAGAGTCAACATATGCTGATAAAGTCGACGAACTTTCACGTACGTAATCGAACTGATGGATTGTTCTGCCAACTGCATCATAGTGGCTATTCGTTGTTGATGGGTCTGCTGTAGCAGGTAGTGCCTCGTCTCCGCCGTCAGTTTCTTGAACTCCGCTTTCTATATGCTGAATGCACCTTCACAAATATTCAGAAACGGCGAATATGCCGGCTGGAAGTGATCTGCCTGAAGGATAGCGTCTGAGGCAACGTTGTGAAACGGCACATTGCCGAAGATGAAAACCACTGAACCCTGTGCCAGCATCTGAGCATTCTTCCAGAAACAGTTTGAAGTCTTCAGAATTGTAAGCTCCGTCCTTGTAGGCATGATGGACAAGTCCCCTGTCGCTTGAGACACCGAAAATTGTCGACATGTTGCGAGACTGACGTGCATTAACAACTCGGTAGGCAGGTTGGCCTCTTGGAGCTCGCCCCATAGTTCTTCTCAACCACAGACGAAAGCCGCTTTCATCAATGTATACTTTCTCCATCTGCGCGTTTCGGAGCAGCCAGTTTGCCATTGATGTTCTGTCAGCTTTCACTATTGCTGAGTTCCGTTGCTCTGGTGCATCACGTAATAGTTTCAACGTTATCAGCTGTCCGTCCAATACCTTGGCAACCAAATTGTCGCAGATGTTCACCTTTTCTGGGAGGGGAAGTCGCAACTCAGCATTTATTTGCGCCAAAGTGAACTCAGGATGCTCTTCAGTGATGGACTTTATGGCGTCCTCCATCTCATTGTCCAAACGAATATTCCTAGCTCCACCTCGAGGACGATCCACAGTCCCATGCTCACGGTATCGTCGAACAATCGCATATGCAGTTCCATACGCGATGCCCAGCTGTCTGGCCGTCTCAACATAGTCTTCATTACGCTCATATGCGGCAGCAATTCTCTGTTTGTCAACCAAGGAGACGCAATTTCTTGGCATATTAGCAAAATTATCAGTGGACATGCGGAGCTAAATTGGCTTTTATAGAGATATCTGTTAATGAATTGCGAATATTATTCATGAATTGAGATATGCGACTTCACTTGTCTCTGTCGTCAACAATTAAGCAATAGAAATGAGAAATTGTATACTTGAAATGAGATTCATGACAGCAGATATTAGCAATTGAATGCCTGAATTGAAGAACTATTGTTGATCCGAGTAATCTTAACATTGAATTTAGCGATTCGATACATGAACTGGAAAAGGTGTAAGAGTGACCTTCAACTCCACACGGGACGCTTTTACACTTCTCAATGATGGTGAATTTTCCACGGTGAAATCTGGACCACAGAATCTGCCAAAACCAAAGACATGAGGCCTGGGGAAGGTCAGAAAAATAAGGTCTGCAATGACGAATTCGGAGTCAATATACGAGTAGATGGACAAGGCGATCCCAAAGTCGTTCTATTGGAGGTGAGAGCCGCAAGAGCTGTACATAAAGAGCGGGGAGGGAGCTTGCTGTTATATTGACTGTACGTTCGCTAAGAGACTGGTTCATTTTCACGGATTTTCAAATGGAGAAGGAGCGTAGTTGCACTTACGAGCTTGATGATGGAGAGGCCATCTCCCCTGAAGGAAGAGCGGTCTTGATCTACGACCACAACCCACCACACAGAAATACACCAAGGTTAAGTAGTGATTATCATGAACAAATATTTCTTCCCACGTATTCACCGATATTCAATGCCTGTGAGATGGCCAGTTCATGCAAAATTAGTCTCTACTTTTCGAACCAGGCAACCAACGAAGATTTGAAGTCGAAACAACAGCAAATGCAATGAGAGAAACTCTTAACAATCAATGGCTGACTGCACTGCATAGACTTTCGACAAAGACAGAAAAGGTGTCAGCAAACCTTCAAGTATCTGCCAATATAAATAAGAAAAGAAAATGTATTTACTTGGCATTTTCATGATGGCACTCTGCACAAGTTTCCGTTGAACCGTTCAAAATTAGATTTGCTTCTACGAGGAAGGGTTGCTTTTAGGAAATGGATTGCAAATTCACGAAGTTGAATGTCGGGTGCGCATTAGGAAAAGAAAAATCGTTGACATTTGAAAGCTAGAATTCAGCGCCGATGACGAAATAGAATGCGCGGTCTATTCAATCCGACAAATGTGTCCTTCAAGTTGTCTTTGGCGGACAACCCTTCAAAGAAGCTGCAACAGACGTGCAATTCCTTTCCCAGATGAGTAGTAAGAAAACGGCGAACACCAGATAGCGCAAGATGGCCGCCATCGCTGACTCCCCCCCCCTCCCCCTCCCCCCCCTCTGGAACGACAGAGGTTGTGGTCTGTCGTGGTGTGCCGGCCAGGTTGGTTCACAACATGTTCGCTGACTCCCCCCCCCTCTGCAACGACAGAGTGTGAGACTCGAGTGAGTTGGTCCGACCGCCTGGTTGACTTGGGCGACCGTCCAGGTTGACGTGGGCGACCGTCTAGGTTGACGTGGGCGACCGTCTAGGTTGACATGGGCGACCGTCTAGGTTGTCGTGGATGGTGAAACGGTGGCCAGATTCGGAGTCAGCGTCAAATTCTGCATCAGTGGTGTGATGTCCAGCTCCATCGGCGAGAAAAACTGTTTTCTTCAAAATTTTTCGAAAAAACGACAGAGTTAGAATTTTGGACGTTTTGGTGTGTAGCGCCCAAACGAAGCATCGGATGAGAAAACGGAGGCCGGATTCGGATTCAGCGTGAAATTCTGCATCTGTATGGTGAATTTGAAAGCAATCGGAGAGAAAAATTTTCACTGACGTCCCCCCCCCCTCTGGACAGCTTGCTTCGATTTTGGCTTCCAGTGGACGGATTTTGTCGTGCGATAGCTCGTTTGAAAGCTAAGAGTGAGACAAATTCAGTGAAAGAATCGGCTTGTTCCTATCTGTCTTCGTTTAGATGTGAGACGCCATTTAAGATTTTGGGACATTGGCGAAAAACGACAGAGTTAGAATTTGGGACGTTTTGGGCTCTAGCTTCAAAACGAAGCATCGGATTGGAAAACGGATTTCAGATTTGGAATCAGCGTCAAATTCTTTATCTGTATGGTGAGTTTCAAGTCAATCGGAGAGAAAAAATTTTCAACATTTTTCGAAAAAACGACAGAGTTAGAATTTTTGCGATGGCTGCCTACTGTAGAGCCAAAACGAAGCATCGGATGGGAAAACGGAGGCCAGATTCGGATTCAGCGTCAAATTCTACATGGAAATGGTGTATTTCCAGCTCAATCGGAGAGAAAAAATTTTCACTGACGTCCCCCCCCCCTCTGGACAGCTTGCTTCGATTTTGGCTTCCAGTGGACGGATTTTGTCGTGCGATAGCTCGTTTGAAAGCTAAGAGTGAGACAAATTCAGTGAAAGAATCGGCTTGTTCCTATCTGTCTTCGTTTAGATGTGAGACGCCATTTAAGATTTTGGGACATTGGCGAAAAACGACAGAGTTAGAATTTGGGACGTTTTGGGCTCTAGCTTCAAAACGAAGCATCGGATTGGAAAACGGATTTCAGATTTGGAATCAGCGTCAAATTCTTTATCTGTATGGTGAGTTTCAAGTCAATCGGAGAGAAAAAATTTTCAACATTTTTCGAAAAAACGACAGAGTTAGAATTTGGGACGTTTTGGTGTGTAGCGCCCAAACGAAGCATCGGATGAGAAAACGGAGGCCAGATTCGGAATCTACGTGAAATTTTTGGTTAGGAAGGATGTTTCCAGCGAAATCGGAGAGAAAAAATTTTCACTGACGTCCCCCCCCCTCTGGACAGCTTGCTTCGATTTTGGCTTCCAGTGGACGGATTTTGTCGTGCGATAGCTCGTTTGAAAGCTAAGAGTGAGACAAATTCAGTGAAAGAATCGGCTTGTTCCTATCTGTCTTCGTTTAGATGTGAGACGCCATTTAAGATTTTGGGACATTGGCGAAAAACGACAGAGTTAGAATTTGGGACGTTTTGGGCTCTAGCTTCAAAACGAAGCATCGGATTGGAAAACGGATTTCAGATTTGGAATCAGCGTCAAATTCTTTATCTGTATGGTGAGTTTCAAGTCAATCGGAGAGAAAAAATTTTCAACATTTTTCGAAAAAACGACAGAGTTAGAATTTTTGCGATGGCTGCCTACTGTAGAGCCAAAACGAAGCATCGGATGGGAAAACGGAGGCCAGATTCGGATTCAGCGTCAAATTCTACATGGAAATGGTGTATTTCCAGCTCAATCGGAGAGAAAAAATTTTCACTGACGTCCCCCCCCCTCTGGACAGCTTGCTTCGATTTTGGCTTCCAGTGGACGGATTTTGTCGTGCGATAGCTCGTTTGAAAGCTAAGAGTGAGACAAATTCAGTGAAAGAATCGGCTTGTTCCTATCTGTCTTCGTTTAGATGTGAGACGCCATTTAAGATTTTGGGACATTGGCGAAAAACGACAGAGTTAGAATTTGGGACGTTTTGGGCTCTAGCTTCAAAACGAAGCATCGGATGGAAAACGGATTTCAGATTTGGAATCAGCGTCAAATTCTTTATCTGTATGGTGAGTTTCAAGTCAATCGGAGAGAAAAAATTTTCAACATTTTTCGAAAAAACGACAGAGTTAGAATTTTTGCGATGGCTGCCTACTGTAGAGCCAAAACGAAGCATCGGATGGGAAAACGGATTTCAGATTTGGAATCAGCGTCAAATTCTACATGGAAATGGTGTATTTCCAGCTCAATCGGAGAGAAAAAATTTTCACTGACGTCCCCCCCCTCTGGACAGCTTGCTTCGATTTTGGCTTCCAGTGGACGGATTTTGTCGTGCGATAGCTCGTTTGAAAGCTAAGAGTGAGACAAATTCAGTGAAAGAATCGGCTTGTTCCTATCTGTCTTCGTTTAGATGTGAGACGCCATTTAAGATTTTGGGACATTGGCGAAAAACGACAGAGTTAGAATTTGGGACGTTTTGGGCTGTAGCTTCAAAACGAAGCATCGGATGGAAAACGGATTTCAGATTTGGAATCAGCGTCAAATTCTTTATCTGTATGGTGAGTTTCAAGTCAATCGGAGAGAAAAAATTTTCAACATTTTTCGAAAAAACGACAGAGTTAGAATTTTTGCGATGGCTGCCTACTGTAGAGCCCAAACGAAGCATCGGATGGGAAAACGGAGGCCAGATTCGGATTCAGCGTCAAATTCTACATGGAAATGGTGTATTTCCAGCTCAATCGGAGAGAAAAAATTTTCACTGACGTCCCCCCCCCCTCTGGACAGCTTGCTTCGATTTTGGCTTCCAGTGGACGGATTTTGTCGTGCGATAGCTCGTTTGAAAGCTAAGAGTGAGACAAATTCAGTGAAAGAATCGGCTTGTTCCTATCTGTCTTCGTTTAGATGTGAGACGCCATTTAAGATTTTGGGACATTGGCGAAAAACGACAGAGTTAGAATTTGGGACGTTTTGGGCTCTAGCTTCAAAACGAAGCATCGGATTGGAAAACGGATTTCAGATTTGGAATCAGCGTCAAATTCTTTATCTGTATGGTGAGTTTCAAGTCAATCGGAGAGAAAAAATTTTCAACATTTTTCGAAAAAACGACAGAGTTAGAATTTGGGACGTTTTGGTGTGTAGCGCCCAAACGAAGCATCGGATGAGAAAACGGAGGCCAGATTCGGAATCTACGTGAAATTTTGGGTGAGGAAGGATGTTTCCAGCGAAATCGGAGAGAAAAAATTTTCACTGACGTCCCCCCCCCTCTGGACAGCTTGCTTCGATTTTGGCTTCCAGTGGACGGATTTTGTCGTGCGATAGCTCGTTTGAAAGCTAAGAGTGAGACAAATTCAGTGAAAGAATCGGCTTGTTCCTATCTGTCTTCGTTTAGATGTGAGACGCCATTTAAGATTTTGGGACATTGGCGAAAAACGACAGAGTTAGAATTTGGGACGTTTTGGGCTCTAGCTTCAAAACGAAGCATCGGATGGGAAAACGGATTTCAGATTTGGAATCAGCGTCAAATTCTTTATCTGTATGGTGAGTTTCAAGTCAATCGGAGAGAAAAAATTTTCAACATTTTTCGAAAAAACGACAGAGTTAGAATTTTTGCGATGGCTGCCTACTGTAGAGCCAAAACGAAGCATCGGATGAGAAAACGGAGGCCAGATTCGGATTCAGCGTCAAATTCTACATGGAAATGGTGTATTTCCAGCTCAATCGGAGAGAAAAAATTTTCACTGACGTCCCCCCCCCTCTGGACAGCTTGCTTCGATTTTGGCTTCCAGTGGACGGATTTTGTCGTGCGATAGCTCGTTTGAAAGCTAAGAGTGAGACAAATTCAGTGAAAGAATCGGCTTGTTCCTATCTGTCTTCGTTTAGATGTGAGACGCCATTTAAGATTTTGGGACATTGGCGAAAAACGACAGAGTTAGAATTTGGGACGTTTTGGGCTCTAGCTTCAAAACGAAGCATCGGATTGGAAAACGGATTTCAGATTTGGAATCAGCGTCAAATTCTTTATCTGTATGGTGAGTTTCAAGTCAATCGGAGAGAAAAAATTTTCAACATTTTTCGAAAAAACGACAGAGTTAGAATTTTTGCGATGGCTGCCTACTGTAGAGCCAAAACGAAGCATCGGATGAGAAAACGGAGGCCAGATTCGGATTCAGCGTCAAATTCTACATGGAAATGGTGTATTTCCAGCTCAATCGGAGAGAAAAAATTTTCACTGACGTCCCCCCCCCTCTGGACAGCTTGCTTCGATTTTGGCTTCCAGTGGACGGATTTTGTCGTGCGATAGCTCGTTTGAAAGCTAAGAGTGAGACAAATTCAGTGAAAGAATCGGCTTGTTCCTATCTGTCTTCGTTTAGATGTGAGACGCCATTTAAGATTTTGGGACATTGGCAAAAAACGACAGAGTTAGAATTTGGGACGTTTTGGGCTCTAGCTTCAAAACGAAGCATCGGATTGGAAAACGGATTTCAGATTTGGAATCAGCGTCAAATTCTTTATCTGTATGGTGAGTTTCAAGTCAATCGGAGAGAAAAAATTTTCAACATTTTTCGAAAAAACGACAGAGTTAGAATTTTTGCGATGGCTGCCTACTGTAGAGCCAAAACGAAGCATCGGATGGGAAAACGGAGGCCAGATTCGGAATCTACGTCAAATTCTACATGGAAATGGTGTATTTCCAGCTCAATCGGAGAGAAAAAATTTTCACTGACGTCCCCCCCCCTCTGGACAGCTTGCTTCGATTTTGGCTTCCAGTGGACGGATTTTGTCGTGCGATAGCTCGTTTGAAAGCTAAGAGTGAGACAAATTCAGTGAAAGAATCGGCTTGTTCCTATCTGTCTTCGTTTAGATGTGAGACGCCATTTAAGATTTTGGGACATTGGCGAAAAACGACAGAGTTAGAATTTGGGACGTTTTGGGCTCTAGCTTCAAAACGAAGCATCGGATTGGAAAACGGATTTCAGATTTGGAATCAGCGTCAAATTCTTTATCTGTATGGTGAGTTTCAAGTCAATCGGAGAGAAAAAATTTTCAACATTTTTCGAAAAAACGACAGAGTTAGAATTTTTGCGATGGCTGCCTACTGTAGAGCCAAAACGAAGCATCGGATGAGAAAACGGAGGCCAGATTCGGAATCTACGTGAAATTCTACATGGAAATGGTGTATTTCCAGCTCAATCGGAGAGAAAAAATTTTCACTGACGTCCCCCCCCCTCTGGACAGCTTGCTTCGATTTTGGCTTCTAGTGGACGGATTTTGTCGTGCGATAGCTCGTTTGAAAGCTAAGAGTGAGACAAATTCAGTGAAAGAATCGGCTTGTTCCTATCTGTCTTCGTTTAGATGTGAGACGCCATTTAAGATTTTGGGACATTGGCGAAAAACGACAGAGTTAGAATTTGGGACGTTTTGGGCTCTAGCTTCAAAACGAAGCATCGGATGGGAAAACGGATTTCAGATTTGGAATCAGCGTCAAATTCTTTATCTGTATGGTGAGTTTCAAGTCAATCGGAGAGAAAAAATTTTCAACATTTTTCGAAAAAACGACAGAGTTAGAATTTTTGCGATGGCTGCCTACTGTAGAGCCAAAACGAAGCATCGGATGGGAAAACGGAGGCCAGATTCGGATTCAGCGTCAAATTTTACATGGAAATGGTGTATTTCCAGCTCAATCGGAGAGAAAAAATTTTCACTGACGTCCCCCCCCCCTCTGGACAGCTTGCTTCGATTTTGGCTTCCAGTGGACGGATTTTGTCGTGCGATAGCTCGTTTGAAAGCTAAGAGTGAGACAAATTCAGTGAAAGAATCGGCTTGTTCCTATCTGTCTTCGTTTAGATGTGAGACGCCATTTAAGATTTTGGGACATTGGCGAAAAACGACAGAGTTAGAATTTGGGACGTTTTGGGCTCTAGCTTCAAAACGAAGCATCGGATTGGAAAACGGATTTCAGATTTGGAATCAGCGTCAAATTCTTTATCTGTATGGTGAGTTTCAAGTCAATCGGAGAGAAAAAATTTTCAACATTTTTCGAAAAAACGACAGAGTTAGAATTTTTGCGATGGCTGCCTACTGTAGAGCCAAAACGAAGCATCGGATGAGAAAACGGAGGCCAGATTCGGAATCTACGTGAAATTTTGGGTTAGGAAGGATGTTTCCAGCGAAATCGGAGAGAAAAAATTTTCACTGACGTCCCCCCCCCCTCTGGACAGCTTGCTTCGATTTTGGCTTCTAGTGGACGGATTTTGTCGTGCGATAGCTCGTTTGAAAGCTAAGAGTGAGACAAATTCAGTGAAAGAATCGGCTTGTTCCTATCTGTCTTCGTTTAGATGTGAGACGCCATTTAAGATTTTGGGACATTGGCGAAAAACGACAGAGTTAGAATTTGGGACGTTTTGGGCTCTAGCTTCAAAACGAAGCATCGGATTGGAAAACGGATTTCAGATTTGGAATCAGCGTCAAATTCTTTATCTGTATGGTGAGTTTCAAGTCAATCGGAGAGAAAAAATTTTCAACATTTTTCGAAAAAACGACAGAGTTAGAATTTTTGCGATGGCTGCCTACTGTAGAGCCAAAACGAACCATCGGATGAGAAAACGGAGGCCAGATTCGGATTCAGCGTGAAATTCTACATGGAAATGGTGTATTTCCAGCGAAATCGGAGAGAAAAAATTTTCACTGACGTCCCCCCCCCTCTGGACAGCTTGCTTCGATTTTGGCTTCTAGTGGACGGATTTTGTCGTGCGATAGCTCGTTTGAAAGCTAAGAGTGAGACAAATTCAGTGAAAGAATCGGCTTGTTCCTATCTGTCTTCGTTTAGATGTGAGACGCCATTTAAGATTTTGGGACATTGGCGAAAAACGACAGAGTTAGAATTTGGGACGTTTTGGGCTCTAGCTTCAAAACGAAGCATCGGATTGGAAAACGGATTTCAGATTTGGAATCAGCGTCAAATTCTTTATCTGTATGGTGAGTTTCAAGTCAATCGGAGAGAAAAAATTTTCAACATTTTTCGAAAAAACGACAGAGTTAGAATTTTTGCGATGGCTGCCTACTGTAGAGCCAAAACGAAGCATCGGATGGGAAAACGGAGGCCAGATTCGGATTCAGCGTCAAATTCTACATGGAAATGGTGTATTTCCAGCTCAATCGGAGAGAAAAAATTTTCACTGACGTCCCCCCCCCTCTGGACAGCTTGCTTCGATTTTGGCTTCCAGTGGACGGATTTTGTCGTGCGATAGCTCGTTTGAAAGCTAAGAGTGAGACAAATTCAGTGAAAGAATCGGCTTGTTCCTATCTGTCTTCGATTAGATGTGAGACGCCATTTAAGATTTTGGGACATTGGCGAAAAACGACAGAGTTAGAATTTGGGACGTTTTGGGCTCTAGCTTCAAAACGAAGCATCGGATTGGAAAACGGATTTCAGATTTGGAATCAGCGTCAAATTCTTTATCTGTATGGTGAGTTTCAAGTCAATCGGAGAGAAAAAATTTTCAACATTTTTCGAAAAAACGACAGAGTTAGAATTTTTGCGATGGCTGCCTACTGTAGAGCCAAAACGAAGCATCGGATGGGAAAACGGAGGCCAGATTCGGATTCAGCGTCAAATTCTACATGGAAATGGTGTATTTCCAGCTCAATCGGAGAGAAAAAATTTTCACTGACGTCCCCCCCCCTCTGGACAGCTTGCTTCGATTTTGGCTTCTAGTGGACGGATTTTGTCGTGCGATAGCTCGTTTGAAAGCTAAGAGTGAGACAAATTCAGTGAAAGAATCGGCTTGTTCCTATCTGTCTTCGTTTAGATGTGAGACGCCATTTAAGATTTTGGGACATTGGCGAAAAACGACAGAGTTAGAATTTGGGACGTTTTGGGCTCTAGCTTCAAAACGAAGCATCGGATTGGAAAACGGATTTCAGATTTGGAATCAGCGTCAAATTCTTTATCTGTATGGTGAGTTTCAAGTCAATCGGAGAGAAAAAATTTTCAACATTTTTCGAAAAAACGACAGAGTTAGAATTTTTGCGATGGCTGCCTACTGTAGAGCCAAAACGAAGCATCGGATGAGAAAACGGAGGCCAGATTCGGATTCAGCGTCAAATTCTACATGGAAATGGTGTATTTCCAGCTCAATCGGAGAGAAAAAATTTTCACTGACGTCCCCCCCCCTCTGGACAGCTTGCTTCGATTTTGGCTTCCAGTGGACGGATTTTGTCGTGCGATAGCTCGTTTGAAAGCTAAGAGTGAGACAAATTCAGTGAAAGAATCGGCTTGTTCCTATCTGTCTTCGTTTAGATGTGAGACGCCATTTAAGATTTTGGGACATTGGCGAAAAACGACAGAGTTAGAATTTGGGACGTTTTGGGCTCTAGCTTCAAAACGAAGCATCGGATTGGAAAACGGATTTCAGATTTGGAATCAGCGTCAAATTCTTTATCTGTATGGTGAGTTTCAAGTCAATCGGAGAGAAAAAATTTTCAACATTTTTCGAAAAAACGACAGAGTTAGAATTTTTGCGATGGCTGCCTACTGTAGAGCCAAAACGAAGCATCGGATGGGAAAACGGAGGCCAGATTCGGATTCAGCGTCAAATTCTACATGGAAATGGTGTATTTCCAGCTCAATCGGAGAGAAAAAATTTTCACTGACGTCCCCCCCCCTCTGGACAGCTTGCTTCGATTTTGGCTTCCAGTGGACGGATTTTGTCGTGCGATAGCTCGTTTGAAAGCTAAGAGTGAGACAAATTCAGTGAAAGAATCGGCTTGTTCCTATCTGTCTTCGTTTAGATGTGAGACGCCATTTAAGATTTTGGGACATTGGCGAAAAACGACAGAGTTAGAATTTGGGACGTTTTGGGCTCTAGCTTCAAAACGAAGCATCGGATTGGAAAACGGATTTCAGATTTGGAATCAGCGTCAAATTCTTTATCTGTATGGTGAGTTTCAAGTCAATCGGAGAGAAAAAATTTTCAACATTTTTCGAAAAAACGACAGAGTTAGAATTTTTGCGATGGCTGCCTACTGTAGAGCCAAAACGAAGCATCGGATGAGAAAACGGAGGCCAGATTCGGATTCAGCGTCAAATTCTACATGGAAATGGTGTATTTCCAGCTCAATCGGAGAGAAAAAATTTTCACTGACGTCCCCCCCCCTCTGGACAGCTTGCTTCGATTTTGGCTTCCAGTGGACGGATTTTGTCGTGCGATAGCTCGTTTGAAAGCTAAGAGTGAGACAAATTCAGTGAAAGAATCGGCTTGTTCCTATCTGTCTTCGTTTAGATGTGAGACGCCATTTAAGATTTTGGGACATTGGCGAAAAACGACAGAGTTAGAATTTGGGACGTTTTGGGCTCTAGCTTCAAAACGAAGCATCGGATTGGAAAACGGATTTCAGATTTGGAATCAGCGTCAAATTCTTTATCTGTATGGTGAGTTTCAAGTCAATCGGAGAGAAAAAATTTTCAACATTTTTCGAAAAAACGACAGAGTTAGAATTTTTGCGATGGCTGCCTACTGTAGAGCCAAAACGAAGCATCGGATGAGAAAACGGAGGCCAGATTCGGAATCTACGTGAAATTTTGGGTTAGGAAGGATGTTTCCAGCTCAATCGGAGAGAAAAAATTTTCACTGACGTCCCCCCCCCTCTGGACAGCTTGCTTCGATTTTGGCTTCCAGTGGACGGATTTTGTCGTGCGATAGCTCGTTTGAAAGCTAAGAGTGAGACAAATTCAGTGAAAGAATCGGCTTGTTCCTATCTGTCTTCGTTTAGATGTGAGACGCCATTTAAGATTTTGGGACATTGGCGAAAAACGACAGAGTTAGAATTTGGGACGTTTTGGGCTCTAGCTTCAAAACGAAGCATCGGATTGGAAAACGGATTTCAGATTTGGAATCAGCGTCAAATTCTTTATCTGTATGGTGAGTTTCAAGTCAATCGGAGAGAAAAAATTTTCAACATTTTTCGAAAAAACGACAGAGTTAGAATTTTTGCGATGGCTGCCTACTGTAGAGCCAAAACGAAGCATCGGATGGGAAAACGGAGGCCAGATTCGGATTCAGCGTCAAATTCTACATGGAAATGGTGTATTTCCAGCTCAATCGGAGAGAAAAAATTTTCACTGACGTCCCCCCCCCTCTGGACAGCTTGCTTCGATTTTGGCTTCCAGTGGACGGATTTTGTCGTGCGATAGCTCGTTTGAAAGCTAAGAGTGAGACAAATTCAGTGAAAGAATCGGCTTGTTCCTATCTGTCTTCGTTTAGATGTGAGACGCCATTTAAGATTTTGGGACATTGGCGAAAAACGACAGAGTTAGAATTTGGGACGTTTTGGGCTCTAGCTTCAAAACGAAGCATCGGATTGGAAAACGGATTTCAGATTTGGAATCAGCGTCAAATTCTTTATCTGTATGGTGAGTTTCAAGTCAATCGGAGAGAAAAAATTTTCAACATTTTTCGAAAAAACGACAGAGTTAGAATTTTTGCGATGGCTGCCTACTGTAGAGCCAAAACGAAGCATCGGATGGGAAAACGGAGGCCAGATTCGGATTCAGCGTCAAATTCTACATGGAAATGGTGTATTTCCAGCTCAATCGGAGAGAAAAAATTTTCACTGACGTCCCCCCCCCTCTGGACAGCTTGCTTCGATTTTGGCTTCTAGTGGACGGATTTTGTCGTGCGATAGCTCGTTTGAAAGCTAAGAGTGAGACAAATTCAGTGAAAGAATCGGCTTGTTCCTATCTGTCTTCGTTTAGATGTGAGACGCCATTTAAGATTTTGGGACATTGGCGAAAAACGACAGAGTTAGAATTTGGGACGTTTTGGGCTCTAGCTTCAAAACGAAGCATCGGATTGGAAAACGGATTTCAGATTTGGAATCAGCGTCAAATTCTTTATCTGTATGGTGAGTTTCAAGTCAATCGGAGAGAAAAAATTTTCAACATTTTTCGAAAAAACGACAGAGTTAGAATTTTTGCGATGGCTGCCTACTGTAGAGCCAAAACGAAGCATCGGATGGGAAAACGGAGGCCAGATTCGGATTCAGCGTCAAATTCTACATGGAAATGGTGTATTTCCAGCTCAATCGGAGAGAAAAAATTTTCACTGACGTCCCCCCCCCTCTGGACAGCTTGCTTCGATTTTGGCTTCCAGTGGACGGATTTTGTCGTGCGATAGCTCGTTTGAAAGCTAAGAGTGAGACAAATTCAGTGAAAGAATCGGCTTGTTCCTATCTGTCTTCGTTTAGATGTGAGACGCCATTTAAGATTTTGGGACATTGGCGAAAAACGACAGAGTTAGAATTTGGGACGTTTTGGGCTCTAGCTTCAAAACGAAGCATCGGATTGGAAAACGGATTTCAGATTTGGAATCAGCGTCAAATTCTTTATCTGTATGGTGAGTTTCAAGTCAATCGGAGAGAAAAAATTTTCAACATTTTTCGAAAAAACGACAGAGTTAGAATTTTTGCGATGGCTGCCTACTGTAGAGCCAAAACGAAGCATCGGATGGGAAAACGGAGGCCAGATTCGGATTCAGCGTCAAATTCTACATGGAAATGGTGTATTTCCAGCTCAATCGGAGAGAAAAAATTTTCACTGACGTCCCCCCCCCTCTGGACAGCTTGCTTCGATTTTGGCTTCTAGTGGACGGATTTTGTCGTGCGATAGCTCGTTTGAAAGCTAAGAGTGAGACAAATTCAGTGAAAGAATCGGCTTGTTCCTATCTGTCTTCGTTTAGATGTGAGACGCCATTTAAGATTTTGGGACATTGGCGAAAAACGACAGAGTTAGAATTTGGGACGTTTTGGGCTCTAGCTTCAAAACGAAGCATCGGATTGGAAAACGGATTTCAGATTTGGAATCAGCGTCAAATTCTTTATCTGTATGGTGAGTTTCAAGTCAATCGGAGAGAAAAAATTTTCAACATTTTTCGAAAAAACGACAGAGTTAGAATTTTGCGATGGCTGCCTACTGTAGAGCCAAAACGAAGCATCGGATGGGAAAACGGAGGCCAGATTCGGATTCAGCGTCAAATTCTACATGGAAATGGTGTATTTCCAGCTCAATCGGAGAGAAAAAATTTTCACTGACGTCCCCCCCCCTCTGGACAGCTTGCTTCGATTTTGGCTTCCAGTGGACGGATTTTGTCGTGCGATAGCTCGTTTGAAAGCTAAGAGTGAGACAAATTCAGTGAAAGAATCGGCTTGTTCCTATCTGTCTTCGTTTAGATGTGAGACGCCATTTAAGATTTTGGGACATTGGCGAAAAACGACAGAGTTAGAATTTGGGACGTTTTGGGCTCTAGCTTCAAAACGAAGCATCGGATTGGAAAACGGATTTCAGATTTGGAATCAGCGTCAAATTCTTTATCTGTATGGTGAGTTTCAAGTCAATCGGAGAGAAAAAATTTTCAACATTTTTCGAAAAAACGACAGAGTTAGAATTTTTGCGATGGCTGCCTACTGTAGAGCCAAAACGAAGCATCGGATGGGAAAACGGAGGCCAGATTCGGATTCAGCGTCAAATTCTACATGGAAATGGTGTATTTCCAGCTCAATCGGAGAGAAAAAATTTTCACTGACGTCCCCCCCCCTCTGGACAGCTTGCTTCGATTTTGGCTTCCAGTGGACGGATTTTGTCGTGCGATAGCTCGTTTGAAAGCTAAGAGTGAGACAAATTCAGTGAAAGAATCGGCTTGTTCCTATCTGTCTTCGTTTAGATGTGAGACGCCATTTAAGATTTTGGGACATTGGCGAAAAACGACAGAGTTAGAATTTGGGACGTTTTGGGCTCTAGCTTCAAAACGAAGCATCGGATTGGAAAACGGATTTCAGATTTGGAATCAGCGTCAAATTCTTTATCTGTATGGTGAGTTTCAAGTCAATCGGAGAGAAAAAATTTTCAACATTTTTCGAAAAAACGACAGAGTTAGAATTTTTGCGATGGCTGCCTACTGTAGAGCCAAAACGAAGCATCGGATGGGAAAACGGAGGCCAGATTCGGATTCAGCGTCAAATTCTACATGGAAATGGTGTATTTCCAGCTCAATCGGAGAGAAAAAATTTTCACTGACGTCCCCCCCCCTCTGGACAGCTTGCTTCGATTTTGGCTTCTAGTGGACGGATTTTGTCGTGCGATAGCTCGTTTGAAAGCTAAGAGTGAGACAAATTCAGTGAAAGAATCGGCTTGTTCCTATCTGTCTTCGTTTAGATGTGAGACGCCATTTAAGATTTTGGGACATTGGCGAAAAACGACAGAGTTAGAATTTGGGACGTTTTGGGCTCTAGCTTCAAAACGAAGCATCGGATTGGAAAACGGATTTCAGATTTGGAATCAGCGTCAAATTCTTTATCTGTATGGTGAGTTTCAAGTCAATCGGAGAGAAAAAATTTTCAACATTTTTCGAAAAAACGACAGAGTTAGAATTTTTGCGATGGCTGCCTACTGTAGAGCCAAAACGAAGCATCGGATGAGAAAACGGAGGCCAGATTCGGATTCAGCGTCAAATTCTACATGGAAATGGTGTATTTCCAGCTCAATCGGAGAGAAAAAATTTTCACTGACGTCCCCCCCCCTCTGGACAGCTTGCTTCGATTTTGGCTTCTAGTGGACGGATTTTGTCGTGCGATAGCTCGTTTGAAAGCTAAGAGTGAGACAAATTCAGTGAAAGAATCGGCTTGTTCCTATCTGTCTTCGTTTAGATGTGAGACGCCATTTAAGATTTTGGGACATTGGCGAAAAACGACAGAGTTAGAATTTGGGACGTTTTGGGCTCTAGCTTCAAAACGAAGCATCGGATTGGAAAACGGATTTCAGATTTGGAATCAGCGTCAAATTCTTTATCTGTATGGTGAGTTTCAAGTCAATCGGAGAGAAAAAAATTTTCAACATTTTTCGAAAAAACGACAGAGTTAGAATTTTTGCGATGGCTGCCTACTGTAGAGCCAAAACGAAGCATCGGATGGGAAAACGGAGGCCAGATTCGGATTCAGCGTCAAATTCTACATGGAAATGGTGTATTTCCAGCTCAATCGGAGAGAAAAAATTTTCACTGACGTCCCCCCCCCTCTGGACAGCTTGCTTCGATTTTGGCTTCTAGTGGACGGATTTTGTCGTGCGATAGCTCGTTTGAAAGCTAAGAGTGAGACAAATTCAGTGAAAGAATCGGCTTGTTCCTATCTGTCTTCGTTTAGATGTGAGACGCCATTTAAGATTTTGGGACATTGGCGAAAAACGACAGAGTTAGAATTTGGGACGTTTTGGGCTCTAGCTTCAAAACGAAGCATCGGATTGGAAAACGGATTTCAGATTTGGAATCAGCGTCAAATTCTTTATCTGTATGGTGAGTTTCAAGTCAATCGGAGAGAAAAAATTTTCAACATTTTTCGAAAAAACGACAGAGTTAGAATTTTTGCGATGGCTGCCTACTGTAGAGCCCAAACGAAGCATCGGATGAGAAAACGGAGGCCAGATTCGGATTCAGCGTGAAATTCTACATGGAAATGGTGTATTTCCAGCTCAATCGGAGAGAAAAAATTTTCACTGACGTCCCCCCCCCTCTGGACAGCTTGCTTCGATTTTGGCTTCTAGTGGACGGATTTTGTCGTGCGATAGCTCGTTTGAAAGCTAAGAGTGAGACAAATTCAGTGAAAGAATCGGCTTGTTCCTATCTGTCTTCGTTTAGATGTGAGACGCCATTTAAGATTTTGGGACATTGGCGAAAAACGACAGAGTTAGAATTTGGGACGTTTTGGGCTCTAGCTTCAAAACGAAGCATCGGATTGGAAAACGGATTTCAGATTTGGAATCAGCGTCAAATTCTTTATCTGTATGGTGAGTTTCAAGTCAATCGGAGAGAAAAAATTTTCAACATTTTTCGAAAAAACGACAGAGTTAGAATTTTTGCGATGGCTGCCTACTGTAGAGCCAAAACGAAGCATCGGATGGGAAAACGGAGGCCAGATTCGGATTCAGCGTCAAATTCTACATGGAAATGGTGTATTTCCAGCTCAATCGGAGAGAAAAAATTTTCACTGACGTCCCCCCCCCTCTGGACAGCTTGCTTCGATTTTGGCTTCTAGTGGACGGATTTTGTCGTGCGATAGCTCGTTTGAAAGCTAAGAGTGAGACAAATTCAGTGAAAGAATCGGCTTGTTCCTATCTGTCTTCGTTTAGATGTGAGACGCCATTTAAGATTTTGGGACATTGGCGAAAAACGACAGAGTTAGAATTTGGGACGTTTTGGGCTCTAGCTTCAAAACGAAGCATCGGATTGGAAAACGGATTTCAGATTTGGAATCAGCGTCAAATTCTTTATCTGTATGGTGAGTTTCAAGTCAATCGGAGAGAAAAAATTTTCAACATTTTTCGAAAAAACGACAGAGTTAGAATTTTTGCGATGGCTGCCTACTGTAGAGCCAAAACGAAGCATCGGATGGGAAAACGGAGGCCAGATTCGGATTCAGCGTCAAATTCTACATGGAAATGGTGTATTTCCAGCTCAATCGGAGAGAAAAAATTTTCACTGACGTCCCCCCCCCTCTGGACAGCTTGCTTCGATTTTGGCTTCTAGTGGACGGATTTTGTCGTGCGATAGCTCGTTTGAAAGCTAAGAGTGAGACAAATTCAGTGAAAGAATCGGCTTGTTCCTATCTGTCTTCGTTTAGATGTGAGACGCCATTTAAGATTTTGGGACATTGGCGAAAAACGACAGAGTTAGAATTTGGGACGTTTTGGGCTCTAGCTTCAAAACGAAGCATCGGATTGGAAAACGGATTTCAGATTTGGAATCAGCGTCAAATTCTTTATCTGTATGGTGAGTTTCAAGTCAATCGGAGAGAAAAAATTTTCAACATTTTTCGAAAAAACGACAGAGTTAGAATTTTTGCGATGGCTGCCTACTGTAGAGCCAAAACGAAGCATCGGATGGGAAAACGGAGGCCAGATTCGGATTCAGCGTCAAATTCTACATGGAAATGGTGTATTTCCAGCTCAATCGGAGAGAAAAAATTTTCACTGACGTCCCCCCCCCTCTGGACAGCTTGCTTCGATTTTGGCTTCTAGTGGACGGATTTTGTCGTGCGATAGCTCGTTTGAAAGCTAAGAGTGAGACAAATTCAGTGAAAGAATCGGCTTGTTCCTATCTGTCTTCGTTTAGATGTGAGACGCCATTTAAGATTTTGGGACATTGGCGAAAAACGACAGAGTTAGAATTTGGGACGTTTTGGGCTCTAGCTTCAAAACGAAGCATCGGATTGGAAAACGGATTTCAGATTTGGAATCAGCGTCAAATTCTTTATCTGTATGGTGAGTTTCAAGTCAATCGGAGAGAAAAAATTTTCAACATTTTTCGAAAAAACGACAGAGTTAGAATTTTTGCGATGGCTGCCTACTGTAGAGCCAAAACGAAGCATCGGATGGGAAAACGGAGGCCAGATTCGGATTCAGCGTCAAATTCTACATGGAAATGGTGTATTTCCAGCTCAATCGGAGAGAAAAAATTTTCACTGACGTCCCCCCCCCCTCTGGACAGCTTGCTTCGATTTTGGCTTCTAGTGGACGGATTTTGTCGTGCGATAGCTCGTTTGAAAGCTAAGAGTGAGACAAATTCAGTGAAAGAATCGGCTTGTTCCTATCTGTCTTCGTTTAGATGTGAGACGCCATTTAAGATTTTGGGACATTGGCGAAAAACGACAGAGTTAGAATTTGGGACGTTTTGGGCTCTAGCTTCAAAACGAAGCATCGGATTGGAAAACGGATTTCAGATTTGGAATCAGCGTCAAATTCTTTATCTGTATGGTGAGTTTCAAGTCAATCGGAGAGAAAAAATTTTCAACATTTTTCGAAAAAACGACAGAGTTAGAATTTTTGCGATGGCTGCCTACTGTAGAGCCAAAACGAAGCATCGGATGGGAAAACGGAGGCCAGATTCGGATTCAGCGTCAAATTCTACATGGAAATGGTGTATTTCCAGCTCAATCGGAGAGAAAAAATTTTCACTGACGTCCCCCCCCCTCTGGACAGCTTGCTTCGATTTTGGCTTCTAGTGGACGGATTTTGTCGTGCGATAGCTCGTTTGAAAGCTAAGAGTGAGACAAATTCAGTGAAAGAATCGGCTTGTTCCTATCTGTCTTCGTTTAGATGTGAGACGCCATTTAAGATTTTGGGACATTGGCGAAAAACGACAGAGTTAGAATTTGGGACGTTTTGGGCTCTAGCTTCAAAACGAAGCATCGGATTGGAAAACGGATTTCAGATTTGGAATCAGCGTCAAATTCTTTATCTGTATGGTGAGTTTCAAGTCAATCGGAGAGAAAAAATTTTCAACATTTTTCGAAAAAACGACAGAGTTAGAATTTTTGCGATGGCTGCCTACTGTAGAGCCAAAACGAAGCATCGGATGGGAAAACGGAGGCCAGATTCGGATTCAGCGTGAAATTCTACATGGAAATGGTGTATTTCCAGCTCAATCGGAGAGAAAAAATTTTCACTGACGTCCCCCCCCCTCTGGACAGCTTGCTTCGATTTTGGCTTCTAGTGGACGGATTTTGTCGTGCGATAGCTCGTTTGAAAGCTAAGAGTGAGACAAATTCAGTGAAAGAATCGGCTTGTTCCTATCTGTCTTCGTTTAGATGTGAGACGCCATTTAAGATTTTGGGACATTGGCGAAAAACGACAGAGTTAGAATTTGGGACGTTTTGGGCTCTAGCTTCAAAACGAAGCATCGGATTGGAAAACGGATTTCAGATTTGGAATCAGCGTCAAATTCTTTATCTGTATGGTGAGTTTCAAGTCAATCGGAGAGAAAAAATTTTCAACATTTTTCGAAAAAACGACAGAGTTAGAATTTTTGCGATGGCTGCCTACTGTAGAGCCAAAACGAAGCATCGGATGAGAAAACGGAGGCCAGATTCGGATTCAGCGTGAAATTCTACATGGAAATGGTGTATTTCCAGCGAAATCGGAGAGAAAAAATTTTCACTGACGTCCCCCCCCCTCTGGACAGCTTGCTTCGATTTTGGCTTCTAGTGGACGGATTTTGTCGTGCGATAGCTCGTTTGAAAGCTAAGAGTGAGACAAATTCAGTGAAAGAATCGGCTTGTTCCTATCTGTCTTCGTTTAGATGTGAGACGCCATTTAAGATTTTGGGACATTGGCGAAAAACGACAGAGTTAGAATTTGGGACGTTTTGGGCTCTAGCTTCAAAACGAAGCATCGGATTGGAAAACGGATTTCAGATTTGGAATCAGCGTCAAATTCTTTATCTGTATGGTGAGTTTCAAGTCAATCGGAGAGAAAAAATTTTCAACATTTTTCGAAAAAACGACAGAGTTAGAATTTTTGCGATGGCTGCCTACTGTAGAGCCAAAACGAAGCATCGGATGGGAAAACGGAGGCCAGATTCGGATTCAGCGTCAAATTCTACATGGAAATGGTGTATTTCCAGCTCAATCGGAGAGAAAAAATTTTCACTGACGTCCCCCCCCCTCTGGACAGCTTGCTTCGATTTTGGCTTCTAGTGGACGGATTTTGTCGTGCGATAGCTCGTTTGAAAGCTAAGAGTGAGACAAATTCAGTGAAAGAATCGGCTTGTTCCTATCTGTCTTCGTTTAGATGTGAGACGCCATTTAAGATTTTGGGACATTGGCGAAAAACGACAGAGTTAGAATTTGGGACGTTTTGGGCTCTAGCTTCAAAACGAAGCATCGGATTGGAAAACGGATTTCAGATTTGGAATCAGCGTCAAATTCTTTATCTGTATGGTGAGTTTCAAGTCAATCGGAGAGAAAAAATTTTCAACATTTTTCGAAAAAACGACAGAGTTAGAATTTTTGCGATGGCTGCCTACTGTAGAGCCAAAACGAAGCATCGGATGGGAAAACGGAGGCCAGATTCGGATTCAGCGTCAAATTCTACATGGAAATGGTGTATTTCCAGCTCAATCGGAGAGAAAAAATTTTCACTGACGTCCCCCCCCCTCTGGACAGCTTGCTTCGATTTTGGCTTCTAGTGGACGGATTTTGTCGTGCGATAGCTCGTTTGAAAGCTAAGAGTGAGACAAATTCAGTGAAAGAATCGGCTTGTTCCTATCTGTCTTCGTTTAGATGTGAGACGCCATTTAAGATTTTGGGACATTGGCGAAAAACGACAGAGTTAGAATTTGGGACGTTTTGGGCTCTAGCTTCAAAACGAAGCATCGGATTGGAAAACGGATTTCAGATTTGGAATCAGCGTCAAATTCTTTATCTGTATGGTGAGTTTCAAGTCAATCGGAGAGAAAAAATTTTCAACATTTTTCGAAAAAACGACAGAGTTAGAATTTTTGCGATGGCTGCCTACTGTAGAGCCAAAACGAAGCATCGGATGGGAAAACGGAGGCCAGATTCGGAATCAGCGTCAAATTCTACATGGAAATGGTGTATTTCCAGCTCAATCGGAGAGAAAAAATTTTCACTGACGTCCCCCCCCCCTCTGGACAGCTTGCTTCGATTTTGGCTTCTAGTGGACGGATTTTGTCGTGCGATAGCTCGTTTGAAAGCTAAGAGTGAGACAAATTCAGTGAAAGAATCGGCTTGTTCCTATCTGTCTTCGTTTAGATGTGAGACGCCATTTAAGATTTTGGGACATTGGCGAAAAACGACAGAGTTAGAATTTGGGACGTTTTGGGCTCTAGCTTCAAAACGAAGCATCGGATTGGAAAACGGATTTCAGATTTGGAATCAGCGTCAAATTCTTTATCTGTATGGTGAGTTTCAAGTCAATCGGAGAGAAAAAATTTTCAACATTTTTCGAAAAAACGACAGAGTTAGAATTTTTGCGATGGCTGCCTACTGTAGAGCCAAAACGAAGCATCGGATGGGAAAACGGAGGCCAGATTCGGATTCAGCGTCAAATTCTACATGGAAATGGTGTATTTCCAGCGAAATCGGAGAGAAAAAATTTTCACTGACGTCCCCCCCCCTCTGGACAGCTTGCTTCGATTTTGGCTTCTAGTGGACGGATTTTGTCGTGCGATAGCTCGTTTGAAAGCTAAGAGTGAGACAAATTCAGTGAAAGAATCGGCTTGTTCCTATCTGTCTTCGTTTAGATGTGAGACGCCATTTAAGATTTTGGGACATTGGCGAAAAACGACAGAGTTAGAATTTGGGACGTTTTGGGCTCTAGCTTCAAAACGAAGCATCGGATTGGAAAACGGATTTCAGATTTGGAATCAGCGTCAAATTCTTTATCTGTATGGTGAGTTTCAAGTCAATCGGAGAGAAAAAATTTTCAACATTTTTCGAAAAAACGACAGAGTTAGAATTTTTGCGATGGCTGCCTACTGTAGAGCCCAAACGAAGCATCGGATGGGAAAACGGAGGCCAGATTCGGATTCAGCGTCAAATTCTACATGGAAATGGTGTATTTCCAGCTCAATCGGAGAGAAAAAATTTTCACTGACGTCCCCCCCCCTCTGGACAGCTTGCTTCGATTTTGGCTTCTAGTGGACGGATTTTGTCGTGCGATAGCTCGTTTGAAAGCTAAGAGTGAGACAAATTCAGTGAAAGAATCGGCTTGTTCCTATCTGTCTTCGTTTAGATGTGAGACGCCATTTAAGATTTTGGGACATTGGCGAAAAACGACAGAGTTAGAATTTGGGACGTTTTGGGCTCTAGCTTCAAAACGAAGCATCGGATTGGAAAACGGATTTCAGATTTGGAATCAGCGTCAAATTCTTTATCTGTATGGTGAGTTTCAAGTCAATCGGAGAGAAAAAATTTTCAACATTTTTCGAAAAAACGACAGAGTTAGAATTTTTGCGATGGCTGCCTACTGTAGAGCCAAAACGAAGCATCGGATGGGAAAACGGAGGCCAGATTCGGATTCAGCGTCAAATTCTACATGGAAATGGTGTATTTCCAGCGAAATCGGAGAGAAAAAATTTTCACTGACGTCCCCCCCCCCTCTGGACAGCTTGCTTCGATTTTGGCTTCTAGTGGACGGATTTTGTCGTGCGATAGCTCGTTTGAAAGCTAAGAGTGAGACAAATTCAGTGAAAGAATCGGCTTGTTCCTATCTGTCTTCGTTTAGATGTGAGACGCCATTTAAGATTTTGGGACATTGGCGAAAAACGACAGAGTTAGAATTTGGGACGTTTTGGGCTCTAGCTTCAAAACGAAGCATCGGATTGGAAAACGGATTTCAGATTTGGAATCAGCGTCAAATTCTTTATCTGTATGGTGAGTTTCAAGTCAATCGGAGAGAAAAAATTTTCAACATTTTTCGAAAAAACGACAGAGTTAGAATTTGGGACGTTTTGGTGTGTAGCGCCCAAACGAAGCATCGGATGAGAAAACGGAGGCCAGATTCGGAATCTACGTGAAATTTTGGGTTAGGAAGGATGTTTCCAGCGAAATCGGAGAGAAAAAATTTTCACTGACGTCCCCCCCCCTCTGGACAGCTTGCTTCGATTTTGGCTTCTAGTGGACGGATTTTGTCGTGCGATAGCTCGTTTGAAAGCTAAGAGTGAGACAAATTCAGTGAAAGAATCGGCTTGTTCCTATCTGTCTTCGTTTAGATGTGAGACGCCATTTAAGATTTTGGGACATTGGCGAAAAACGACAGAGTTAGAATTTGGGACGTTTTGGGCTCTAGCTTCAAAACGAAGCATCGGATTGGAAAACGGATTTCAGATTTGGAATCAGCGTCAAATTCTTTATCTGTATGGTGAGTTTCAAGTCAATCGGAGAGAAAAAATTTTCAACATTTTTCGAAAAAACGACAGAGTTAGAATTTTTGCGATGGCTGCCTACTGTAGAGCCAAAACGAAGCATCGGATGGGAAAACGGAGGCCAGATTCGGATTCAGCGTCAAATTCTACATGGAAATGGTGTATTTCCAGCGAAATCGGAGAGAAAAAATTTTCACTGACGTCCCCCCCCCCTCTGGACAGCTTGCTTCGATTTTGGCTTCTAGTGGACGGATTTTGTCGTGCGATAGCTCGTTTGAAAGCTAAGAGTGAGACAAATTCAGTGAAAGAATCGGCTTGTTCCTATCTGTCTTCGTTTAGATGTGAGACGCCATTTAAGATTTTGGGACATTGGCGAAAAACGACAGAGTTAGAATTTGGGACGTTTTGGGCTCTAGCTTCAAAACGAAGCATCGGATTGGAAAACGGATTTCAGATTTGGAATCAGCGTCAAATTCTTTATCTGTATGGTGAGTTTCAAGTCAATCGGAGAGAAAAAATTTTCAACATTTTTCGAAAAAACGACAGAGTTAGAATTTTTGCGATGGCTGCCTACTGTAGCGCCCAAACGAAGCATCGGATGAGAAAACGGAGGCCAGATTCGGATTCAGCGTCAAATTCTACATGGAAATGGTGTATTTCCAGCGAAATCGGAGAGAAAAAATTTTCACTGACGTCCCCCCCCCTCTGGACAGCTTGCTTCGATTTTGGCTTCTAGTGGACGGATTTTGTCGTGCGATAGCTCGTTTGAAAGCTAAGAGTGAGACAAATTCAGTGAAAGAATCGGCTTGTTCCTATCTGTCTTCGTTTAGATGTGAGACGCCATTTAAGATTTTGGGACATTGGCGAAAAACGACAGAGTTAGAATTTGGGACGTTTTGGGCTCTAGCTTCAAAACGAAGCATCGGATTGGAAAACGGATTTCAGATTTGGAATCAGCGTCAAATTCTTTATCTGTATGGTGAGTTTCAAGTCAATCGGAGAGAAAAAATTTTCAACATTTTTCGAAAAAACGACAGAGTTAGAATTTGGGACGTTTTGGTGTGTAGCGCCCAAACGAAGCATCGGATGAGAAAACGGAGGCCAGATTCGGAATCTACGTGAAATTTTGGGTTAGGAAGGATGTTTCCAGCGAAATCGGAGAGAAAAAATTTTCACTGACGTCCCCCCCCCTCTGGACAGCTTGCTTCGATTTTGGCTTCTAGTGGACGGATTTTGTCGTGCGATAGCTCGTTTGAAAGCTAAGAGTGAGACAAATTCAGTGAAAGAATCGGCTTGTTCCTATCTGTCTTCGTTTAGATGTGAGACGCCATTTAAGATTTTGGGACATTGGCGAAAAACGACAGAGTTAGAATTTGGGACGTTTTGGGCTCTAGCTTCAAAACGAAGCATCGGATTGGAAAACGGATTTCAGATTTGGAATCAGCGTCAAATTCTTTATCTGTATGGTGAGTTTCAAGTCAATCGGAGAGAAAAAATTTTCAACATTTTTCGAAAAAACGACAGAGTTAGAATTTGGGACGTTTTGGTGTGTAGCGCCCAAACGAAGCATCGGATGAGAAAACGGAGGCCAGATTCGGAATCTACGTGAAATTCTACATGGAAATGGTGTATTTCCAGCGAAATCGGAGAGAAAAAATTTTCACTGACGTCCCCCCCCCTCTGGACAGCTTGCTTCGATTTTGGCTTCTAGTGGACGGATTTTGTCGTGCGATAGCTCGTTTGAAAGCTAAGAGTGAGACAAATTCAGTGAAAGAATCGGCTTGTTCCTATCTGTCTTCGTTTAGATGTGAGACGCCATTTAAGATTTTGGGACATTGGCGAAAAACGACAGAGTTAGAATTTGGGACGTTTTGGGCTGTAGCTTCAAAACGAAGCATCGGATGGAAAACGGATTTCAGATTTGGAATCAGCGTCAAATTCTTTATCTGTATGGTGAGTTTCAAGTCAATCGGAGAGAAAAAATTTTCAACATTTTTCGAAAAAACGACAGAGTTAGAATTTTTGCGATGGCTGCCTACTGTAGCGCCCAAACGAAGCATCGGATGAGAAAACGGAGGCCAGATTCGGAATCTACGTGAAATTTTGGGTTAGGAAGGATGTTTCCAGCGAAATCGGAGAGAAAAAATTTTCACTGACGTCCCCCCCCCTCTGGACAGCTTGCTTCGATTTTGGCTTCTAGTGGACGGATTTTGTCGTGCGATAGCTCGTTTGAAAGCTAAGAGTGAGACAAATTCAGTGAAAGAATCGGCTTGTTCCTATCTGTCTTCGTTTAGATGTGAGACGCCATTTAAGATTTTGGGACATTGGCGAAAAACGACAGAGTTAGAATTTGGGACGTTTTGGGCTCTAGCTTCAAAACGAAGCATCGGATTGGAAAACGGATTTCAGATTTGGAATCAGCGTCAAATTCTTTATCTGTATGGTGAGTTTCAAGTCAATCGGAGAGAAAAAATTTTCAACATTTTTCGAAAAAACGACAGAGTTAGAATTTGGGACGTTTTGGTGTGTAGCGCCCAAACGAAGCATCGGATGAGAAAACGGAGGCCAGATTCGGAATCTACGTGAAATTTTGGGTTAGGAAGGATGTTTCCAGCGAAATCGGAGAGAAAAAATTTTCACTGACGTCCCCCCCCCTCTGGACAGCTTGCTTCGATTTTGGCTTCTAGTGGACGGATTTTGTCGTGCGATAGCTCGTTTGAAAGCTAAGAGTGAGACAAATTCAGTGAAAGAATCGGCTTGTTCCTATCTGTCTTCGTTTAGATGTGAGACGCCATTTAAGATTTTGGGACATTGGCGAAAAACGACAGAGTTAGAATTTGGGACGTTTTGGGCTCTAGCTTCAAAACGAAGCATCGGATTGGAAAACGGATTTCAGATTTGGAATCAGCGTCAAATTCTTTATCTGTATGGTGAGTTTCAAGTCAATCGGAGAGAAAAAATTTTCAACATTTTTCGAAAAAACGACAGAGTTAGAATTTGGGACGTTTTGGTGTGTAGCGCCCAAACGAAGCATCGGATGAGAAAACGGAGGCCAGATTCGGAATCTACGTGAAATTTTGGGTGAGGAAGGATGTTTCCAGCGAAATCGGAGAGAAAAAATTTTCACTGACGTCCCCCCCCCCTCTGGACAGCTTGCTTCGATTTTGGCTTCTAGTGGACGGATTTTGTCGTGCGATAGCTCGTTTGAAAGCTAAGAGTGAGACAAATTCAGTGAAAGAATCGGCTTGTTCCTATCTGTCTTCGTTTAGATGTGAGACGCCATTTAAGATTTTGGGACATTGGCGAAAAACGACAGAGTTAGAATTTGGGACGTTTTGGGCTCTAGCTTCAAAACGAAGCATCGGATTGGAAAACGGATTTCAGATTTGGAATCAGCGTCAAATTCTTTATCTGTATGGTGAGTTTCAAGTCAATCGGAGAGAAAAAATTTTCAACATTTTTCGAAAAAACGACAGAGTTAGAATTTGGGACGTTTTGGTGTGTAGCGCCCAAACGAAGCATCGGATGAGAAAACGGAGGCCAGATTCGGAATCTACGTGAAATTTTGGGTTAGGAAGGATGTTTCCAGCGAAATCGGAGAGAAAAAATTTTCACTGACGTCCCCCCCCCTCTGGACAGCTTGCTTCGATTTTGGCTTCTAGTGGACGGATTTTGTCGTGCGATAGCTCGTTTGAAAGCTAAGAGTGAGACAAATTCAGTGAAAGAATCGGCTTGTTCCTATCTGTCTTCGTTTAGATGTGAGACGCCATTTAAGATTTTGGGACATTGGCGAAAAACGACAGAGTTAGAATTTGGGACGTTTTGGGCTCTAGCTTCAAAACGAAGCATCGGATTGGAAAACGGATTTCAGATTTGGAATCAGCGTCAAATTCTTTATCTGTATGGTGAGTTTCAAGTCAATCGGAGAGAAAAAATTTTCAACATTTTTCGAAAAAACGACAGAGTTAGAATTTGGGACGTTTTGGTGTGTAGCGCCCAAACGAAGCATCGGATGAGAAAACGGAGGCCAGATTCGGAATCTACGTGAAATTTTGGGTTAGGAAGGATGTTTCCAGCGAAATCGGAGAGAAAAAATTTTCACTGACGTCCCCCCCCCTCTGGACAGCTTGCTTCGATTTTGGCTTCTAGTGGACGGATTTTGTCGTGCGATAGCTCGTTTGAAAGCTAAGAGTGAGACAAATTCAGTGAAAGAATCGGCTTGTTCCTATCTGTCTTCGTTTAGATGTGAGACGCCATTTAAGATTTTGGGACATTGGCGAAAAACGACAGAGTTAGAATTTGGGACGTTTTGGGCTCTAGCTTCAAAACGAAGCATCGGATTGGAAAACGGATTTCAGATTTGGAATCAGCGTCAAATTCTTTATCTGTATGGTGAGTTTCAAGTCAATCGGAGAGAAAAAATTTTCAACATTTTTCGAAAAAACGACAGAGTTAGAATTTGGGACGTTTTGGTGTGTAGCGCCCAAACGAAGCATCGGATGAGAAAACGGAGGCCGGATTCGGAATCTACGTGAAATTTTGGGTTAGGAAGGATGTTTCCAGCGAAATCGGAGAGAAAAAATTTTCACTGACGTCCCCCCCCCTCTGGACAGCTTGCTTCGATTTTGGCTTCTAGTGGACGGATTTTGTCGTGCGATAGCTCGTTTGAAAGCTAAGAGTGAGACAAATTCAGTGAAAGAATCGGCTTGTTCCTATCTGTCTTCGTTTAGATGTGAGACGCCATTTAAGATTTTGGGACATTGGCGAAAAACGACAGAGTTAGAATTTGGGACGTTTTGGGCTCTAGCTTCAAAACGAAGCATCGGATTGGAAAACGGATTTCAGATTTGGAATCAGCGTCAAATTCTTTATCTGTATGGTGAGTTTCAAGTCAATCGGAGAGAAAAAATTTTCAACATTTTTCGAAAAAACGACAGAGTTAGAATTTGGGACGTTTTGGTGTGTAGCGCCCAAACGAAGCATCGGATGAGAAAACGGAGGCCAGATTCGGATTCAGCGTCAAATTCTACATGGAAAGGGTGTATATCCAGCGAAATCGGAGAGAAAAAATTTTCGGCTGACGTCCCCCCCCCTCTGGACAGCTTGCTTCGATTTTGGCTTCTAGTGGACGGATTTTGTCGTGCGATAGCTCGTTTGAAAGCTAAGAGTGAGACAAATTCAGTGAAAGAATCGGCTTGTTCCTATCTGTCTTCGTTTAGATGTGAGACGCCATTTAAGATTTTGGGACATTGGCGAAAAACGACAGAGTTAGAATTTGGGACGTTTTGGGCTCTAGCTTCAAAACGAAGCATCGGATTGGAAAACGGATTTCAGATTTGGAATCAGCGTCAAATTCTTTATCTGTATGGTGAGTTTCAAGTCAATCGGAGAGAAAAAATTTTCAACATTTTTCGAAAAAACGACAGAGTTAGAATTTGGGACGTTTTGGTGTGTAGCGCCCAAACGAAGCATCGGATGAGAAAACGGAGGCCAGATTCGGAATCTACGTGAAATTTTGGGTTAGGAAGGATGTTTCCAGCGAAATCGGAGAGAAAAAATTTTCGGCTGACGTCCCCCCCCCTCTGGACAGCTTGCTTCGATTTTGGCTTCTAGTGGACGGATTTTGTCGTGCGATAGCTCGTTTGAAAGCTAAGAGTGAGACAAATTCAGTGAAAGAATCGGCTTGTTCCTATCTGTCTTCGTTTAGATGTGAGACGCCATTTAAGATTTTGGGACATTGGCGAAAAACGACAGAGTTAGAATTTGGGACGTTTTGGGCTCTAGCTTCAAAACGAAGCATCGGATTGGAAAACGGATTTCAGATTTGGAATCAGCGTCAAATTCTTTATCTGTATGGTGAGTTTCAAGTCAATCGGAGAGAAAAAATTTTCAACATTTTTCGAAAAAACGACAGAGTTAGAATTTTTGCGATGGCTGCCTACTGTAGCGCCCAAACGAAGCATCGGATGAGAAAACGGAGGCCAGATTCGGAATCTACGTGAAATTTTGGGTTAGGAAGGATGTTTCCAGCGAAATCGGAGAGAAAAAATTTTCACTGACGTCCCCCCCCCTCTGGACAGCTTGCTTCGATTTTGGCTTCTAGTGGACGGATTTTGTCGTGCGATAGCTCGTTTGAAAGCTAAGAGTGAGACAAATTCAGTGAAAGAATCGGCTTGTTCCTATCTGTCTTCGTTTAGATGTGAGACGCCATTTAAGATTTTGGGACATTGGCGAAAAACGACAGAGTTAGAATTTGGGACGTTTTGGGCTCTAGCTTCAAAACGAAGCATCGGATTGGAAAACGGATTTCAGATTTGGAATCAGCGTCAAATTCTTTATCTGTATGGTGAGTTTCAAGTCAATCGGAGAGAAAAAATTTTCAACATTTTTCGAAAAAACGACAGAGTTAGAATTTGGGACGTTTTGCTGTGTAGCGCCCAAACGAAGCATCGGATGAGAAAACGGAGGCCAGATTCGGAATCTACGTGAAATTTTGGGTTAGGAAGGATGTTTCCAGCGAAATCGGAGAGAAAAAATTTTCACTGACGTCCCCCCCCCTCTGGACAGCTTGCTTCGATTTTGGCTTCTAGTGGACGGATTTTGTCGTGCGATAGCTCGTTTGAAAGCTAAGAGTGAGACAAATTCAGTGAAAGAATCGGCTTGTTCCTATCTGTCTTCGTTTAGATGTGAGACGCCATTTAAGATTTTGGGACATTGGCGAAAAACGACAGAGTTAGAATTTGGGACGTTTTGGGCTCTAGCTTCAAAACGAAGCATCGGATTGGAAAACGGATTTCAGATTTGGAATCAGCGTCAAATTCTTTATCTGTATGGTGAGTTTCAAGTCAATCGGAGAGAAAAAATTTTCAACATTTTTCGAAAAAACGACAGAGTTAGAATTTGGGACGTTTTGGTGTGTAGCGCCCAAACGAAGCATCGGATGAGAAAACGGAGGCCGGATTCGGAATCTACGTGAAATTTTGGGTTAGGAAGGATGTTTCCAGCGAAATCGGAGAGAAAAAATTTTCACTGACGTCCCCCCCCCTCTGGACAGCTTGCTTCGATTTTGGCTTCTAGTGGACGGATTTTGTCGTGCGATAGCTCGTTTGAAAGCTAAGAGTGAGACAAATTCAGTGAAAGAATCGGCTTGTTCCTATCTGTCTTCGTTTAGATGTGAGACGCCATTTAAGATTTTGGGACATTGGCGAAAAACGACAGAGTTAGAATTTGGGACGTTTTGGGCTCTAGCTTCAAAACGAAGCATCGGATTGGAAAACGGATTTCAGATTTGGAATCAGCGTCAAATTCTTTATCTGTATGGTGAGTTTCAAGTCAATCGGAGAGAAAAAATTTTCAACATTTTTCGAAAAAACGACAGAGTTAGAATTTTTGCGATGGCTGCCTACTGTAGCGCCCAAACGAAGCATCGGATGAGAAAACGGAGGCCAGATTCGGAATCTACGTGAAATTCTACATGGAAGGATGTTTCCAGCGAAATCGGAGAGAAAAAATTTTCACTGACGTCCCCCCCCCTCTGGACAGCTTGCTTCGATTTTGGCTTCTAGTGGACGGATTTTGTCGTGCGATAGCTCGTTTGAAAGCTAAGAGTGAGACAAATTCAGTGAAAGAATCGGCTTGTTCCTATCTGTCTTCGTTTAGATGTGAGACGCCATTTAAGATTTTGGGACATTGGCGAAAAACGACAGAGTTAGAATTTGGGACGTTTTGGGCTCTAGCTTCAAAACGAAGCATCGGATTGGAAAACGGATTTCAGATTTGGAATCAGCGTCAAATTCTTTATCTGTATGGTGAGTTTCAAGTCAATCGGAGAGAAAAAATTTTCAACATTTTTCGAAAAAACGACAGAGTTAGAATTTGGGACGTTTTGGTGTGTAGCGCCCAAACGAAGCATCGGATGAGAAAACGGAGGCCGGATTCGGAATCTACGTGAAATTTTGGGTTAGGAAGGATGTTTCCAGCGAAATCGGAGAGAAAAAATTTTCACTGACGTCCCCCCCCCCTCTGGACAGCTTGCTTCGATTTTGGCTTCTAGTGGACGGATTTTGTCGTGCGATAGCTCGTTTGAAAGCTAAGAGTGAGACAAATTCAGTGAAAGAATCGGCTTGTTCCTATCTGTCTTCGTTTAGATGTGAGACGCCATTTAAGATTTTGGGACATTGGCGAAAAACGACAGAGTTAGAATTTGGGACGTTTTGGGCTCTAGCTTCAAAACGAAGCATCGGATTGGAAAACGGATTTCAGATTTGGAATCAGCGTCAAATTCTTTATCTGTATGGTGAGTTTCAAGTCAATCGGAGAGAAAAAATTTTCAACATTTTTCGAAAAAACGACAGAGTTAGAATTTGGGACGTTTTGGTGTGTAGCGCCCAAACGAAGCATCGGATGAGAAAACGGAGGCCAGATTCGGAATCTACGTGAAATTTTGGGTTAGGAAGGATGTTTCCAGCGAAATCGGAGAGAAAAAATTTTCGGCTGACGTCCCCCCCCCTCTGGACAGCTTGCTTCGATTTTGGCTTCTAGTGGACGGATTTTGTCGTGCGATAGCTCGTTTGAAAGCTAAGAGTGAGACAAATTCAGTGAAAGAATCGGCTTGTTCCTATCTGTCTTCGTTTAGATGTGAGACGCCATTTAAGATTTTGGGACATTGGCGAAAAACGACAGAGTTAGAATTTGGGACGTTTTGGGCTCTAGCTTCAAAACGAAGCATCGGATTGGAAAACGGATTTCAGATTTGGAATCAGCGTCAAATTCTTTATCTGTATGGTGAGTTTCAAGTCAATCGGAGAGAAAAAATTTTCAACATTTTTCGAAAAAACGACAGAGTTAGAATTTGGGACGTTTTGGTGTGTAGCGCCCAAACGAAGCATCGGATGAGAAAACGGAGGCCAGATTCGGAATCTACGTGAAATTTTGGGTTAGGAAGGATGTTTCCAGCGAAATCGGAGAGAAAAAATTTTCACTGACGTCCCCCCCCCCTCTGGACAGCTTGCTTCGATTTTGGCTTCTAGTGGACGGATTTTGTCGTGCGATAGCTCGTTTGAAAGCTAAGAGTGAGACAAATTCAGTGAAAGAATCGGCTTGTTCCTATCTGTCTTCGTTTAGATGTGAGACGCCATTTAAGATTTTGGGACATTGGCGAAAAACGACAGAGTTAGAATTTGGGACGTTTTGGGCTCTAGCTTCAAAACGAAGCATCGGATTGGAAAACGGATTTCAGATTTGGAATCAGCGTCAAATTCTTTATCTGTATGGTGAGTTTCAAGTCAATCGGAGAGAAAAAATTTTCAACATTTTTCGAAAAAACGACAGAGTTAGAATTTGGGACGTTTTGGTGTGTAGCGCCCAAACGAAGCATCGGATGAGAAAACGGAGGCCAGATTCGGAATCTACGTGAAATTTTGGGTGAGGAAGGATGTTTCCAGCGAAATCGGAGAGAAAAAATTTTCACTGACGTCCCCCCCCCCTCTGGACAGCTTGCTTCGATTTTGGCTTCTAGTGGACGGATTTTGTCGTGCGATAGCTCGTTTGAAAGCTAAGAGTGAGACAAATTCAGTGAAAGAATCGGCTTGTTCCTATCTGTCTTCGTTTAGATGTGAGACGCCATTTAAGATTTTGGGACATTGGCGAAAAACGACAGAGTTAGAATTTGGGACGTTTTGGGCTCTAGCTTCAAAACGAAGCATCGGATTGGAAAACGGATTTCAGATTTGGAATCAGCGTCAAATTCTTTATCTGTATGGTGAGTTTCAAGTCAATCGGAGAGAAAAAATTTTCAACATTTTTCGAAAAAACGACAGAGTTAGAATTTTTGACGTTTTGGTGTGTAGCGCCCAAACGAAGCATCGGATGAGAAAACGGAGGCCAGATTCGGAATCTACGTGAAATTTTGGGTTAGGAAGGATGTTTCCAGCGAAATCGGAGAGAAAAAATTTTCACTGACGTCCCCCCCCCTCTGGACAGCTTGCTTCGATTTTGGCTTCTAGTGGACGGATTTTGTCGTGCGATAGCTCGTTTGAAAGCTAAGAGTGAGACAAATTCAGTGAAAGAATCGGCTTGTTCCTATCTGTCTTCGTTTAGATGTGAGACGCCATTTAAGATTTTGGGACATTGGCGAAAAACGACAGAGTTAGAATTTGGGACGTTTTGGGCTCTAGCTTCAAAACGAAGCATCGGATTGGAAAACGGATTTCAGATTTGGAATCAGCGTCAAATTCTTTATCTGTATGGTGAGTTTCAAGTCAATCGGAGAGAAAAAATTTTCAACATTTTTCGAAAAAACGACAGAGTTAGAATTTGGGACGTTTTGGTGTGTAGCGCCCAAACGAAGCATCGGATGAGAAAACGGAGGCCAGATTCGGAATCTACGTGAAATTTTGGGTTAGGAAGGATGTTTCCAGCGAAATCGGAGAGAAAAAATTTTCACTGACGTCCCCCCCCCCTCTGGACAGCTTGCTTCGATTTTGGCTTCTAGTGGACGGATTTTGTCGTGCGATAGCTCGTTTGAAAGCTAAGAGTGAGACAAATTCAGTGAAAGAATCGGCTTGTTCCTATCTGTCTTCGTTTAGATGTGAGACGCCATTTAAGATTTTGGGACATTGGCGAAAAACGACAGAGTTAGAATTTGGGACGTTTTGGGCTCTAGCTTCAAAACGAAGCATCGGATTGGAAAACGGATTTCAGATTTGGAATCAGCGTCAAATTCTTTATCTGTATGGTGAGTTTCAAGTCAATCGGAGAGAAAAAATTTTCAACATTTTTCGAAAAAACGACAGAGTTAGAATTTTTGCGATGGCTGCCTACTGTAGAGCCAAAACGAAGCATCGGATGGGAAAACGGAGGCCAGATTCGGATTCAGCGTCAAATTCTACATGGAAATGGTGTATATCCAGCTCAATCGGAGAGAAAAAATTTTCGGCTGACGTCCCCCCCCCTCTGGACAGCTTGCTTCGATTTTGGCTTCCAGTGGACGGATTTTGTCGTGCGATAGCTCGTTTGAAAGCTAAGAGTGAGACAAATTCAGTGAAAGAATCGGCTTGTTCCTATCTGTCTTCGTTTAGATGTGAGACGCCATTTAAGATTTTGGGACATTGGCGAAAAACGACAGAGTTAGAATTTGGGACGTTTTGGGCTCTAGCTTCAAAACGAAGCATCGGATTGGAAAACGGATTTCAGATTTGGAATCAGCGTCAAATTCTTTATCTGTATGGTGAGTTTCAAGTCAATCGGAGAGAAAAAATTTTCAACATTTTTCGAAAAAACGACAGAGTTAGAATTTGGGACGTTTTGGTGTGTAGCGCCCAAACGAAGCATCGGATGAGAAAACGGAGGCCAGATTCGGAATCTACGTGAAATTTTGGGTGAGGAAGGATGTTTCCAGCGAAATCGGAGAGAAAAAATTTTCGGCTGACGTCCCCCCCCCTCTGGACAGCTTGCTTCGATTTTGGCTTCTAGTGGACGGATTTTGTCGTGCGATAGCTCGTTTGAAAGCTAAGAGTGAGACAAATTCAGTGAAAGAATCGGCTTGTTCCTATCTGTCTTCGTTTAGATGTGAGACGCCATTTAAGATTTTGGGACATTGGCGAAAAACGACAGAGTTAGAATTTGGGACGTTTTGGGCTCTAGCTTCAAAACGAAGCATCGGATTGGAAAACGGATTTCAGATTTGGAATCAGCGTCAAATTCTTTATCTGTATGGTGAGTTTCAAGTCAATCGGAGAGAAAAAATTTTCAACATTTTTCGAAAAAACGACAGAGTTAGAATTTGGGACGTTTTGGTGTGTAGCGCCCAAACGAAGCATCGGATGAGAAAACGGAGGCCAGATTCGGAATCTACGTGAAATTTTGGGTTAGGAAGGATGTTTCCAGCGAAATCGGAGAGAAAAAATTTTCGGCTGACGTCCCCCCCCCTCTGGACAGCTTGCTTCGATTTTGGCTTCTAGTGGACGGATTTTGTCGTGCGATAGCTCGTTTGAAAGCTAAGAGTGAGACAAATTCAGTGAAAGAATCGGCTTGTTCCTATCTGTCTTCGTTTAGATGTGAGACGCCATTTAAGATTTTGGGACATTGGCGAAAAACGACAGAGTTAGAATTTGGGACGTTTTGGGCTCTAGCTTCAAAACGAAGCATCGGATTGGAAAACGGATTTCAGATTTGGAATCAGCGTCAAATTCTTTATCTGTATGGTGAGTTTCAAGTCAATCGGAGAGAAAAAATTTTCAACATTTTTCGAAAAAACGACAGAGTTAGAATTTGGGACGTTTTGGTGTGTAGCGCCCAAACGAAGCATCGGATGAGAAAACGGAGGCCAGATTCGGAATCTACGTGAAATTTTGGGTTAGGAAGGATGTTTCCAGCGAAATCGGAGAGAAAAAATTTTCACTGACGTCCCCCCCCCTCTGGACAGCTTGCTTCGATTTTGGCTTCTAGTGGACGGATTTTGTCGTGCGATAGCTCGTTTGAAAGCTAAGAGTGAGACAAATTCAGTGAAAGAATCGGCTTGTTCCTATCTGTCTTCGTTTAGATGTGAGACGCCATTTAAGATTTTGGGACATTGGCGAAAAACGACAGAGTTAGAATTTGGGACGTTTTGGGCTCTAGCTTCAAAACGAAGCATCGGATTGGAAAACGGATTTCAGATTTGGAATCAGCGTCAAATTCTTTATCTGTATGGTGAGTTTCAAGTCAATCGGAGAGAAAAAATTTTCAACATTTTTCGAAAAAACGACAGAGTTAGAATTTGGGACGTTTTGGTGTGTAGCGCCCAAACGAAGCATCGGATGAGAAAACGGAGGCCAGATTCGGATTCAGCGTCAAAATTCTACATGGAAATGG
>CAJQUW010007179.1:0-135041 GCA_907163375.1 Prostheceraeus crozeri
ACATGTAATGGTATAAGAACCTTGCATGAGCTCGCCCAAATGCTGAATCCAGGGGCGTCACGCCATAGGGAGCCGGGGGAGCACGGGCTCCCCCAGATTTTTTCTAGGTAGTCATAAAATTCATTTACTAGAAAAGCGCACAGAATAGGTTCTATTTGAATTGAAATTAAATATACATCAAATGTTGAATATCAATTATTGTTATTTATCAATATTATTCAAATGTTGATATCGATCAAATGGTCGATTATTTCTGGACCGAGTTTTCCTGTGAGAGACGTTAGTTTATTGTTTTTCGTTTTTTATAGACTATCTTCAAGAAGCCGCTGAACTTAATCCTATATCTAATTGTTTTCTAATTGAATCATCATTAGGCCTATACATTTACTGTTAAGTTGTTAGATTAAATGATTTATATAAACATATTACTGGTTTTGATTTTCTGAATGGGTATGAGCTTATGCTGTATAGGATCCATATAGAACACCTGGTTGAGAGGTTGTACCTCGGAGAATTTAGTTTCCTTCATAGTGTGCGGTGAAAGTGTAAATGAATTGATAAATCGAAATCGGACTATAGTCTCAAAATACAGTATCTAGGCTTATATTACCTTCCCGTGATACTATCACATTAGAACACATTCAGCTTCGGCTTGAGTAAAGGGCGGCCTATTTACTGTTTTAGTAACAATACACATTTACATGCTAACGGCACTTCTGAACATCAGTAATTAACAATTTTAAATTGATAAATAGACTGACATTTCTCTCAAATAACCGGTTTATATAGCACTTAAGTTAGGTTAATACCTATCTAAGAGGATATCAATGCCTTCATAGAAAAGCAGCATTTTGGGCTCCTCCGGATTTTTTTGGCACGTGACGCCCCTGGCTGAATCCGACGCATCGTGAAATGAATCTCACCTTGTGTGTGTCTCGACTTATATACCCGTCCCTAGGGTGGTGTACAACATGATTGGTTTAGCGATGATGACGTCTCCTTCGACGTTTTCCTACTGACATTTTATTCGCTAAAGCACTTACGCCTGCGGCACCGGCTGCACCCGCTGCTCCCAACGCTGCAGCTTTCCCTGCGGCAATAAGTGCAGGGATGAGGGGGGCTAAAAATGGGAGGATACCTCCTCTTTGTCTACGACTCCCGCGGTAGATTCCACCCTTTTGTCTACGACTACCACGGTAAATACCCCCTTTCTGACCTCAGCCTTTTTGACGACGGTTTCCGCGATAAATATCTCCACGTTGCATGATTACCGTGATAGGATAGATTTCATTACTTAGTTCTTACGCTTCCCAATCATAACTTAGTCACAAAAATAGTAGATTGATCAATACATTTATTCATCAGCATCCAAATCCACATTATACGTGAACCAATTCAATTGGTTCTTAAAAACAATGGGTTTCAGAGGTTTCCCTCGTTTCTTACTAAAGTCAAATGAATATTTGCGTGGGTCCCGATTTCTATTCTCTGGTCGAAGCGATGCTTGGGGGACACTATTCACTTCCTTGGGCGGATTCGGTTGTCTCTCATATATCCGTTTCAACTTCTCGCGCTGACTTCTCCATATCTTCTTGCCCATATGCTCCTTATGCAACGAGACAAATTGACGGACCTTCTCTTCCTCCACGTCACGGTGCATCATCTCACCACAGACACATATATAGACAAAGTTGTCACGTGCCTCATTCGTCTTGTCCTCGCACCACGTCGGATCGCGTCGACGCACCTCCTTATGCTGTTTGCGAACATGCTCCCATAAGAAGAATGCTTGGTACATGTTATGACACCAGGGACAGCGTGCCAACTTCACTTTTGACAAGTCGTACGGATATGAATTCGTACTCTCCGACTCCACTGGTCGATTCGGGTCCAAGGGTTCGGTGGGCATATACATGCTCAAATAGGGACATAAATGTTCATCCCATTCATTCTCCTCCTCCTGAATCTTCTCATCACAGTACCTGTACCGACCCACACATGGATGTTTATGGTAAGCTTCCATATTATAGTCTTGTTTGCAAAGCATGCAGGTGAACTCACTCTCCTTGTCGCCCCAGTAACTCATTTCCAGAAAGCATCAATGATCGGTAGTCCACCATTTCCCACAACGATCGCAATACTCCTTCCCTGTCTCCTTGCGTCCATGACTGATGCATTGTGAAAACAGTCGGAAGCGCTTATTGCAAAACTCGCACTCATAATAGGGTTGAGGGCGGGGACGGACAGTGGTTCGCCTCTTCTCTGTTGGTGGCTCCATCATATCGTTGTTCAGATAATGTATCTTACGTAAGCAATGAACCAAACCCAATGTCAATCTGAATACACAAGATTCCCCCAAAATAACGACACTCCAGTTGAGAACGTAACTTCTTCTGCAACGAATCAATCAGTTCTACCACATCCCAATCGTCACCAATATTCAAATAGCGATAGGACACGTCCAATGCACCTTTGGGGAACTTTGCAGATGTTCGAATATCAAACAAGAAGCGTGGTCCATACAGTATTACATTCAGCAACTGGATACGAAGCTCTGCAATAATCTTCTCTAACAACACAATCTTCTCATTTGTCGGAACAATATATAGTGTATTACAGTCTCGTTCCACAATAAAGTCTTTCGATGAACAAGGTGTATAGGATATCTCCTCCTTGGGATGACGTGTCTCAGCCAGGGGGCGTAATCTACCCGTTAATGTTGACAAAATATGATTAGAATGATTTTCTCTGGCAGCGCATTTACTTAGCACGTATATACCCTACCGTGACTCATCAAATGCGCCGATAGGTGCCCCGGTGCCAAGTTCTCCGATGAATGCTCCGCTTCCTGTCCTCTTAGCCACCACGTGCGCCGATGCGTGGGCGTGTGCTCCGATGCATGTCAAGTGCTCCGCTTCCTGTCCTCTTAGTCACCACGTGCGCCGATGCGTGGGCGTGTGCTCCGATGAATGGAGCAAGGTCATGTACTTTAGTGCACATTGGTGGGAAAAGGGGCAAGACTTGACTACTGATTGTAATGATTGCGAAAAATTTTATATTGGCGAAACAGGTCGTTGTCTAAACAATAGGATTTATGAACACAAGTGTGACATCAGAAATAGGAACCTAAATAATGCTATGTTTGCTCATTCCCTAGATAATAACCACTCTTTCAATTTTGATGATTGTAAAATGATTTTTGAGTGTGCTGACCTCCATACGAGAAAAGTAATTGAATCATCTATGATCAAATCCCATTGTAACAGTGTTGTCAATTCAAACCAAGGCGTGACTAATGTCAACAAGCATGTAGCCAATTTAGTGTTGAAAGGCATCAAGTGTTAACTTTCTTGTTGATGTAATCTGTTCCCCCCTCCTCTCGATTTCTTCTCTGTCTCCGTGTCTGTTCTTGCGAAATTTGTGTATCATGTAATCCCCTCTTCTGATCTATTTTCATTCCCATGAATATGTTGGCCGTATGCTGACGAAAGCTCGGGAGAATATATTTTAACTTCAAACTTTTGTGGCTGTTTTTTTACTATACATTATAAGAGTGAAATTACTCAATTTTGCTTCAACTACAGTAGCCTATTGTATTTCAGTGGAATTCTCAATTTTGATGCCGGCACGCCACACAAAAATGAAAAGCCTGTTCATTAGACTAGAGATTGACTATAAAAGCAGGTGCTTTAGGTGACTATCAATTCATCATGCAGGTAGTAAAACTGTCGAATTCTTGAAAATGTTTAGTATCTCACATGTATAGGCCTACGAATACGAAAACGACATAAGTTGATGAACTGAAAGAAAATCAGGATGACAAAGCCACAAGATGATTTTTACATATTTTATCAAACTGTCGACAGCTGCACTAGACTGTTTGGCCAATTCATCATGTCGAACTTGTCCGGTGCGTCTCAAGTCGTTGTCATTAAAATCACCATTGTTATTGAAAAGCAAGACCATATCCTCATCGATATTTTCAAACTCCTCAAAGTTGTCATCATCTCCGAGATATTTCGCAATATTATGAAGCACAGCGCATGCCACAACACATGACGGAGCACGCTCTAATTTCAGGCGAATACCGTATCTGAGAATCGGAAAACGTCGCTTCCATTGTCCAAAAGTCTGTTCAATGACAATGCGATTTTCTTTGTGGGCTTTATTGAAAATCACATGCGCATTTGTTGTCGGATTCGAGTACGGAACCATGATGAAAAGTGCTATACCATATCCTTCATCTCCCAGAATCATTGAACTTCCAGAAGATTCTTCATGCAAGTGTCCGTAAAAAAGAAATTATTCTAATCAACCCTGCTAACTTTTCCATTTCATGTGGGCTGAGTAGCAGAATGGGTCTGCTTAAAGTTGCCCAATCCGGAAGCACGACTAGAAATTTTAATGACAATCGAAAATGTTCGATCTTCTTTAGAATTAATGACGCAATAACGCCGAGTACAGCCGATTGTGGGAGAATGGATCAAAACGTCAGAAAAGGCGATTGCATAGTCCTTGAACAATGCCCTTTTATCTCTGTGATTGGCATAAGGCCTCAATTAATTATATAATTACTATATAAATTATATAATTGATTGCAGCCGGATGACTGAGTAAGCGTGATTGACACTGGTACTTACCTAAAAAGTTGAGAATTTTTGAAGATCCTGTTGTCATGAACCGATCCTGGCCATCTGACATCAATGCTTGTGAACACACATTTTTCATTGCATGAAGCTTGAACATTTAAAGATGGATATCCTTTTCTGTTGACATACTCGTCTCCGAATGATCCACTGGGCTTGTCGATTTTCACATGGCTACAATCAATGGCCCCTATGCAAGAGGGAAACCCCATTTTTGCAAACCAATTTTCTTTCGCTGTTTGCCTTTCATTAGCAGTTGTTGGAAAACGTATCCAACTATCTGCCATTGCGGCAATCAGTGGAACTGTTTCATTTATCGTTCTGGATACAGTGCACTGATGAAAACCAGTCTGTTCAGCGATGTGACTCTGGAATCCATGATTTGCAAGATATCGTAGAGTGATTTCTACCTTCTGTGTGGATGAAACCGCTCCACCTCTTGTTTCAGACGAAGGAAATAGATGTGACGCCAACCACTGAACGTTTTCTCGATCAAAGCGATGCAATGCTTTATATTGAGCATCTGAGGCCACACACCTGCGCTCATTGTAAATGCGCCTCTTGCGGACAACGTTCAAGCTCAACATGACGAAAGGAGAATGCTAGCGGTTGTGAACTATGCTGCAAAGCGATGTGCCGTCAAGTTTCCATAACAATATCGATTTATGTACATCGTTGGTAGCGTAAGCAATAAAATAGCAGCTCACAAAGTTATAAGATTTTCTCATAAGAAAATCTCAAAATCTGTTTTTGTGCATATCATCATCTAAATCTCAGAGTCACTTGAGAAATTCTTCTGATAAGAATTTCTCATCCTGAGCGCCAAGTTTTAAGCATACTTTTTCGAGAAAATCTCAGAATAATTCAAGAAAAAGAATTTCTCATTTTTGTGCATACGGCCCATATGACGCTTTCATGCGACCGTTCATTGGCCGTTTTGAAATGCTGAACGATAACGTTGAGATACCATAAATTGAAAATGAGATTAGGCATGATCTGACAATGAGGTCGATAAAGGTAGATCAAACATATCTCAGTCATCTAGTCATGTGATCAAGGAAAGAAGGACTTGAAGAAAATTAATGAGGACAATCTTACTGTCATATGATCAAAAAGAGAAGGACTTGAGGTGAGGAACTGAGTGAGGACAATCTTGCAGTCAAGGGATTAAGGAGGGAAGGACTTGAGGTTAGGAACTGATTTAGTAATTCTTGCAGTCATGGGATCAAGGAAGGAAGGAAGGACTTGAGGTTAGAAACTGAGTAAGGACAGTCTTGCAGTTTGTTAAATAAGGACTTGAGGTTAGGATCTGAGTAAGGACAGTCTTGCAGTCATGGGATCTGGGAAGGAAGGACTTGAGGTAAGGACAGAGTCAGGAAAGTCTGACAGTAATACATTCGATGACGTAAATGCTTGACGGAATATGAGTGAGGTCAGTTTCGCAGTCTTGTAACCAAAACGGAGGGACTTGGGTTGAGGAACTTAGTGAGGATATTCTTACAACATTTGGAAGAAGGGCGGAGATATGACCTTCTGTAGGAAATATTTACTAGAACTATAACTTAAGGGATAATAATTGGGCTATGAAACTGTATGCAAAAGTCTTAACTGCAACCGAACGCTAACTGAAGGATAGTCTATCAACAGGCTACTTAAACCCCTTCCCTGCATCCACTGTTGAATGAGGTATATTCCATTCCTTTTTGGACAGTTTTTTTCGGTCATTATTAAATTTTTAGATGATCTCATAGCCTATACCAAGCATTTTTCATAATTCTGAAGATAATAGGTATTATGCAAATAAGAAATGAGAAGTTGTGTTTCTCAAGTGTGAATCTCTTTTGAACGTAAACGCTACTTACACCATCAACGAACATGATCAACCAAAAATTTAATTCCACCGAAAGGTGAATTACGATTTACACGTAGTTGGCCATTTGGATGTGTAAGCATACATGATTCAAGCATAAAGAGTAAACAACTAAAGAACGAAAATCATAGTTCTAGTGCATGTTTTGATTTTGAAAAAGGTGGAGCAAGTTTGTGGGTGTCTTAGTCCTACCATTAAGTAGCATTAATATCCACAACTACCTAACTTAGCAGAAATTAAGGTATATGACTTCTCGATGAAGCAATCCACGCTTAGTGACAGTTGAATTAATCGAAATTCTCAAACATGTAAAATTAATGTGATTTTCACACTGTTGTAATTGCGGCGTAGAAATAGCAATTCGCCAACAAAACATTTGTTGATTCCAAAATCTGAGGTTTCACGAATGTGAAGTTGTGTAAAAATGGAAGGATGCTTGCAATTAAAGAAAATGTGGTGCCAAATATCTAGCAATTAGACAGAAAATTCTTTTCTAATGTCTGCTCACTAGGCGATGAAAATGATGTTGGTCTCTGGGATCTTGAACTTGGACCAAAACAGAATGGTAGTTCAATGATTTGAATGTAAAGCATGGTGCCAAAAAGAAGGCTATAAGACGGAAAGCGTAGACGAACTTATCAAATAGTCCGTTTTTGAAATCTTTGCACAACCGAAAGGTTTATCTATCTTGTGTTTGTTCTCCTCAAATTTTATTGTAAGCTCACAATTAATTGATTACTAAATTTATTCACTTGCCAGTCACGACAAGTAGGTTGTGATCTGCCTAATTACAAAAAAGTAATAACTGACAGGTGGAAGTGAGTGTGTTACTTCATAGCTGATTATTTCATGTCGGCTCGCGTCTATCTTGTCTTCATTGAATGAGCCGCCAAAAATTTTGTCGATCCACTTATAGGATGCAAGCGTCAGCAACTGCAACGTCAAGAAATTGCTTTTGTTCATCAACAGGTGCAGATGCAGACAAGCAGACGGGGAAAAATATACCATGTGAAGGCTTAACACGACCCTGATTCACTAGAGAATGGCGCGATAATCTTAATTTTTTGCATTGCGCAGCGTCGACTTTAATCATTGGTGAATGAATTGACGACAAATTCATACCATTAAGTCCGCTGACCACAACTGACCGGACACAACAAATTTTTAGACACGACCATTTCAGTCAATCTATACTACTAAGCGAGTCTAATCTTATGGGACAAACTTTATTGAAATTGAGCATTTTCATTTCAACATGGCAGCGTGAAGCAAAGATTGATCATGCGCACTGAAAAAATTGGCTCCCTAAAGCTTACTCTGGGGCAAGATCCGAAACGAAAAACCTAAAGCTTTGTATGTGGGGGGGCGGACTTACGGTAAAATCCGGTGCCACAAGAAATCAAGGCCTACTAAAACGTTGCTTGTACAGATAGTCAAGAATATTCTATGGGAAGTTTATCACGGAGGTATCTCTCATATAAGAGGTTGATCCGCAGTTTTTCTGGAGCAATATCTTGATCTCTTGTTGAATAAGTTATCAATAACAAATGATTCTCCAAATAGTTGTTAATGAGAGAGGGTTGAGGAGTTTTTGAGTTCCGTTAGTGCTTGTCAAGGCACATGTGCAACACTGTGCCAATCACGAGAGCAAAACTTTACAGAGTGTTTACATGCAAATGGCATTTACAGATTTATTTAGACTATGCATAGTTTAGGTTCACATGTGCTCTTTGAAACTAATGCATTATGTCGTACTGTCTTACGGAATGTATAGAGCAAGAAACTCGGTAAAATTGTCATTTAACATGGGACAAACAAATGCTTTGCAGTTAATTATTTTTGCGCAGCTGCAACCAATGAATAGACATAATAAGCTCGTACGCTGACAATGACAAACAACGATTCAAGGAAAACAATAACAATTATCAAAAACAATTATTCGAATACTTTTAAGCAGGGCTGTGGAGCCGTCGATGCGTTATCTCATCGGCTCCGGCTCCACGACACTGATATGAAAGGCGCCGGCTCGGCTCCGGCTTTAAATTCATGTTCTATCTATGCTGGTTATCCTGGATCCGTTGAACGCGTTTTTTGGATAACGGTGTGGCCTTTAGAGGCTTGCTACAATCATCAAATTAGCTTTCATTAACAAGCAACGACTTAAGTTAATAATAAAAATGATAATAGCCTAATATAATGATAAATAACACACTTGTCATATATTTTTGCATGAATTGACTATCTCTGAAAGATAAAATAAAGTTATAGCCTGGATTGGTTAAATTAGATAAAGATCTCCCGCACTGGCTAAGTATAAATTGGCCTAGCCTGCAACCAGTCTACTACGAGGCTATATTAAATAAGACCACATGAGTGATGATGATATACCTAATTAGCCGTCACCGCGGCAGAATAGTAGTACAAGCTTTTTAACAAAGCTTGAATATGAAACTGGATAGCGTATGCCTCTAAATAGCTTATAGGGCCTGTATCTACTCGAACATGGAAAGGGTATAGGCTATATAGCCAAATATACCGTATCAATAAAGATATCAATTGCTTTATTGAATATTAAAGTGTATATATAGGCTAGCTTAGGTTGTCATTGCTATTTGTTATTACCTCTATCCAATAGTCTGTTGGTCCATGAATAATATGATCAGTGGGTAGCCCACGACTCATCATCTGCAGAAATTGTAATTTAGATAGCCTCATTGCAGTGTAGGCTAGAGATGTACAATTGAAAATTATACTTAAAAAAATGAAAAATATCTAATTTAGGACGAGTTTTGTAATTCTGTGCAGCATACTTAATAAGTTAAGGCTTAACTTACATTATGTTAATTTCGTATTTTTCATTATGCCGTAAAGTTGCACTAAATAATTCATCAATGATTCATGTATATTATTATATTCAATTTATGTACAACATATTACCACTATTCCTCTGATGATGGTTAGGCTGATGAAACTGAACTCAGAGTATCACACAGCATGTTGCAGGGTGCAATGCATAATAAAAATTTGACTGCGAGCACCGAGCAGAAATCCTATCTACTTTGCTAGCTTTCGAATGCGCGTGCGGTTTAATGTCACAGACAATAGAAAAGAGAGGTCAAAAGGCGCCTCTATTGAGAGCGTCTCAGTCTTTTTTTATTGCTTACATATAAGTCAACATGATATCAGCATAAAGTGTTGACAGACGGAAAAAATAATTATGAAAATTCTTGAAATCCACAGGTCTATGACATTTGGGGAAATATTATTGCACAATACGGCTCTTGTGCAGTCCTCCCCCCCCCATTTTTTCTCTGGTCAAAAGATGCTGCACCATTGGATGTCCGTTTCAGCATCACCGGTTTGAGTGAGGCATTCCGTGCTGTTGTAAAAATCTACGTGGGTAATTGCGATGTCATAGTCGCAAACTTCGTCAGCAAGTCAACATTGTAATTTGCCTTCGGGTTTTTTCGCATTGAAATATACCCTTTGAATTTTGAAGTCAAAGGAAATTTATTGTGAATGAGATACCTCTAGAATAATAAGGCGCTACTAGAAGTGGCTGGGTCGCTTATTGCTATAGCCATGCGAGGACTTGTAGTCAGGTCATTCGTGTGAGTGTGAAGAGTTATCCCTCCAATCAAAATTGATCAAATTGAATAATCGATAGTCTTGAAAAATGTAGGTGGGGGGACTGCACAAGAGCTTGCAATACAATCTAAGGAAATTGGCATTGTCACAGATGCCAGTAGCTTCTGCCAGTAGCCATATCGATAGATGGTAGCCCACATAGTAACCGTATTAGATTTAAGACATTGCGCAAGAAATGTAGCTATATTATCTTTGCTGACTGAACTGGAAATGTGTACATAAATGACTGGCGACTTGTCTCTAGGAATCTACAATCATCTAGTTAGCATGCATATAACAAGTCTTCAAATTAATGGATTTTGGAGAATACGTTGTCACTAAAAGCTATGGAAATATACGAAACATATGCAATAAAAAATATTACACATGTGTGTAAATATATAATACATAATACAAAAGAAAGCGGCAACTGCAAAGAAGGATATCGCGGAGGACAGATCATTGGTATACTTAAAAGACATATCTTTAGATTTCAAATGATTTAATTTTTTTATGATGCCAATTAATACCTTTCAAAATTCTAGATTTATATCAAAGCTCAAACTATCGGAGCCGGAGCCTTTGTGATAAATCGGCTCCGGCTCCGACCAAAACCATCGGCTCCTTAAGGCTCCGGCTCCACAGCCCTGCTTTTAAGAAAAGAGATTTACCATTACGACCTAGGTTTTGAGGTTTTGATTTAATCTAGGAGTTTTATCATTTGATAACAACGCTTCTACTATACGAGTTTCAAATTCACTACGTCCTGTGTATTTAACAGAAAAACAATTATTAATGTTATTACTACAGTTTGAACATATGGTCAGGTGGGTACTTATGGCTGAGTTGCCTCTTATATATTCTTTTATTCTGTGATGTAATCTGCGCTTCGTTTGTCCCAAGTATTGGGTATCAGGATCAACCCGACCTTCAAAATTATACACGACGCATGATCGCATCAGCTTATTTTTTTTATCTTTCAGACTAAAATACTGTCCTGTTTTACAAGCATTGAATATTATTTTAACATCACGGTCCAATTTCCTAAATACTTTAACAAGTTTGCGTCGGAATTTTATGGATGTTTTGCCTACAAACGGAAGTATCATAAACTTGGTATCCTCCCATTCATCTTTCTTCGTTACTTTGTTATCCGTGTTATATTTTATTTCCAGGAACTGATTTATTAACGAGTTGATAAAGTCAATGGGAAATGAGTTGCTTAATAGAATTTTTGTGATATTTTTTATCTCTACGTCAAAACGTTTCAAGCTTGAGCAAACAATATACGATCTATGCAACATTCCTATCACAATCCATATGCCTGAGGTACATTTCAGTCAATAGTGACTCTATTTTTCTTGATAGATGCTAATATTTCCCTATTATAAATATAGCTTTTGAGGCTGTGCATCTTAAATGTGCAGGACCGCGCTTGGTCGGGTTTGAGCGTCCAGGATTAAGCGGTCGAAACGCGATCGTCCTGACCAAGTTCCTGTTGATGACCTCATTAGAAATAGTCAAATAACTTGTATGCATATTTTGTAGAATTCTATTTTACGTTTTAGCTTAAGGAACTAATATTAATTCTCTTACACACCTGGTAGATTTTAGATAGCGTAATCCCGCTGTGTTAGCTAGATCTGGTATTTTGATTGGAAACAGACCTGTCCTCTTATCATCTGAATGGGCAGACTGTTAAATAGGATCTTTTCAATATACAAGTGACAAACATAATTTTGAACAGAACGACTTACTCGCCAATTCATTGCACATTAAAAGAGGAGAAGCGTTGTTGCTTGTCCTTCTAGTAAGTATTTTTGAAAGTTTTAGACATTCTAGGATATAAAAATTTTCTTTCTTTTAAATCATATTTTGTACCTATGGAATATTAACTAGTCATTAGCTTGTTTTTTTTAACTTTGTTACCTTGACGCACTTTGCTACGTTGAAGGGTACGTTTCCATTGGATAGGGTAGGTAGCATTATAATTCATTAAAAGACCTGTATATGTACTTTTCCTAAAAATCGATGTGGATAGGCCATTACTTCTATCAATTTCAACATCCAAAAATGAAATTACATTTTTACTTTCCTCTACTGTCAACTTTAAATTGGGGGTGTTGTGAATTCAAAAATTTTATGTATATATTCTCAATATTATCAAAAACAACTAATATGACATCGACATACCGTCTATAAAACTAAGGGGCAAATGTTTCATTCATCCAACTTTGCTCAAGGTTAGAAAGAAAGAAATTTGCTAACGTAGGACCCAATGGTGAGCCCATACTAACGCCATCGATTTGGCGATATACAGAGTGTCCCAAAAGAAGCCGAACCGCAAGATTAAAAGAAAATTTAAGATCAAAAACGACTATTCCAGTAGCTAGTAATAAAAAGACTAATGTTCAAAGTGTCCACTTCAGGTTGAACAGAATAACGATATGTCAAATCAAGTCGAAAGCATTGGTTAACTTTATTGATTATTCAGATATCAAGATTTCATTATTGCTCATGTCGCACTGATTCACTGTGTGTATGTCAGTGACAGCTATTCACTGTCATAAAGTTCGTGACAATTAAGATCGTTGCATCAAAATTACAATGCAGCGAAGAACGGTAGACCTACACGAACGTATTTTCATTATCAAGTGGTATTATGCAACCAGCAGCTACAAAAGGATAGAAGAAAAATGGGCAGAGAACTTTGATACTCCAACACCAAGTAAATCGACTGTGTTCAATTTAGTTCGCAAATTTGAAGAAACGGGAAGTGTAGCAGATGCCCCAAGAGAAGGTCGCCCAAAGACAGTTTCTTTACCTGAAAATAAAGATCTAGTAGCCACAGCTTACGTCAATTCACCCAAAAAGTCCGTCCGCCGAGCATCCGTAGAATTAGACATATCCCGAAGTTCGTCCCACCGCATCGTGCGTGATATCGGTCTAACACCATACCGACCTCGTCTTCTTCATGCATTAAACGAGGATGATCACGACAAGCGAATGCAATTTTGTGAAAATTTCATTCAATTTTGTGAGGATTCACCAGAATTTCCACACAGCATTCTATGGAGCGACGAAGCGTGTTTTAAACTTAACGGACATGTTAACAGACACAACTGTGTTTATTGGGATAGTGAAAATCATCACCGTATAATTGAACGAGAAGTCAATCTCCCTGGAGTCACGGTTTGGGGTGCAATCTGCAGTACTGGATTAGTCGGCCCTTTCTTTTTTGAAGGAAATGTTAACAGTGACCGTTACCTTAACATGCTGAAGACTAAAATGTTTCCGATTGTGTCCGAGTTCCCCAATTTCCGTGATCTCCACTTCCAGCAAGATGGAGCACCAGCACATTACGCAAAAGATGTTCGAATTTAGTTGGACAAATCATTTCCAGGACGTTGGATTGGACGGCGGGGGGCCATTGAATGGCCTGCCAGATCCCCTGACCTTACGCCTCCAGATTTCTATTTATGGGGATTTCTAAAGAATGCTGTTTACATGAGTAAACCAAGAACAATAAATGAGCTGAAACAAGTCATACAGCACGAATGGACTAACATTTCAACAGAAACTTGTCGGAAAGTATGTCGGAGTGTTGTACAACGATATCGGAATGTATTAAAGTTCAAGGTGGACACTTTGAACATTTATGAATATATTATTTGCTTCTGGAATAGTCGTTTTGATCTTAACTTTTATTTTCATTATGCGGTTCGGTTTCTTTTAGGACACTGTACATTACCATTAAAGGATAGACACCCATTGACTGCAAAACCTAATAACTTTTGAAAATGGTTTTATCATATTGGGGCTTACTGTTGTTATTTTCACTATAAACAAGATCTGTAGCTAAATCAATTACTTCTTTTACAGGTACATTTGTGAATAGTGACTCGACGTCAATACTACACAAAGAATTGTTTGTCAAATTTGTCCTTCTCAGCCTCAATTTCTTGAATGAATTGACTAGTTGAGCTAAGCATATACTTAGTGTTGATTTGCTTTTAATTGTTTCGTCCAAATACTTAGCTTAACCGCATGCCGGAGTGCCAATGGTACTGACAATTGGTCTTGCTCCTTTGCTTTCTTTATGAACTTTAATTGCATCATTTAATTTACCTATTGGGCTACCGGAGGGTAATATTCTCTTGAAAGTACTAATTGGCATTTTCGGCTTTACACATTTATTCAAAAAATACGTTAAGCTTCGTTCATCTTAACAGACTGGGTGACTATCTAAATCATTTGGGACACTTATTTTTTCGAATTTAGACGCATCATTGACAAGAGCATCTACTTTTTGTAGTATACTGTTCACTATCCAGCATCAACACACCGTTGCCTTAATCATGCTTACAAATTTTAATATTTTTGTTTTTACTAAATCTACTGAGAGTGCTGTGCATCATTTTCGAATTCTTTAGTTATCAATACAAATTCTTGCTTTATGTCTTTCGACAAGTTGTCACATGTACTAAGTGATTATTCAATTTCATACCGTAATTTATATGTATCTATCTTTCTAGGTAGGATATGGTGTTTCATACCATAACGTAATGCCTCCTTTTCACGAATCGTTAATTCGTATGTGCTTAAATTCATTATCGATTCAGGAGCTTCCCATCTTTTTTCTACCCAGAGTTTTGTAAGTTTTTTATTGTGTGTCTACAACATGTTTTAAGGAAATGACAACAACTTTATACATGCATACTTTTAAGACGGTGTACCTTACCAGAGAAAGTTTAGCGCGCAAGTTATTTTGCTGAAGCTCAAGTCTAGTAATGTTCTGTTTGCGCTGTTTTGAAATGTATTTTACATGATCATCAATTATTTGACCTTTATATTGATCTCAACATCTATCCGTTGTTACACTAGAAATAAACTTAACTGTAAGGAATTTTGGAAATACATATAACAATTTACATTTTTGAAAATATCCAATGTCTAGTTTCTGCTTTTTTTGTACGTTAGTTTTTCAATAATTCGTAATTGTTTGATTGGAATACACGCATTGGTGAAAAATTTCGGTCACATTTTTGCTTTTATACAACCACAGGATGATGAGTAATGCGATATGCATAACCACTCTGGCAATGGAAAAAAAATACAGTCTTGCTTTCGTACTTTTTATCTAGTCTTCTTCATTACATTGTAATTGTGCATTTGCTTTATAGTTAATTAAAATTTTGCATGTTCCATTATATATTACTCATCAAATGATTTTCTAAAGGAAAAGATGATCCCAAGTTTAGCCATGAGTGAAAAGACTAACGAATCATGCATAGAAAAGTGACTTACCTGTTGGACAAGATTGCACGTGTTTCAGCAAGGAAACCTAGTTTTTCGTCATTTTAGACACAGCGGTTTGAGTTGATGCGCTTAAACAGAATTAAATAAACTTAAGTTATCAATGCTTCAATAATTTTTAAAAAACTTTTAATTGTAGTTGTTTTCTGTCATATTTTGTATTAAATAAGGTTTAGGGTATTTGGCATCAAATTGGCATTGTTTCTTAGACTTGTTCTAAGGATTTTCTCCGACGTGCTTCCAAAGTCTGCTACGTTGATCAGAGACAATGATTTCATTTAGCTTTGAGAGCTGTAAATAGGTCCACATCACTGTTCAGATTCAAGAAATGAAACATGAATTTAAAGAATCATAGAATCATGCCGGTGAAAATTGAATTAAACATTTGAAATTTCTGTCAAGAAAGCACGAATAATATCGCGACTCTTTCATGAAGACTTCCATTAAAATACGGATCATGAAATTCCCTTGATAATCAGCTTAATTTCCACTTAGCTAGGATGCTTAATATCAAGTATTCATTCCAAAGAGGTTCCTTTTGTTCAGTCTAAGTAGTTTCATACTACTTATTTAGGAGAGTCATCTCGGTAGTATATCAATTGGCAAAGTTTGACTTTTACAAAAGTGCTCAAATAATTTTTTGGACCACGGGAGCGTGATCTCCGCAAAAAGCTGAATAATTTCGCATAAAAATTTTCACTGTATACAGATACTTTTTTGTATACAGATACTGCATACTGAAATTTCAACCAAGAAAACATGGATAAGATCGCGACTTTTTCATGAAGACTTCCATTATAATGCCATTCCTTAGATTTCCTTGATAATCAGCTTAATTTCCGCTTAGTTTGGATGCTTACTAGCAAATAGTCATTCCTATTGATATCCAACTATCATCTCGTTAGTATTTAGATGTATTTAGATATGCAAAATTTTGACATTTTTGAAACTGCTTAAATAATTTTTTTTGACCGCGGGAGCGTAATCTCCTGAGAAACTGAATCTCTTGATATAAAAATTTTCACTGTATACAGATACTTTTTAGAGTTGACATTCTACCTGTATATCCCTACTCTATGATAGTATTCTTCGGGATCGTTTGATGCTTCATGTGATGATATGATGTAATCTCAATGAGTTCAAATGTTATAAATTTGCCGCTAGTTAACTGGCGCAACGATCGACTGTGGCGACTTGCGTTGATGCTCGATGTGTTTGCAGATTACATTTTCTATTTGGACGCTCTCACAATGTTTTCAACCAATGTTTGTATTTTCTCATGTCAATCAAGGAACATCTTCTTGCTCGAACTGAGTTTTGCACTAGGTTATGATATGTAGCAAGTTCCACCGAGGAGAACAAAATCATGTGAATAAGATAAGAATAAGACGCACGTGGTTTCTTGTGAATTTGTTTGTTTGTAATAATTGTCTTGACCTTGAAGTTATTATAGTAACATCATCGATTTTTATTTACTGAAGTATATAACCGACTGTCTCCGTACCCATGACGTCTTTAATTGAGTGCTGTCGTAAAGTTAGCAGTAGTGAAAATGCCGGTGACCCCAAATGCGAAGAGGCGGCGTACTGACGGTACAGGCGAAAGTATGTACACGAATGGCATCGACGGCGCTCATTTCCTGTTTACATCTGAATCTGTTGGAGAAGGGCATCCCGGTGAGTTCATTTTCTAATTACTTTCTGATGGCCAAGAAGAATCTGTTTTATCGTTAACTAGGCCTATGTCTGCAAGATTATCATCCTTTGCTACCCACCCTTAGTCGAGCAATACCTTATCAGTCCAACCATCAAACTTAGGGAATAAGAGACAATGAACGAGGAGCCGTCAGTTCAGTGATCATTTATGTGTCACTGGGCTACATGGAATTTCGTAAAGCACTCAACGCAAATCAATTTTCTCCTATCAGTCCAATATTTTGACAAGAAATAGAAATGCAGTGCATCTTTGGATGAACCTCTCATGACTTGTATCAATGAAGTAACTTGTAATTAAGAAACGTGGATGGATGACTTAAAAAAGTATGATATAATGATTCATTAAATACTAGTACAATTCGCTGAGTGCTTTTACAGAGAGAGAGAAGCGCGATGCACGCTATCGTCACAATAGTTATCAGGAGTTGACGGAAAATACGTCACACAGCTCCACAAAGCGATTCGCGGGCCTTTGGTATCCAGGGGAGGCGATAATGTTCGATAGCAGCATGGGCAAATATGTGCACAAAGGAGCAGGATCGATGACTAGGCAGTAAAGCGTTAGGTGCGTTAAACAGGCACAGATAGATCTCGGAAAGAATGAATTCGATGAAGTTGTAGTTAATCCGATTAATGACATTGAAATAAGATATTTTGATGGAAATAGCGTCGCTGTATCCAAGCTGATGTAATGAAGGTAATGGTTAGATGCCAAAATAGGAATCAGGTAAAGTCAAAGCAAAAGAGGCAGGAAGTGTTCCGCAGGCAGGAGCCGCAACGGCGCGTCAACCGCACGACTGCCAGACTGGCGAATTCGATTTTGATGGAATGATCTGTAGCATACTTAGTGCTCGATTTTGAGTCCTTGTTTCCTCAGGTTTGGACAATGCGTCATGCCGAGTCGCCAGTCGGCTTCGTCATCACTACACGAACCAAATTGCAAAAAACAATTACACAATTTACATAGTTATTATTATTTTGCATAATTAAGAACTAGTTATAATTAAGTTAAACTCGATACTCGACAGAACTTCATGAGCTAAGTAGTTCATTAGCCTAGGCACAACCAAATTAAATGCGGTTAAGCATTTTTTAATGCTATGGGCCGGGGGGATTCCAGTCTATTGTCATGTGTAACTTTCTGATTGAACGTTTCTTGTGTCTGTTTACACATTATATTACACATTATTTTGGACAGTATTTGTACCCTTCACTTTTATTGTATTACCAGCAGGGCTTGCCACAGTTGCCTTAATGTGTTTAATTTTCTAATCCGACAAAAATGGTGCTTCATTTAAGTGAATACACCTATGCTTTGAAGTGCTTTTAGCTGATTCACTTCGAAGGATATTAAGAAATCGAACTCAAGGATAATGTCAGAAATGTGTGTGCATGCATTTTTGCGTCGAATGTCATAACAAGGATACATATAAATAATGAAACGTATTTCACTGGCAGTCAGATGAAATACATAGAACGAATATCAAGAATGAGACAGCGAAAGCAGTGACAAAATGTTTCTGTTTACAGCGGAGTGATTTGTCGTTCAACTGTTGTTATCATTCATCCCAGCTATGTAAAGGTATGTCTCATGATTCGAAAGTTGACGGTGAATATCAGGTTGGTCGGACTAAAACTACTTATGTCATCACCATAGATGAAAATTTTCCGACCTTTCCGACTTTTTTGGATGAAAATCATTGGGTCTCGAGATTCGTCCAAAAATGGGAAAATACAGATAGGGGGTACCCCCCTCCCCCTACTCATATATCTAAACAGTATAATTTTTGATTCGCCAATATAACATGACATAACAATGTGTACAACATATGATATGTTAGTCCACGAAGATGTTTGATTGAATCTCGTTTTCACCTTTCAGGTTTTATTCACAGTGGCTGTAATACACAAAGACAGTTTATTTGTGATCTAAGTAGGATTTTTTGGAATCCGACATTGTCTGTATCCGTTTATGTTGCAGATTGGCGTTTCCCCTTCGTTTTATATTTTGGCTATAACTCATCAACTGATGATACTAAGTCTCCTATCGACTTCAAATGTGGTTGGATGCATTTTGGACATCATGGAAGTGTTTCAGCGGTACCTCAAAATTTTTCAATCTGACGAGCCACAAATGCATAAGTTGTTTCCTGAAATGGTGCTTGTGATTCGAAGCCTATCAAGTTGGATTATGCGTCCTGAATCTCTCGCATCTTGTTCAATTGACAATTTACTGAACACCGAGCAATTGTCAGATGAGGAAATGTATCTCGAGCCTGAAGATGTTTCTATTGGACCAACAGCAACCAATTTTGTGACGAAGAAAAAAATTTCAAAATTTGAAAAAAAAGAAATTATGAAAATTCGGGGTGAAACTTCGCACGCCATACGCATGGTCATTGACTACCTCCTCAAAAAATTGCCATTTCAGAACAGAGTTGTCGAAGCCTTTCAAGTGCTAGATCCCAACAAGAAGCAAGCAACCAAGAAACTCCAACTATTTGATATTCTGTTGTCTGCTTTTGGCCATTTTGTCTCCAATCCTGGCTTGACAAGACAGGAGTTTCTATTCTACTCTACATAAACGAAACCACACATGAACAGAATACAGAAGAACGCATTGATTTTTTTTGGCATCGAGCTACCCAAGAACAATCAAATTTGAGAAATATTATACTGACTGTACTGAGCTGTTTTTCAGGACCAAAAGTTGAAGGAGCATTTAGTATTATGAATGCAATCAAAACAGAACAACGACCTCAAATGTCGGTATCTTCAATTTCTGCTTCACTTACCATGGTGTACGAGTCAAAATTGCCGAATGGGGGATTTCGATCTTTTCGCAAGAATGACCCATTACGCGAAGCTCCAGATAAATCATTGATAAAGTCAATGCAAACGTCATGGAAGGAATTGCGAAGAAAGCAACAAGAGATACGGGAGCTAAAGGCGCAGAAAAAAATGCTGACCGATAGTAACATACAAAAAAAGAATAAGAAACAGCGGAAAGGAAAATTCGACTTGCTGAACTTCGGTCTGCTAAGAAAAGGAAGCAGGAGGCTTTAGCTAGATTGCGTGCTCTTCCTACAGTTCCCAAGAAACGAGCGTTTTGCTTGAGAGACACTCATGTGAGTGAAGATGCAAAAGAAGAAATCAACCAGGTTTCAGAACCCGCCGACATTTCATTTGTTCCACCTGTCAATAATAGACGACGCTAATTATCCATCACAAACTTTTTTGCCAGGCAATAGTTTGAGCCTCTAAAAGATATTTGCATTTACTTTTTACTGTATCTGAGATCTCTGAATTTTCCATTTTAGTATGTTTCTCAGTTTTTAACTTTGTATAGAGTTTCCATTCAATCTTTGACCAGGTTGTCGTAAAAACACCTTCTCTCCAAATAATGCCTCTATCCATAAACTCTAACATTCGACTTAAAACATCAATACTTTGTATGCGTACAAGCACGCATCATGTTTCTTCTAAGTGAATAATTTCATGGATCAGTGGTTCATTTTCGAGAGAATGTGTTATCTCTTCACTGTTTTCACTTCATCATTTGATGTTTCTACGCTGTACAACCAATCATGAAAAGGACTACGTGGCCAACTTCCATATTAATTTTTAGAATGGTATTATTGTTAGTAGAAGATGCAATTAATTGTGTAATTAACCAATTAGTATATCGTGTTTTGTTAGTGGAAGCTTTTTACATTTTCATTTCTTTGTATTATTGTTTTTTAGTCAGTAATCATCGAATTCATCCGAAATTTATATCTGAAACTCTCAGACCCTATTCGACTTCATATTCTATCAATTTTTCACTGAATAGAGAACCAGGTTATACCTTTCAACAAAGTAAGAGAAGCCCTGACCTTGATGTAAGTTTCTTTACTCCCAACACGACGGCTTAACGGTTGAAAGGCCTCGCGTTAGGAATAAAGAAACTTGATCAAGTTCAGGGCTTCTCTTACTTTGTTGAATTTACATTTAATTATTTTGTTATGAACTTCTTGTAACCTCTTAATTTGTTTCCCTCACTATGTCAATATTCTCTCGTACAAGTAGGCCTATTTTATGTAGTTATGTATGTCTGATGATTGATTTTTCAACGCATTAGGCCTATCGAGATATCCAATGTTACATTTCATTGTTGCATGGTTACCAGTTTGTAATTTGTTATTCTGATAATTACAAAAAAGCATGAATAATGCATTACTTTTCCATTAACTATCATCGGGAAATTTATAAAGGGGATAAAGCTGATTTTAAGGTGTAGATTACTATTCACATATGTGACTATTCAGTCCGACCAAGCTTTAGGGTAAAGAGATTTAAAGTCAGGGTTGGCAAAAACCCCACTTCACTTGAAAAAACCCAATAAAACCCACCCTGGGTGGGTTTTATTGGGTTTTTTCAAAAAGTGGTTTTTTTCAAAATTTCTTCCGTAACACTCAGAAAGAAAGGGCTGTGTTATAACTAAGTCCTCCCCCTTACAGCCGACTACATCAATTATCATAACGAATCTTAACTTTCCGTTTTACAAGTAAGACAACTTTTTGACTGTTGTTTGGCAGTGAAGCAGAATACGTATTGCACGTAACATACTTCGTTCATGTTACTTAATAACACCAAACCTTTATTTCTTGATTTACACGTCGAATATAGGTGTATTAAGGGGTTCAAAAATTTTCCGACTTTTTTCGGAATCGGAGTTTTCATCCCTGGTCATCACGGACTGAGTTGCTCTGGAATTCTATAAAGACTTTGTCTGAAAATTACAAAAATTCGGTCTTCTCACTTTTAAATGACGAATCCAATAAACTAAGGGAAAATGTCTACACATTCTGGTTCAGTATTATAATGCATCATTGCGCGAAGTCATTGATCCCACCCGGCGTTTTCTAGGCAAAAATTATGAGATTCTCCATGTATCATGATATCGTGAAATGTGTGCATTCGCTCTTATTTTCTCACCATCCAATGTTGTCAACCTGCAATGGACAAGAAAGGACAAGAAGTCACCCTCCTCATCGCGTCCCCTGGTAACTGCTAAACAGACTACTCACACAAACTCCTCAGCACATCTCTCGTCTGAACACGCGCCCTCCTTAGGGCGGTCGTCATAGCACTTGGGCTGATGCTTTTGCAACTCAATGTATAAGGTATCTCAAAAGCCAAAATCGACGTTATCATTCATATCACTACTGAGTTGAACCCACAGTTATCCTACTTAGACGCACGCTACTACTGCCGGTGTTCTTGATATACCTGGATACTCCCTTGCTGCATACACTACAAGTAGAGTACATGGCATCGCCACACTCGTTCTCAATTCAGTTGGATGGCATGCAGTTGATATTTCCCCACCAGATGAAGAGATCGAGTGGTCATCCATAATCGTGTCAAGCGTGATAGTAACCAACGTCTACGAGCCACCTGATTCCACGCTCGGAGCAGACTCGCTTCCTCGTTTTCCAGAGCCATGTATATACGCCGGAGACTTCAACTGTCACAGTTCTGCCTGGGGATGCCCAAGCATTAGCTCGGATGGAGAAGTTCTGGAAAATTGGGCATCATCTCTTGATCTAACTCTACTGTATGATCCCAAGCAACCTCGTAGCTTCCGATTTGCTCGCTGGGGCTCGTCAACAAATCCGGACCTTGCCTTTATTAACATCGGTCTCTGCCCCTCGCGTAGAAGAATCCTCGATCTGTTTCCGAAGTCCCAGCATCGTCCATCATTCATCGAAACATCAGCTTCCATCGATCCCGTCTTCACTCCCAGTGAAACGGTGGAATTTCCGAAAAGCAGACCGGGAGAAATTCACCGGCATCCTGACTTCCAAAGCACCCGACCTCCCAAGTCCAACGTCTGAGCCAGATTAAGCATACAGTTCCTGGTGTTCAACAGTTCTAAATGCCGCCAATCAATCCCTCGCTGCTTCCGCAAAGATTATATCCCGACTTAGGAGAAGGAGTGTCAACAGCGTTACACCGATTTCGCCAACACTACAATTGATGCAGACCGCATTTCACTGGCCGATAATTTGATAGAAACATTAAATGACAAACGACGGAAACGTTGGGAAGAAGAGACATCTGCCATTGACTTCAGCCACTCCAGTCGGAATGCATGGCTCTCGTTCAACCCGACTGAATAACCAAAAAACACAAGTGTGTCCGGTGAGCGCTAATGCAATCGCAAGCAAGCTAGTCGAAAATGGACGGCTAGCAAAAACGAACAAAAACTTCAATGGGAGTGTCAACGATATTCAAGACCTGAATAGAAATCCAGACCCTGAGGACAACTCATTATCTGGACCTTTCACCGAGGCTGAAATGAAGTAAGCGGCCAGTAAAATCAAATGCGGTAAATCCCAGGGTCCTGACTTTATCTCTCCGGAATTTATTATCCATTGCTGACCAGAAATGTTGGATTGGCTTCGAGTTTTCTTCTCTAATTGCCTCTCAACCCTTCCCTTACCCAAAATCTGGCGACGGTCAGACGTAGTCGCCATCCTCAAACAAAACAAACCGGTCGAGGACGTAAAGGGCTGTAGGCCAGTGTACTGTGTGTGCCCCTGAAGCTTCTTGAGAGAATCATAGTATCACGCCTCGAGCTTATTTTCGATCCCAAGATTCCTCACGAACAGGCGGGGTTCCTCCGCGGCCGCTCAACTACCGACCAAATTACTTTGCCTACTGATGATGTCGAAGCAGGATTCGAAGAGAAGCAAAAAAGTCGGAGTAGTATTCGTTGATATGACAGTATGACTGAAAGGACTTCACCTGAAATTCCTGAGGCTATTGAGTAATGTCCATGTCGCTGCATTCATCATGGAGCTCTTATCTAATCGAAGCTTCAAGCTAAGAACGAAAGACAACCGGACTAGCCGCCTTCGACGACTACGCAATGGAGTACCACAAGGGTCTACCTTATCCCTTATGCTCTTCAACATTTGCATCAGCGACATCCCACGAACCACCTCCAGGCAGTACGGCTATGCAGATGATTTGGCTCTCCTGACGGCGAATGAGAGTTGGTCTCATGTTGAAAACACCCTAAACGAAGATGTGAAACTGCTGCAGGACTACTTGACTACGTGGCGCTTGAAAATGAGCACTGAAAAAACAGTTCCGACGGCCTTTTATCTGAACAACAATGATAGCAAACATCAGCTAACGATAACTGCGAATGGAGCCGTACTACCGAACAACGACCACGCTTCCTATTTGGGTGTGACTCTCGATCGCACACTAACCTAAACTCCACCTCCATAAGACACAAAGGAAGATAAGTTCGAGAAATGGACTACTACGATCGTTGGTGAGCAGCAGCTGGAAAGCATGTCCTTCGACATTGCGAACAGGCGCTCTTTCACTAGTTTACAGTGCGGCCGAGTACACATCTCCAGTATGGTGTCGCAGTGCTCACACGGATCATCGACTCAACGCTCAAGGAGACAGAAGATCATCACAAGCTGTCTGCGCCCGACCGACGAGATAGCGTAACTGAAATTTACAGACTCCGAAGATTACAATCTCAAAGTTCGTTGCTAAGTTGGTTGGCCGTGAGCTTTACCGAGATTTCACTGGATGATAGTCCGGGAGCTGGCGTGAACTTGTGCAAGGAACGAGGTAGTACATAAAGCTTTCACACAGCATAGTACACCTCTAACCTACAGCAAGACTTCACGTCTACCAGATCAGATCATTTGCTTTTCAGAAATAGAAAGGATAACAAAATCCTATGTATTTCCAATGGTAAAATTGTGACATCGAAGGTTTTGACTAAATTGAATCTTTCAAATGAGCTATCATTCAGTGACAGGGGATGAAGTAAAGTGTACAAACAGACACTATTTGTTAGTGTATATCAATAATTTTCCTGAAATTTCTATATTAAAATTTACAGTTGCACCAGCGAAAAGTGTCCGTTTATACACCTTGCTTCATCCTCTGTCACTGAATGATAGCTCATTTGAAAGATCATGATCTGTGGATGATTTCTATAACAGTCATTTCAACAAAATACCAATTTGTATATTTTTTATGAGCAAAAACTTGAAAAAGTGGAGTCAACACCGTAGATGTCACAATTTTACCATTGGAAATACAAAGAATTTTGTTATCCTATCCTTTTTCGAAAAGCAAATGATCTGATCTGTCAGAAGCGAAGTTTTGCAGTAGGTTGGAGGTGTACTATGCTATGTGAGAGTTTTATACACTACCCCCGTTCCCTGCACAAGTTCGCGCTAGCTCCCGGTCTATGACGATGAGAAAAAAGATAACTACATTGAGGCTATGCTTGCTACTCTAGCTTTCAAGCAGTTGCTGAAATAAAGAGTCGCCGCAAGCTTAATGACCGGACTTGTTGGGTTTGAGTTGAATTACAAACTTAAAATTGTCGATGTTGACGGAGATAGGTCCAAGAATGTCTAACTGATCACTCTCGGCTCGTATCATGAATATTTTACACTCCAATGAAGATGCTGTCGTTGCTCTTGGGATCACTCGAAATCATTTGAGCTATCACAAACCAGTTTATATTCACAACAATCACATGACCTGAACTATCATCTTTTTGCAGTAGGTGTGTTATGTTCTCAGTGTAATAGAGTATTTAAACACAATGCAGTATGCCTATACTGCACACGATAGCAAGCATACTTCATTGCAAAAAACTTGGAATTTAAAACATATGATAAGTGTTTAAATTAGCAATTCACGGGTGACTTAAGTGAATAGAAGCTACTAGAGTATTGATGTGGTTGCTGTTTGCAGCTTAACCCTAGAACGGCCAAGCCTCTGTACACCCTAAAACGGCCAAGGTGTGATCAATTGATCACCATTTATTTTTCTGTAAAAAGGAACCAATCTGTTATCAGTCGCCTGAACTGTTATCAGAATTATCATTGTCCAATTCTTGGCGAATATCAGCAATGTGCACATCTTGTACTTCTTAATTAGTGTCACTTTCACCACCATCTTCGTTCAATGCAAAAATGTTAGCAAGAGCACGTTGTGCTGTCATTCGCTGCCGTCTAGCTGCCATTAAGAGAAGTCACCGAATGAAAATACAAACTGGTTGAATCACAGAATGAGTCACCAAAAGAATTGCGTAGCGTTCAATCAGAAATAGTGTGTTCAATGTGACTGATGATGAGATGAATTCTATAAGCAATTAGAGTCGAGCAGTCGCTCACAAAAATCGGCCGAATCTTGAGACAGACAGCCTTTGCTTCTGTGTGCGTGCGTGCGGCATGTGTGTGCGTGTGTGTGAGAATATTGGAGAAAGTATTTCATGATTCGATTGTGTATATCCATAAAGTAAAAGTCACTAAATGAGAAGTCTGACACTTATACTCCTGAATAAAATTTGAACTTTTTTTCAAAAGTGATCAAATGATTACACTTTCGCCGTTCTAGGGTTAATGAAAGACTATGGAGGTTCACAATTCGGAATACTGAATATGTTAAACTATTGAAAAGCATGTAATCTGTTTTTGATGATTTTTAGAAGAAGACATGATAAAACCTATCTAAAAGCATGTTAGGACTCTATGAAAAGATAGAAAACATGTTTGAGCTGTCAAAAGCTGTTATTTTAACGTACCGGTATAGTTTCAACATTCCAGAACTGATCACTAATATTATACATTTTTATGTTGATATTCAATATTAGCTGCATCTTAGAATTAATGTACATGACTTGCTGGTGTGAAATAATGATTTGTGAGCTCAGTTGGTATAGGGCATATGTGGGAGTTAATGTTATGTGTCATACCGTGAGTAAAGACCTCACCAGTTGCTTAGCAGCTCAATATGTCAGGCTTTGAGATCATTTCGCGCCTACGCAGGGCTTGCAAATTTCCGTCGCATTTTTGCACCTCGTCCATCTTTTTCCGTCCTAACAAACATCTATATCCCAGTGCATCTATCAGATTTACCTATGGTCGATATTCGGTCTTGAAGATCATGAGTCTCAAATCAAGCCTTATTTTCATAGTTATGGATCAGTCACGCTAATTTATTAGAACACACGCGTGCGCGAATGTGCTTTGAAGTTATCGTATTTTTTCAATCAACATTTACGAGTCCTGCCCACGTCAACAGCAGGTTTCACATATGGTTTTATGACATGTAAAACCTATGGCATAATCTTGCGTGAAATGATGCTGACATCCTTGTCCATGATATACGTCGGTTAGCGTTGCATTTGTAACCAAATAAATTGAAAATGATTATCAGATTTATTCGACATGTCAACCAAGCAAATGCCCCTTTTGAACAATGGTCTGAGATATATACGACTCCGACTTGCGAGCTGAAATGTTTGTCTCCTCGGTCCGATTCATCGCTGTTCGTAACACGTTTACCATGCCGATGTCTGCTTTCCGCTCTCACACCAGTCTTAGTCGGCTTCTTCGTCTTCCGTTTCTGATCGCAAAATTATTTTTCCTTTAGTCTTATGTGGCCAAGTTGCTGCTTGCTGATATTTGCTAGCAACCTCCGTGCACATCCAACCTTTTCTAGAACATCGGCCTTCTGTCAGGTAATCGAGAAGGGATGAATAGCATCCTGCTTTAGTGCCTCATCAACGCCTTCAGTTCCATGTTCGGAAATCTAAATGCCACAAGTGTTTTGCCTTAAATACATGTGTATAATTCAAAATCGACATTGATTGCAGAAATAGTCGTCCAAATATGCTTGTGAAAAGCACAAGTTTAAGAATTGAAAGCCAAAACACATGATAAAAACGGATAATAAGCTCTATTTGTGCTTTCAAAGGATTCCTTAATTTGAACAATAAATGCTGTTTATTTTATCCGAAATGTGCCATGTTTCAGATAAAATCTGTGATCAAGTCAGTGACGCCATCCTCGATGCCCACCTAAAGCAAGATCCTAACGCCAAGGTTGCATGTGAATGCTTTACTAAAACTGGAATGATGCTTGTTGGTGGAGAAATAACATCACATGCCAACGTAAACTATCAGCAGCTCGTTCGGGACACAATCAAGAATATTGGGTATGATGATTCATGCAAAGGATTTGACTACAAGACTTGCAATGTATTGATTGCTGTCGAGCAACAGAGTCCTGATATTGCTGCAGGTGTTCATGTTGATCGTCAAGAAGAAGATATTGGCGCTGGAGATCAAGTAAGTATATTATCGCATGTGCGTATCTGATCCTGTAAGTCTACACAGGGTGTCCGCGTCATGGAAATTCAGAAATTCGCTATGCAGTCGGGAGTTACGGAAAAGTTAAAAGTTCAGATTGTTTTTGCCAAAAATAGCCTACGAATTCCTGTTAAACCAACAAATCTGATCACCATACTATAAAAGTTCAATAGTTTGTCAGAGCCCACGCCTACCAATTAGTTGTAAATCGGTGACGGTCTAATTTTCAACCTTGTCTCAACGGCTGCTTTATTGTATGCTTAGTCAATCTTGCTAACTTAGACGCTCATCTGAAGCGACATCAGAAGCGATCAGCAAGTCACTGCCCATGATGATTGGTGGAAAAAGCTGCACCGCAATCCAGACCGTTTCGTGATGTCCCGAGGCAAAAAATATGAATCGGGATGTTCAAAACTTGAGATAGATGACTCCGGTGCTATACGGCACTCGCGGTATTTCGCATTTGCTGATGCATTTGCTCGTTGATGGCACTTAAAAAAAATTGCATTTCGGGAGAAGTCAGGAATTTGACCATCGCAATGCTGCTGACACTCAGCTGCCCATTCATCAAATTAAAAAGTACTTGAAAATGATTGATGAACTAATAAAATGATAAAAATAGGCAAAAAGCCTCTCAAATGTTAAGGTGGCTGTAGGTGTGTAGGCTTGCCTATTTGCCATCTAACATACGATACTTAGCCGTACGTATTAAAAGGTTTGAGGATATCGAAAATTTGATTAGATAACACCTATAATGTTCGGCACTAATGCAGCTCCCCTCTTAATGCCTGATGGCCTCACCTAACTCATTGCATAACATTGAAATATGCATATATGATATGTATTCCTACGTACGATCGCATTTCTAGGGCTTTGGCCAAGACAGCAAGTCAGGGCTTTTATGCAAGATAAGATTATTAGTTTCGTTTAAGTTATGTAAGCCTAGTGCTGTATTTCTTATGTAATGAAGGGGGATTGCATAAGTGCACTGTACTGTACTACATTTGATGATTATCGATATTCATGCAATGTTCCTAACCAGAAAATGAGCTTTAAAAGATATTTGACTATAAAAAAAGCTTCAACCTCTCATACCATATTACATGACAAGCTACTTGTAGACACTATTTGCCTGCTTATATACAAGTAATCAGAACAGGACTCATGTCACCGTTTCATAGGCCCAACTGTATAGTCATCACTCAGATGCTCTGTTTTTAAAAACACTGATTTTGATCACACTACGCATTCAATGATCTATCACCTATCATCTTTCTGCAGGAATTACTAGCTGTTGAGAAACTTCGTCTTCATTCTACCGGTATTGATAAGATGTTAATGATTCATCAGGTTAGAGAAGACTAAATGAAAGTGGAATGTGAGCCTCAGAATGGTATGAAGGGATGCTGAAGTTATGAAGGTTGACACAATTTACGTAGTTAGATATTGCTTTCACCATCCATGCGACAGGAATCAATAAGCCGTTGCAATCTGGAGTTGAATCTTTGATGGCCAAGCGGGACTATTGACAGGTTTTTAAGCACCCACACAAGAGAACGTCTTTTGTTATTATGTCTAAAACTTGGTTTTCTATGTTAAGTCTGGTATATATGACAATTCGGTACCGATACCAAAATCGTTATAAATTTTCGGAGAATCGGCTACGGTACTCCCGATTTTTTTTGGCAGGGAAGGTTACGAAGCAGTGCCGGGATCAAAACCCTAGCTTGAAACGCACACATTCAAGCAGGAGCTCGGAAAGCTTTCTTTGTTAGTGGGCAGAATTTAGGAGTCAACTTCATCAGGCAACTCCCTGACTAACACACTGAAAATTTCAAGACGCGTGTGAACAGCTTTCTAGTGGAGGCAATTTAGCATGCCTTTCATTACAGTTAGTTTCTTTCCTTTTGTTCATATGGTGTATGATAGTGCAAGTAACACATAACTTTTTGCTGTGAAAAAAGTCTGCTGCGAATGTGTTTCCTTAACAACATTGAAATTTAAAAAAGTTTATGCCAGTGCTCATACGGCTTTGTATCTCGAGCCATTTGAAAAAATATAGAACAGTCGGTTTTCCAGATAACTCAGGGAACCTAACCAATCCTAACCTTCAATTTGAGAAAGGTGTTTTTTGCATTTTTATCCCATCAAAAGTACGGAGCCATGTTTTTAATGGTGACTGAAAGTTTGTAGCTAATATTCTCGTGAGCGGTTTTACTAGTCTGACAAGTTAAGTTGATAAAAAGAATTTATGGTTTAACGTCACTACTCCGGTGTTGGGGGGGGGGGGGGTATGGGGACTTCGACGGTGCTGACATGGTCAGACCTGGAGCTTTGTGATCCTTAAGCCCGGATGCCCTTTCTGACGACTTTCAATGACACTCGGAGCTCGACTTCGGAACCGAAAGATCGCTAGGCCAAGCCACGGAGATCGCTTAACCAGTCTCTAACGGAGACAGCTAAAAAATACCTAATGCCTTTAATTCTAGACGTAAGTTCATCTGATTTCATGATAAGTGCGCTTAAAGTTGAAGCTCCTAAAACATCAACAGTAGTTCATAAAAATCGTCTCAATTCATTTAAGATCAGACTTCTTATAAAAACCGAGCTCAATTTGGTTTTTCGTTTACATGTAGTTGATTTTGAGTAAATTCTCAAAGGATGCAGGAATTCATTTGCTTGTCCGGCGTCTTTTGTTGTATGTATGTGCATATAAGTACACACGTATATACTTACATCAAACTTCAAGATCACTATATTTGAGAAACTCATTTGATATAACTGATTATTAACTGCTTATAATATGCTTATGATATTATAACTGCCTATTTGAGAAACTTGATTTTGATATATTTTTCAGGGTTTGATGTTTGGATATGCCACCGACGAAACGGAGGAGTGTATGCCCCTCACAGTTTCACTAGCTCATGGTCTAAATCAGCGTCTCGCAGAATGTCGACGCTCAGGAATCCTTCCCTGGTTGAGACCAGATACCAAAACTCAGGTGAGTCGTGGTTTAACTTAGCGCTATCCCTACTTGAGGGGGAGGGGAAACGATTCGCTCGTTTTTGCCACGGACCTTGCGAAACTGAACCGACTCACCTAGGCTTTCCTGGCGGTTCAGTGTTTTTTAAAGTCTGAAATTTGCCAGTTATAAAACATATCGCATGCTATCTCCAATGAACCGCGATTTTTAGTTTCAGGAAATATGGTTTGGTTCATCAATATTACTACTCTTTTGTTGATAGTCATAAAGCGTCAATGGATGCTTAATGATTTTTTTTCAATTTCCTAGCTATGGGATCAGAGGGCTAATGAGTGTCACAGACGCGATTTTTGTAACAAATTTCCGCGGCAGCAAAATCTGTTTTTTATTGTTCGATTTATTTGACTTCCGCTCTGGCTTCATTTTCAAAAGATTCCCATGGTAACGAAATTCAGTGCACATGTAAACAAAGTTAAGAGATGGGGTAACCCTGAATTCCCGATTTTCCAGATTTTTAGCAATATTAATTTAATAAATTTATTCAGAATTAAAGCATTCAAGCCTCGATTTCACGGATTTTAGTGGGATACCTGAGGTAGCCTCTCTCATTTCATTTGATGTAGTAGTCGTATAAATTGCTTTCGCTCACTGCTATTGCCTTCGTAGAATAGATAAGTGGCAACAACGGTTGACATTGACATCTAGATGACTATGTATTATCATCTAGGTGCATTCATTTGAATTCGAATTGACGTTAATGGAAATCACGAAACGACGAAGACAGAATTACATTAGAAGCTCGTTTTTTTTATTAAGCTAATAAAGATGCTTGAACTTGTAGGTGACGGTTGAATATCGAGATGATAAAGGCGCATGTGTGCCATTGAGAGTTCATACAATAGTCATTTCAACACAACATGATGAAGATGTTACGCAAGAGCGTTTGAAGAAAGATTTAAAGGAAAAGGTTGTCCACCATGTTATTCCCGCGGACATGCTTGATGACAAAACCGTGTATCACCTCAATCCTAGTGGACGTTTTGTTATTGGTGGACCTCAAGGTGATGCTGGATTAACTGGACGGAAGATTATTGTTGACACATACGGCGGTTGGGGTGCTCACGGTGGAGGCGCTTTCTCTGGAAAAGACTTCTCGAAGGTGAATATAGAGCGTTGTAACATCACATGAGTAATGTTAAGAAATGTTGAACTTCTGTTGTAGGTTGATCGCTCGGCTGCATATGCTGCCAGGTGGGTTGCCAAATCCTTAGTTAAGGCTCAACTTTGTCGGCGAGTTTTGGTCCAATTGTCGTACGCCATTGGTATAGCTGAACCATTGTCAATTTTCGTGAACAGCTACGGTACTGGCGTAATTTCAGACTCGGAATTACTTGAAGTTGTCAAGAAGAACTTTGATCTGCGACCTGGAAAAATTGTTAAGTAAGTATGCGTCTTCATACATTGTTCCTTCTTCTCGAGAACGAAGTTAGCATAAAGTAAAAAATTCTTCAGTGGTATAGTTCTCTTTAAAATTTCTTTATTGGCAAGCTTTCGGGTGATCCACCCTTCCTCAGACCTGAGGAACCCTCAACTTGCCTGAGGAAGGGTGGAATACCCGAAAGCTTGACAATAAAGAAATTTCGAAGAGAACTATACCACTGAAGTATGCGTCTTGTATTAAAATGAACTTTTGTAACGAAGAAATATCAGGAATTGAGGATTAACCCTCGGTATTTTCGGAAAATCTCAAACAGAAACGTCGGCTAATTTTCCAAAGCATCATTTGAGTTATTGTTAGTTCCTTTGGCAAAGTCAGAATAGGACTAAATTATCGCACTTTTTCAATCTTCGAGACACATGCGAGTTAGCATAAACCTTGTGAAATTAGGCATGTTTTGAGCTGACTTCGTAAAACCGATTTGCTGCACTTGCGAATTAGGGTGTGTGGAAATTCTGAAAAAATAAAGCACTAGCCCTTAGCTATTGAATACGTGATTATTATAGATGAAGTTGGCAAATGAATAGTGCATGATATCAAATGTTTAATTCAGCAAATTGTCCCGCAGGCCTTTTATTAAATGTTTCCTTATGATGAAGACCATAATTGAATTGTACCGACATGAATTAAAAATTTGTAACTCATGCGCGTATTTGTTTCAGGGATCTCAAACTCCGTGAACCTATTTACCAAAAAACATCAGCCTATGGACACTTTGGTCGTCCGGAATTTACGTGGGAGCAGCCGAAAGAATTAGTGCGATAGAAATCAGTACACAAAGCAATACATGACATTTTATCTTTTGTTTAAGCCTTTATATGGAGAATCTCTTTTGTGATACGTTATATTCTCTGGCATTCTCAGAGCTGAATTTTTCATGTCTTGATAACATTTCGTAAGGGTGGCACAGGCGAAATCTGGACTTCGAGTTATACTATCAGTAGTCCAATTTGTGCATTTCATTGGTATTGTATCAACATTTAGATATTTATTTTGACATCCAGATTTCAACTGCAAATGCTTTTTTTGAACATTTGTGTTGTGCTTATATCCGATAAATAGTGTACATGAGATCATGTATAAGCACACCGCCTCCCTCGAAATTCTTTTTAATTATTGAAAGATGTATGTGAAAAAATAAAAACGGTGTCTGATATTTTCTAGATCATATCTTTAAAAAGTTTTACCCTGTATAAATTGATGATCTGTTGAACAGAAGGCATACAATGTCGTAATGAGATAAAGGAGTGATGAATTACTAATTTGTTTTTGCTCGCATAAAATGTATTGGAAGTGAAAATGCTCTATTACTGCCATTAATAGAATACAATGCTCCAATGTATTTTCATCACTTTGATGCAAAGCAATCGACTCAATTTCATATACTCACAAATTGTAAAGCACACCAATGCTTAGAGGCGTTATTCTGATAGCCGAAAATCATCCATGACACATTCAAAGTGCAGTATAAAGCTTTCATGTATGTCTGCCGTCTGCGGGTTTTTAGCAGGAATGATGCATAGTCTAGCATATCAATATCAACATCAACACTTTAATGGCACAATTGAGTTTGATGATGCCAATTAAGTCGCGTTCTATGAATGCAACAAAAGTTACACCAAAAGCATAATTACAGAACATATAAAATGCATGGATTAAGAATACATATATCTTCCTATATTTGTATTGTTAGTGTGTGCATTTCATCATGCTATTGCAATATTTTTACCTGTGCTTCTAGAATTTGATCCCATTTTGTTGAAAACGAAGCAAAATCTTAATTGTTCTGTAATGAGAGCACTAACTGCGTCGGGAGCTGAAGAATGCTACTAGAGTTGCAAGCATTTAAACTGGTCTACACATGTAGGCCTGTATTCTGGAGGCTATGTCAAAGAGTAATCTGAATTCAATCGTGTGCATTAAATGTGAGCGATTTTCATGCGGGGCTGCTGTGACTAAGACACATGGGGACAAAGAGAATTCATTTTTCTGAGGTCTGTATGTGAATTGGTCAGGCCAATATATGCATGATCGTATTAGGGAGATGAATATTAATCTTCGTTTATACGAAGTTTCGCCGCTAATTGCAAATGTCTAGCCTGTATTTCGGCTTCAAAAAGTTGGTAGATGCTACTACTGATTGACGTTCAACTGAGTATATAGACGTCAATATAGTGCAGTTTCATTTATCAGACACAGCTGATCATGGAGTGCTTGGTAACACTCACACATCAATAAATATAGCGCGAATTGTGGGGACCAGGAAACCCTGCCTGGCAAGTGAAGCATTTTTAAGTCGTAGCATTAAAACAAATAATAATTGGCGGTTCAAACTTTACATGTGGCTTCACTATGTCAATTTATGAAAAGTCACGGAAGGGTTTTCGGATATATTCATTATTTGCCTTGCTACAACTGATTGAACGTTGAAAGACCCTGCAAAGCAGGACAACCGTTAATATCATTCGTTATATGCAGTTTCTCATTTTTGCATCATTTACTAAACTTAATTGATAGCAAAAGTGTCCAAATGACTAATTTGTATTGATAGACTTTACCGGTACGCAGCAAATAGCCTACTGGAGGCAGTGGCGTAGCCAAGGGGGAGATATGTCCCCCCCTCGAAATGAAATCTGAGCGGGGGACAGTCTTTGTGTTTTATACGGGGATATTAACATCATTCTATGTCGAATTATTAATTTATTACTGTGAGAATCTGAAATCCTACAGTAGCGCGCTTGGTTAATTTTCTCATGTCCCCTGTTGCACAACGATTGCAAGAGATGTTCATTTCTGTGAGTCAGATAATCGGTCTGGCGCCGATACTAGTGGGATCGGACCATACCGTATGTAAAGCTTGAAAGTCGCGTGTACTGATGAATTTATCATCTCGAATAAAATTCTTCAGTTTTGCGATTTAGCAACATGATTTTCATTTTGATTCTACAGTATGAACATTCTTGTTGCCATTCGAATTACAAGTCCAATGAACTTTTGCTTTAAATGTACAAATGTAGGTATTCAATCAATATTTATTTTTAACAAATCCCTGATAACGTAAGCTACTTTTCACGTATAGTTGGGTCTTGCTTTTAGAACATTCTTCTACTTGATATTGCAGCTTTTCGACACCTCCGGTCCTGACATTTTGTTGCCCTTTCTCTGCTACCTTGAAGTAGCTTTAGGAATTTGCGCTCGAAGTCTATGAACCAGTTGTTCCAAGGGAGATGACATGACCTCGAAAAGTCGCGCAAATCGAGTAATAACGTACTCCATTCCCCCACCCTTCGTCGTTGTTTTTATGAGGCAATGGGAAATATTTGTTATGTAGGAAATATTTGTACTTAATATTGTTTTCTGATATAAGATTATGAAAATGCTGGACCATTGGACACACAGTCACAACTAATCATTGAGAAAGTTTTACTTGTCAAAATCAAATATGATAGATGAAAAAATCGAAAAATTCTCATCACGTAATCATCTTCTGGCAAATAGCTTGAGAGCTTAGATTAATTTCTCTGCACGTAATATACCGATGCATTCTCGACTACATTCACACGAAGATAAGTGTCATAGAAAATCAGCTTATATGAATGATAATCATGTGAAAATCAAACTTTCCAGGAAGTTTACGTGAACCCTTGTAGACCGAGGGTCAAGCACCTCCAGTCAGTCGCGTAGCCAAGATTTCATTTCCGGGGGGACAATAAATGTGGCTATAAGCCTATACTTAATAATCTCGTATGTCTAATATTCATTCATATCTGATTTGATCATTGATCTGATTTTGTCTTCTATTGATCATTCATGATACATATGATTAACATAAAATCATACAATTATATACAAGATTATCGATGACAGCCACAAGCGTAGAATGAAGTCTAGACTCTAACAATATTGATTTAATATAATTGGCTCATCATTCGATGCATGTGTAATTGGAAGCAAAAGCGAAATAGAACAGGCGATTATATACCCAGTCATAATGGCCTAGCTGTACTTGTGGGTGTCGCAAAATCGAGTCGTGTCCTGGCTACAAGCCATATCGAGACATCCGTGATAGCACAACTATGAGGAGCTGTCCCTACCTCGCGCTGTCCGTTGTGAGCTCTGACGTCTTCGTTGCAACGTCCACATCCTCTCTATTCTTATCTTCACAGGATCGGCAGGTCCACTTCTCCTGACTGCCATGTTTGTAGTGTAAACCACGATGTCCCCACTTACTGTGTTCTTGTCCCTCCCAATTTCTTCTACCCGAGCGACTATCTTTGAGTCATCGGTTACTTGTTTTGATCTTTGGCACCGCCCGTGGGGGTTGCCCGCCTTCTCGGTCTCCGCGGCGTCCCGCCACGGCCACGCCCCTATCCGCAAGACGGGGTCGGTTAATCCTGCCTGCCTCTCCCTGCTGGAACGTCGCTCGCTAATCAGGAGATACATGTATATCTGGTGAGTTAGGGTAAATCCAATTTAATCCACAACATTTGACGAAAATGTGTCTTTGATTTGTAAAATCCATATTTCTGAACCGATTTCAATAGTTTTTTTTCAATCGAACCGTAAAGATCTCATCTATTATGGCATGGTTTTTAAAAAGTCACAAAGCCAAGACCTTCTTCACAAGTTGCCGTTTTTTGCCAAAAAAAGACCAAAAAAGCATGTCCAAAGTTGCAGTACTCTCACTTCAACACGGATTTTCGATTAGATACATTCAAATACACCCACTAATATTTATATCATCTGAAAGAAGAAGATCAGCTCTTTAAGACAGTCTCATTTTAAATACTGTAATTAATATTAATCATTGAATTTTCGCTGGGTTTCCATTGTCCAATGAAAAAAATGTCCTCTGACCGAGACGTTTTCTGTCCTCTGACCGAGGTACCTTTTCTCGAAGAATATTGATTCTTCCATTAAACGTTTTGCACCAAACGAATCCTCTAGTGTGCTAGTTTATAAATCCGTAAAGAAAATTCAGTTTGATGCCGTTACAAGTGTGCAATATTGATTTAAAAATATTTTTATCCGTTTTTTCGACCAGAGAATTTGAATATTTCCAAAAATTTCATATGGATGCTGAAACCAGAAATTTTGTCAGGAATCGATGAAATTTCACAGCATAGGAGGGATCCATGGTCTTAACATCCATGCAAAAGAAATTTTTCATTTATATCAATTAACCCTCTCAAAATCTCCAAAAACCACGAAAATGTCCTCTGACCGAGACCCTAAAAAATCTCGGTCAGAGGACAACGTTGAAATTGAAGATCTCGGTCAGAGTACAAGGGTCTCGGTCTAAAGACATGATAATGTATGCAATTACATTTAGATCACTTCGTTTTACGCGTTCAAGTATTCGTCCAAAGTTCTCGCAGTCTCATGAACCCAAATGCACAAACCGAAGAGTTTCCTGTTCGACATCAATTTGTCCTCTGACCGAGACCTTAAAAATCTCGGTCAGAAGACAAGGTGGGTCACGGTCAACGGACATTATATGCAATACATTACATTTTGGTCACTTCGCTTTGCGCATGCAAGCATTCATCCTAAGTTCCCAGTTTCATCAGCAACCCAAATGGAGAAGCCGAAGAGTTTCCTATTAGACATCTATCTGACCGAGATCAATTTTTCCTCTGACCGAGATGTAGAAAAAATGGTTTTTTAAAAGTGCTAGATTTCTATGGAAAGTTTTTATTTGGTGTGGTCGCCGCTACGATTTTCGTGTTCAGCGTAAAAAAATGAGTATATATGCAAATTTTCACGGAAATCTGAGACCCAAAGTTGAAAAGACAGAAATGTTGTGGAATAAGTTGGATTTACCCGTTAGCGATTTTGTGGCTAAATTTTTTTTGCTCAATTTTGTATCAGAATTTTAGCTAGATTTAGAAATTCGCTTTTATTTTTTTAGAAATGCGTCTAAAATCCAAGAGCGGTAGGTGGCGAGTAAGTTGCTATAACTATAAATTGATAGATATTTGTTTGCTAATTTGAGCTGATTTTCACCAACCGACGAGTATTGTGTCAACTTATCCGCAGTAAGTAAAGTAGAAATATTCGTATATCATCTTTATTTGAAAATACAACCTCAGTCTGATCTGTTAAGAAGGGACTTTTTTAAATTCATGAAAGAGTAAATTAGAAAAAGAATTTTCTCTCATAAATATCGCAGTAAATACTATGAAATGATTCAAATATTTCTTATTGTTACTAATTGTTGAATGGCAGAAGATGCTGTGCATAAATGATATAAACAGATTCTCTAGTTTCTCATCATTATCACAGTTAGTCTGCATCTATTTGTAAGTAAGCTATCTATCTGTAGATATTAGCTTATCTACATGTTGGCAATGGTAATGAGGTGAGACAGTAGAGCCTCGGCAGTAGAGGCGGATCACTTGAGAAAATAGCAGTCAAAACAACAGGCGGTACAGAGCAAAAATTCGCGAATGGTCGGTGGCAAACTTCGCAATCAAATATGCTGCAATTATGACTGAACTGTAGCATAATATTATGCAGCTGACATCCACCAGCTTTTTGCAAAATTCGTTCCCACAGGAGTAATGGTAGTCATAGTCAAAGTGTTTTTCAGAGGGTCTTCCCATCTTCCTCTCGAAATTCTCTATTCAGACGATCTCGTGTTGGTTGCAGAAAGTGAACAAGTTAAGAGGAACTGAAAGAAATCTACCCAGAGATCTCACCACAAAAGAAGCGAGTGCAAGCTTCATTATAAGTTATATGCGAGGATCAGCTCTGAATGCTCCACTGGACACAACGCACCTGTTTAATAACATATTATGTTAGCACCAGCATCTAGCTACATGTACAAGAAACCGGAAACCATTGGTTCTACATAAAATTATCGCACCAATCTCGGAATTTCTGATCAATTTAAGAAAAAATACACTACTTAATTAAAATATCATAGTAACATAGGTAACACTGATTAATATTATATTTACAAAAATAATTTCCCCGTAGTCACTATTGCAGCTTGCATGCAATTACCGATACAATATTTTATTGTCCTGGATTTGAATGCCACTAAAAACCATGCAATATTCATTAAGTAACTTAATCGAACGATGAAAATAATCGAAAAGTAAACGTTGAATCGATTCAATTTCTTATATCTGCTGACTGCCGCATTTTCTTTAATATAACCCGTGGGTTATGATTTTAGAAGGGTTAAATGAAAAATTAGAGTCTCAGTCCATTTTCTATTAGTCACTATTCTTGAGGCCTCACACTCTGAATCTGACAGTATGTTGTTCTTTCCTGCGATTTATCACGACAATGTGAAGATAAAAACTACGATGACTTTTTACAAGTCGACTTGCAGAATTTAATTAAACATGGAAAGATGTGTTGTTGTGCATGACGCGAAATAGACTTTTTCAACACACAGTCATTGGTAATTTTACATTGTGACATCTTGAGTTCGGCTTCAGTTGCCCGTAATTACTTAACTGCATGACAATTACTTTACGCTCTATTAAGTTCTATGAGATTGTTATCATTCTTTTAAGTGGTGTTGGTGTAGATCATAGAGTAGGGATATATAGGTAGTGTCGACTCAAAAACGTATCTGTACACAGTGAAAATTTTTATGCGAAATTATTCAGTTTTTTGCGGAGATTAGGTTCCCGTGGTCCAAAAAATTATTTCAGCAGTTTTAAAAAAGTTAAAATTTTGCAAATTTATATGCTACCGAGATGACGTCCCTATATAAGTAGTATGGAACAAGTTGGATATCAAGGAGAATGAATATTTCCTAATAAGCATCCTAACTAAGCGGAAATCAAATGATTATCAAGGGAATTTCATGAGCCGTATTATAGTGGAAGTCTTCATGAAAAAGTCGAGATCTTATTTTCTTGGCTGAAATTTCAAGTTTTTATTTCAATTTTCACGGTTATGATTTTGTGATTCACTAATTTCATGTTTCATTTCTTGAATCTGAATAGTGATGTGGACCCATTTATATCTTTCAAAGTTAATTGAAATCATTGTCTTTGATTCTGTTATTTTGCTCTGTCATAGGATCTCGCTTAAGAAAGTACTCTTGAGGTTGAGCATGAAAGTAATTAGCAACCCATCGATTGTTCGCAATTGGTGAAAACCCCAGTATGGCTGATGTTAGCCTTAAGACAAAACGTCACTTCTTTTCAAATTGCCGAGATCTTTCGACCAGCACTGCCGGCCATCATCAGAGATCCATTAGAGAGCCATCAGAGATGATGGCCGGCAGTACTGGTCGAAAGATCTCGGCAATTTGAAAAGAAGTGAGGTTTTAGTCTTAAGGCTAACATCAGCCATACTGGGGTTTTCACCAATTGCGAGCAATTGTGTCATACCCAGGTCCACTATTTACTACGATACGGAACCCATCGAATTGGTAATTTAACAAACACTGCCTCACCAAGGCTCTCATAACAATGAGAATCTGTAAAATACCATCACTCCTTCTGCTTTACAATCATGATCATTCAATCCGTGGTAATTTCTTCAGAACTGCAAAAATTTCCATATCTCACATTTGGTAACAATTACCAACTATGTCCCCCTCGAGCTCATTTAATAAAATCGAAACTGTATACACATTGGGGATTTAGTAAATTCGGAGTTAACACTGTACCTAATATACCTACTCTATGGTGTAGACCTTGCTTTCACAATGTAGCCTATGTAATTCATTCATCTCCGAACAAGTCGAGTATTAACTCGCAATTACAATTTTGGGACCGCTCCTATCAGGTAGTGATGCAAAAATGCCGCTAAATTGTTGAAAACCCTCCAGTATTCGCGCTGCATTTCTTGCAGATGAATTCTTAGAGATAGCCTTGCATTTTGCGTGAATGTGGCAGCGACGTTGCCGAAATGTATCGCATTCAATTGATTTTTGTTCTGGATTTCGCGAATACACAGGTGTATTCTCTATCCCTAAGAAATGCAACAAATACCACTAATTATGACCCTTTCTAACACTTCAGATGTAAAATTACAGGGTATTTTTCATTTCATATATTACTGAAGTATTAATAATTACTACTTGCAGCACTGCTATCAGGACACACTTGCAGCGCTGCCGGCAGGGATGCTGAGACCTATCGATTTCAGAGTATACTCCCACTACAATAGTAGGCGTAGCATGAAGTATGAAAATATGAAAATGATGTGCTACAATCAGGAGGTAAGATAAAGATTAATCAAGAAAAGTTCATGTAATCAAGACAAATAGGTCAATACGTACCTCACTGCATCATTTACCACCAAAGTGACCACAATCAAATCATACAAATTCAAATGAAGACTAGCTTAAGGGGCGAACATTTTCACTACATTTTTTTTTGAATACCCGTCCAAGCATTGTTGATTATTTTACTAATACTACTAATGATGCATTCATAGAAATTCAATGATTTGGGGAGGTATTTTGTTGAAGTGATTTATTTATTAAGAATGACGATGCACTTTTGAATATTGGAAATATCTTGAACAAATCTTTTTTCATTTTCAGTAGATCTGCATATTTATGAAACATAATTATAACACAATTTTGCATACATTGAATGAATTTATGTTCATTGACCTAGCTTGCGGAGCGAAGCGTTTCGCTACAGAATTTTTAGCTGCCCGTCCAACTTCCAAGTATTGTCGTCTGAACATCTCTTTAGCAATTCAAACTCTTCATTTACTTAACATCCGTTAGTTGTTGATCAAGCATGGATCGCTATCAAACTATCCATTTAAAATGAATCTATGAACAAGTCTAAGAAGCTTAAGTATCTATGACCAATCCAAGTCATGGTTCCAGCAATGTCATACATGTTATGATAGCTTTGACTAATAGCCTCATAATTCTTTAAGTCGCCAGTAGGAGTACAATCGTCGGTGGTTATCAACTCGAAATTTATCACTGTACCCACCAAAGAATCACCTTTTTCACTGTGGTTGATGGATTCGAACCATCGGTTGTGAAAGAATAAGTTGATATTGTTTTATGTACAGGGTGGGCCGTAAAGGACCGATGAATTCTCTGTAGTAAAAGAAAATATGCTTAGAAGAGTTAGACGGTGATTATGTGTACCGTAAGTTAGCTTCCTTCTATTGAATAATTGAATGAATATTATCTGATGTGTTTCATGACACATGCGTGCAGATTAATTAGATAATTTGCGGCGTTCACATCAGATGTTTTCGTTTAAGCTCGTTCTCCGCGAATACGGCGGGCAAGTTGGATGTCCTTGGGCATGATGGTCACCCGCTTAGCGTGGATGGCGCACAAGTTGGTGTCCTCGAAGAGACCGACCAAGTAAGCTTCAGATGCTTCTTGGAGGGCAGAGACAGCGGAGCTCTGGAATTCACGGACAAGTCGCTGGAAGGGCAACTTGCGGATCAAGAGTTCAGTGCTCTTCTGGTAGGCCTACCTTCTGATTTCCCGAAGGGCGACAGTTCCGGACCTGTAACGATGTGGTTTCTTCACACCGCCGGTGGCTGGGGCGCTTGCGGGCAGCCTTAGTGGCCAACTGCTTACGTGGGGCTTTGCCGCAGTGTATTTTCGTGCAGTTTGCTTGGTACGTGCCATCTCAACTTCGTTCTGATGTATCATGGTGATTTTCGCTCAAGTGTTTGCTTGTGCGTTCGTCTTTATTTCGTTCATTATCACGAATGATGGCACATAAGTTGGATGTACAACAGCGAATATTCTGTATTAAGCGATATTATTCTACAAACAACATCTCTTGCGTTTGTCGAACTTTTCAGGAAGAACATGGAAACACTATTAGATGGAATACGGTTAAGGACCTTATCGAAAAATTTGAGGAAACGGGTAGCGTTCTTGATAAGAAAAGTTCCAGTCGTCCGAAATCAGTGAATGTTGCTTCGAGTCAACAAATTGTTCGAGATAGGTTGCATGAACAACCTTGTAATTCAAGCCGGCGTCTATCTGGTGAGCTTCAGATTTCGCGAACGTCCCTAAGACGTATCATCAAAGATCTGGAGACCAAGATTGCTCCATCAACTTCTCGAGGATGATTATGATCGCCGATTAGAATTCTGTGAACATTTTGAACAGGTTTTCGCTAATGACGTGAATATCTTGCGAACCGACGAGGCCACTATCAAACTCAATGGGCATGTGAACAGACATAATTGTGTCTTTTATCATGAAGAAAATCCTCATGAAGTGTTTGAGAAAAGTGTGAATAGCCCAGGATTGACTGTTTGGGCTGGAATTTGCCCTAATGCTGTAATTGGACCTTATTTTTTCCCAGGTGCTGTTACTGGTGAAACATATCTTCACATGCTTGAGACTTTTGCATTACCGACACTTAATGAAATGGGATTGCTCGACGGCGATATGTAGTGGCAGCAAGATGGAGCTCCACCGCATTATGCTCGAAATGTAAGAGATCGTCTGAATGCCGTTTTTCCAGACAGATGGATGGGTCGGAGAGGCCCACTTGAATAGCCTCCTCGTAGCCCAGACCTTTCCCCCATGGATTTCTCAGTCTGTGGAATTGTTAGAGATTACGTGTTTAGGTTACGTTTTTTACGAGTTTGAAGGACTAGAACATCTCAGGGAGAGAATCATCAATTCTTTCTCGAGGTTTGATCAAACTCTTTGTTCTGCTATTTGTTCATCTATTCGTGAGAGGATCCGACAATGTATCGGTGAAGGAGGTGGTCATTTCGAAAATAAGAGAACATAAAGTTCGTAAAGTTTACGTGGATACTTCCTATAACTTTTTTGCAATATTTGTTATATTCCAATGTTATGTTGTGTTCTTTTTATCGAAATAAACTTTATTTTATTCTGTCACACAATCGTGCTGCGTTTTCTTTTGAATTAAACAGATTAATGAATTTAAAGATTTGAAGAAATTCATCGGTCCTTTACGGCCCACCCTGTACATTTAGGTGGTAGGATCAGACACATTCATCAGGTGAGAGAATCAGTTGATATTGTTTTGTAATGTTAGGATCGAACTCAACTGTCCGAAAGTGAGCGAAGCAAACATAAACGTAGATTTTTAGTTCCAAATTAGATCCGATTAGACTTTCCAAGGTTGAGACTTCATGGCCAAGCTTCTTTACCATTAAAACAATTTTGGACGGACAAATGAATATATATACTTAGAGGTGGTCTATGAATTCGAAGCATTTCAAATCGCTTTCAACACCAGCTCATTTTGTAAAGCTGAGTTTTCTGAGCACTATGGCACTAATTTGATCAAAATTGACCCACAATTGAGTAGGTGCGGCCCATTTTAAAAAATACCGTGAAGTTGCTAAAAATAGCTACATAATGCCCAATATGAAAGTGCTTATTATTTACACCAAACCTATGGAGAGTTAAAGTACATTAAAAAAGACACACAAAGCATCAGTCACAAGCAAATTGTCAGGCTTAAACGTCAAAACCTGTTTGCTATGGTCAAATGTTCCTATAATAACGCATTGGATTATCTGAACAATGTTCACATTCTGAAATCCAGTGTGCTTAAGATATCTACATCTCATCATGTCATTGAATGGGTCACATCGCTCAATGTACTCAGCTTTAAGTGATCCATCCGTGTTATCACTGATGCAGGTACCTGTTGTGTCTACATTCCGTCGACGCTTTTCATTACCCCACTCGGCAAAACAAGTTTCCTTTCCAAAATAGTCTTCTCACGGGATGGTCCTGAAACTCAGTTTTTGATGAAACTGTCATAGGGAAAGTCATGAAACGAAATTGGTTTAATGTTGTAAGAACTATCTTAGCAACATCTTAAATCCATGCGCCTGAAAATTATCGCCGGAAAATCAATTGCCACTTGCGGCATAGTAGAAGTTTGTGGAGGTAGGTTTAAGTAGGTCTATTTTGCATCATGTCATGTCATTTCATTGTAAAAATCATTTTCAAATTCCTCCTATTTTAAACACCTCCCACCCTTAGTCCTGTGCACATGAAGATGACTTCTGGACGGTAATCGAAAAATTTGGTTCATCTACAGTGTAGATTAGAAACAATAATTAGAATGTTAAAAAATATTTGAATCTTTCCAATTATCATAAGGTGGGTGAGGTGAATAAGGCCCACCTAACAGACTTAGAGCTCTGCAGTCTTGAATTTTTGATCAAATACTACGAATTCATATTCAAATTAACTATTTCTGGTGCAGTTGACATGTGTGAGAAGTTCATGTCGATTATTGCGAAACTTCTGGTGTACGAGCAAGAAGATGAAAAATCACCGAGTGGGCCTTATTACCGACACGTGTAAGTAATAAGGCCCACTTTTATTTAATGTATTCAATTTACGTAGCCTATAAGTCTTTTCTAACATCTGGCTATATACAATGGATTGTATTCACCTTCTGGTACGCAAATTGATATAATGAGATTAGATCTAATATGTTCTTGTGATTCAGAGTTAGGACATAAGTTAAGCCCCTATGTAAAAAAGATAAACCAAAACTGTTCATTCAAATACATCGACTTTTATTGAAAAACAAAAGATATTTTTAACACGAGGAAAAAATAAATATATGATGGTGAAACCTTGTATTTGGTAATGCATAATCTCTCTATTATATTATCAGTCATAAACACAGACTTTATAGGCCTACACTGGAACAGTCAGGACAAACAAATAGGAACTCATCTTCGTCACTTCCATGACTTAAACCAACACAATCTAGTTAATTGTGTGTACCCAATTAGTCATCACATGCTATACACTGTCTCATGGGCCTATCTAACTTTTCATCTTCCTCACAAATTTTGCAATCCCACGATTCATTGCCAGCTTGCCCATCTTATCTACAACTAAGCTTGGGCCTATTGTTTTGCTTCTTGGATAGAACAGGTGCTTGCTTAAAGCGCTTTTTATTAGTAAAAAGTTCTTTTGTAAGTAGTTGTGCTTTCTCGGTAAGACTGCGCTTACGTATACGTGGATCTGACTTTCGTTGGATTTTCGGAGTACTGATTATGCTTTGATAGGCCCGGGCCTTATTACCAGCATTTTGTATGGGCCTTATTGGCTACATTGACATCGTTTTATAATCAGTGTTTTTTCGTACTTTCCGGAACTCAAAAATCAAACTACTATATAAGGTCAGAGAGGATACGCCAGAGATAATTTTCCATGTTAAGAGCTCATCTGCACCAATATTTATTGTCATGAAATTCTTGAACAAATGAAGAGAAAATATTAGATCAAAGAAGACATTTGAATGTACTTTTTTTTGAGATGCTGTGGAATCTGATCCACTGGACCAAAATCGATAAAGCTTCTGACACTTATTTGAAATTAGATATATTTTCATTTCTTTTTTGTTGCTCTTAAATTCGTTGAGCAGTTTCGGAGATCTAGCAAGTGGGCCTTATTACCAGCTGGGCCTTATTCACATCACCCACCTTACCATGACTAGTCACGGCATCTTCCAAATATTTTGTTACTACAAGAGGCAACTGATTATCCAGTTAAAATTTCAGGCAACTGCAGAGGTTAAGGTGCTGCTAGGAACGCTAGGTTAAGATGCTTCGTTAGACATCTTTGGAAGAGAATGCGCATTGCTTGGGTGGGTTCTAATGATCATTATTATGTCGAACAAAAATTGTGATGTCGAATTTCGATTAAGTCCGTATAAGAGAGAGAGAGATTGCTCACGGATGAATGCTTCGATGTGCTACTTCGGTTCACAATTTAAGCTTGACATCTGCACCAATGGTATACTCCTCTCTATAACATCAAATCAATGGTGATTTACCTCCCACGCCTTGTATTTGTGCACCAATATGAATCATATATGTTCTTCAGATTTCATGTCAGTGCTACACAACCCCTTGAGGTGATTACTTGAAAGAAAATATTTCCATTGCGCTTTTGATTATCTCAATGCTCCTAGGTTCTATGTGGAGCTCGATTTTTTATGAGACTCACAGAGTGGGCTCATTCATAACTTATACAGCACTTTCAATCGAACATGTTATGCCTCCTCTGATAAGATTACAAGTTTATGAAGTGCAGCTTGCAATTCTACCTCGCGGTTTTCCTCAAATATATCAACAATGCTCAAACTTTCATGGTGCCCGATTGACTGACGAAGTAGAAATTATTTCATCATTATCGAAGATGTTGGGATCGGACATTTTCTTTAAAAAGTCTAGGAAAACTAAGTGTTTGACTCGCCAATTCTGAGGGTTTGTTCTTCTCTTTGTTTCTTCTGCACTTCGGATCTATATTCATACAAGAGCTCATCTAGCATCTTCAAATTTGGATTAGTATATACTCGTAGAATGGTCATTTGTAGGGCAACCCAAAGTTGCAGTGCAACTTTTTGCAACTTCTTTGCATATTTTAAGGTAAAATGCAACATTTTGCAACTTTCACTATCATTTGTAATACAGATAAGTTTTTTAATTTCCTCACTCTTGGATCAACTCAGCTACCGGTTAAACCTAATCTAGATGCATTTCGTTATGTTTTCAATTCTAAGAATTGTGTGGTGACGCTTTTCTATAAATAGCATTTACGTCAACTACTTCTCCTTCTTTGTATGTGTTGCTTCAGCGTTGTCAGCCCACTTCCAAATCAATAGAAAGAAGTTTCTTTTTATTGAAAAAACTTCTTGCTGACGATCGACATTTTCATCCTGAAAATATTGAGGCTTACCTTGTCTTGTACTACAACAGCAGTGATTAATCGACGTTTGTATTGTGAACTTATTTTTTTAGTTGGTATGAATTTTGTTTTGTATGACGTGAAAACATATTGTTAAATGAACGCTAGTTACTTATTTTTAATTTGAATAGAACACATTCAAACGGGCATACAGGTACACGCAATCATGGCATTAACTTTTTAGCCATGATTGCCATTATCTGTTGCTATTTGACCCATAACATTTATCTCAAGCTATTCGGGGGCTTTTATTGCAACGTTTTGCAACTTTTTGAATTGTAAGTGCAACTTTTGAAGATTTTCAATGCAACTTTGGGTTGCCCTAGTCATTTGTAAATTTATTACTCTATACCGAGTAAAAATTCATAGATCCTATTCTTCTAGATAATCTACTTCGATGATCTGCAAGAGGCTAACAGTAGTAAGTAAAGATCCATAATAAACACAGCGCGCCCCCTCCCCTCCCCCCTCTGGAACGGCAGAGCGTCGTGGTCGGCCGCCGTGGTGCTTCGAGTCTGACTCCCCCCCCCCCGAAAACGACAGAGTGTGAAACTCGGGTGAGTTGGTCCGACCGCCTGGTTGACGTGGGCGACCGTCCAGGTTGACGTGGGCGACCGTCTAGGTTGACATGGACGACCGTCTAGGTTGACGTGGGCGACCGTCTAGGTTGTCGTGGATGGTGAAATGGCTGCCAGATTAGGATTCAGCGTAAAATTCTGCATCTATGGTGTGATTTCCAGCTCAATCGGCGAGAAAAAATTTTTCTTCAAAATTTTGACAGAGTTAGAATTTGGGACGTTTTGGTGTGTAGCGCCAAAACGAACCATCGGATGGGAAAACGGAGGCCAGATTCGGATTCAGCGTGAAATTCTGCATCGGTATGGTGAATTTGAACGCCATCGGAGAGAAAAAATTTTCGCTGACGTCCCCCCCCCTCTGGACAGCTCGCTTCGATCTTGGCTTCTAGTGGACGGATTTTGTCGTGCCATAGCTCGTTTGAAAGCTAAGAGTGAGACAAATTCACTGAAAGAATCGGCTTGTTCCTATCTGTCTTCGTTTAGATGTGAGACGCCATTTAAGATTTTGGGACATTGGCGAAAAACGACAGAGTTAGAATTTGAGGCGTTTTGGGCTGTAGCTTCAAAACGAAGCATCTGATTGAAAAACGGATTTCAGATTTGGAATCAGCGTGAAATTCTCTATCTGTATGGTGAGTTTCAAGTCAATCGGAGAGAAGAAATTTTCAACATTTTTCGAAAAAACGACAGAGTTAGAATTTGGGACGTTTTGGTGTGTAGCGCCAAAACGGAGGCCAGATTCGGATTCAGCGTGAAATTCTGCATCGGTATGGTGAATTTGAACGCCATCGGAGAGAAAAAATTTTCGCTGACGTCCCCCCCCCTCTGGACAGCTCGCTTCGATCTTGGCTTCTAGTGGACGGATTTTGTCGTGCCATAGCTCGTTTGAAAGCTAAGAGTGAGACAAATTCACTGAAAGAATCGGCTTGTTCCTATCTGTCTTCGTTTAGATGTGAGACGCCATTTAAGATTTTGGGACATTGGCGAAAAACGACAGAGTTAGAATTTGGGACGTTTTGGGCTGTAGCTTCAAAACGAAGCATCGGATTGGAAAACGGATTTCAGATTTGGAATCAGCGTGAAATTCTCTATCTGTATGGTGAGTTTCAAGTCAATCGGAGAGAAAATATTTTCAACATTTTTCGAAAAAACGACAGAGTTAGAATTTGGGACGTTTTGGTGTGTAGCGCAAAAACGAACCATCGAGTGAGAAAACGGAGGCCAGATTCGGATTCAGCGTGAAATTCTGCATCGGTATGGTGAATTTGAACGCCATCGGAGAGAAAAATTTTTCGCTGACGTCCCCCCCCCTCTGGACAGCTCGCTTCGATCTTGGCTTCTAGTGGACGGATTTTGTCGTGCCATAGCTCGTTTGAAAGCTAAGAGTGAGACAAATTCACTGAAAGAATCGGCTTGTTCCTATCTGTCTTCGTTTAGATGAGAGACGCCATTTAAGATTTTGGGACATTGGCGAAAAACGACAGAGTTAGAATTTGGGACGTTTTGGGCTGTAGCTTCAAAACGAAGCATCGGATTGGAAAACGGATTTCAGATTTGGAATCAGCGTGAAATTCTCTATCTGTATGGTGAGTTTCAAGTCAATCGGAGAGAAAAAATTTTCAACATTTTTCGAAAAAACGACAGAGTTAGAATTTGGGACGTTTTGGTGTGTAGCGCCAAAACGAACCATCGGATGAGAAAACGGAGGCCAGATTCGGATTCAGCGTGAAATTCTGCATCGGTATGGTGAATTTGAACGCCATCGGAGAGAAAAATTTTCGCTGACGTCCCCCCCCCTCTGGACAGCTCGCTTCGATCTTGGCTTCTAGTGGACGGATTTTGTCGTGCCATAGCTCGTTTGAAAGCTAAGAGTGAGACAAATTCACTGAAAGAATCGGCTTGTTCCTATCTGTCTTCGTTTAGATGTGAGACGCCATTTAAGATTTTGGGACATTGGCGAAAAACGACAGAGTTAGAATTTGGGACGTTTTGGGCTGTAGCTTCAAAACGAAGCATCGGATTGGAAAACGGATTTCAGATTTGGAATCAGCGTGAAATTCTCTATCTGTATGGTGAGTTTCATGTCAATCGGAGAGTTTCAAGTCAATCGGAGAGAAAAATTTTCAACATTTTGGAGAATTTTTGCGATGGCTGCCTACTGTAGAGCCAAAACGAATCATCGGATGGGAAAACGGAGGCCAGATTCGGATTCAGCGTCAAATTCTACATGGAAATGGTATATTTCCAGCTCAATCGGAGCACTAGAACCGGAGATAGACGGGTTTTGAGTGTTTGGATGATGGGTATTACGTCATCAGCTGATCGCCACACACTATATAAGCTGGGAACCGACAGAGACTTGTCATTCAGACGAGAGATTGCCAACGGTAAGTCGTCTCTCTGAGCTCCGATGATAGCTTCGGACATTTCCAAATCCCGGGTTTCTGTAAGAAACCGACTTAGAAAATTTCATTGCTGATATCAGCTAAGGCGTCAGACTTAGAGGTTAGTCAGGAGATGGCCTTCGTCTCCAGGCCATAAAAGACTCCAAAACTTTAAAGGCTTGTAACTTTGCTTCTACAAGTCCGTTTGACTTGATTCAAAAAAAGTTCGGTCGCTATTGACCTGCCCTAAGTGACAGACTACTTATAAAATTTCATAAGTAGTGCTAAAAAGTTGAAAATTTAAATTCACTAGTTTTGGAGGTTTTCTGGGGTTTTCGACCCTGCTGAAGTCAATGAAAGCATTTTTAATGATGTCTGAGCCAGTCTTCTCATGCTATAAGCGGCTTTTCACTGAAAGCGAGCAAGACACGGAGAGTTTTGCTGTAATATTCCACTGACAGGGTGTTCCTTCGGGACGGCGGACGATGCCGTAGTGATAAGTGTGGCAAGGGAGTGTGTCATAGTTTAGACCGTAACCGCTGGGACAACTCATGTCTCATGTTGGGCATTTGACACAGTTCTCAACGTAGCACTTTGAACGCCAATCGGTTGAGTCTTAGCTATCTTGTCATGGGTGGCCTCTAAACATCTCCATTGCAAAACGCTGGTGAATCAAGCTCTCTACGGCTTGCTATCAAGCTGATCAAAGTCTGTCAACCTCTTACCAACTCTACAGGTTTTCATGTCTGAGCCAGTCGTCTCATGGTATAAGCGGCTTTTCACTGAAAGCGAGCAAGACACGGAGAGTTTTGCTGTAATATTCCACTGACAGGGTGTTCCTTCGGGACGGCGGACGATACCGTAGTGATAAGTGTGGCAAGGGAGTGTGTCATAGTTTAGACCGTAACCGCTGGGACAACTCATGTCTCATGTTGGGCATTTGACACAGTTCTCAACGTAGCACTTTGAACGCCAATCGGTTGAGTCTTAGCTATCTTGTCATGGGTGGCCTCTAAACATCTCCATTGCAAAACGCTGGTGAATCAAGCTCTCTACGGCTTGCTATCAAGCTGATCAAAGTCTGTCAACCTCTTACCAACTCTATAGGTTTTCATGTCTGGCGATCAAGTCATGGACGGTGCAAGTCACGGAGATTTTCGGTGTGATACTTCCTGTGGGTGGGCGTTCTTTCGAGACAGCGGTGAAGTCCGTAGCGATGAGTACTGCACGGGACGTGGGCAATGGTAATCCTTGTGAAACCTCTCTGCGTCATGTTTGCAAGTGGTTGCCTTTCGTCTCAACGTTGTACTCTGACCGCCAGGGCGACATTTAGCTATCTGCCACAGGTTACCTCATAAAATCTCCATTGCACTTGTCTCCCGACAGTTGCCCAAGCATGTGAGAATGAACAATCAGTTCTTCTTGTCTCTATCACGGAGACGAAATGATGAAGGGATGAAATGGGAGGACATTCATGCGCCACACGCAACACATTACAGATTTCTCTCTTCGCTAGTGAACAAGCTCTTGTCAGTGTCGTCAGAAACTTTATCATGTCGTACAAAAGTTTTATTGCAACATAGGTGGATGTATAGTTAGAAAGTTTGATCATCAACGTTTCATTCGTAAGTCTAGTCAGAAACTGTATCATGGTTTGCAAAGTTAGTGTAGTCAAATAATAAAATATAAAATAATAATATCAAACTCCATTGCACTAATAGTGTGAAGCTCGGTATGAGTGAGGGATAAAATCCTCCATCACCTTAGGCGGCTTGATATCAGGCTACAACATGAGCGATGTGGAGATCTTTGATATTGTACTTCCTGTTGGTGGGTTTGTACGGCGAGCGCTGCCGCAGATGGAAGGAGGGGTATGTTATAGTTAAGAGCGAAACCACTTAGCCGGTGTTAGACAACTTTCCCAACGACATCTTTTCTCGCTTGATCATGAGTGCTTTAGATGTCTGCAGCAGGTTTTTCAAAATTTCCACTCATCGTTTGATGATTTACAAAGTAGGGCACATGTCAAGTAAAGTTCTCATAATGATGTCTTAATCAATTCCTCCTTACTGCATGCTTGTCGTTTCTACACTCCGACTCTAACCTTTTAGAGCATACACATGTAGCACATACTATCCGTATCGAGAAAGTCTCATGAGTTCTTTTAAGAACCACTACCTCTTCGTGTCACCTGTGTATCACGCCAAACGTATGCAGCAAACACACTTCTCTCTTCTTTAGTGAGCAAGCTCTGAACACATAAGATATCATAGTAAAATCATCAACGAATAAATCATATCGCAATAGGAATGTACATTGACAGATTCAAATAGATGCTCATGCGTTCATAAAAGAGAGTTTGTAACATCAGCATTAATTGGAAGTGCGTGAGCGCACTGGAAACTCCTGATCGTCTTGTGATTGGACGAGAGGTCTCATCCATTCACCGCTTAGGAAAATCTTATAAAAGGTAGTGCACCAGCTCTGCTCTTCACATTTATCTTTCATAAGGTGAGTGTTGGTGAGCTCCCGCTATCAGGTTGTTTTGACTTGCTATCAAGTTGAATAGTCTCTTGCTATCAAGAGTTTCACTTCTGCTCATAAAGCATATCATCGCTGTAATACTTCCTTTGCTCGAGCGTTCCTTCGGGACGGCGGGTACTGCCGTAGAGGGATTGCGTTGCACGGGTTGTTCGTCGTTTGTTAGACCGAAACCTCTGAGCTGTTGCTCATGTTGGGCGTTCGACTTCATACTCAACGTGACACTTTCTCTCGTCAGGTCAGAGTACTTTAGCCATTCGACAAGGGTTAGTCTTTATGGTATGGAGCATTTCGAAGTGTTGATTGATTCATGTTCATTGAATGACTATTCACATGATCATCATAGGTAAAATGAAATAAATCTTACGTATCCTTTTCAGTGAATTTGCCTTCGACGTCGAATCTAACTACTTTAATCTTCGATATGGATACGAGTATCACGAGAAAAATTGAATCTTATCGCGTCTCTGCCAAGATGGAGGAAACTCTCATTGAGCAATGTAAGTTTTTGTGTGATGGGGCAAGGATGCAGGTTGTGCTAATAAAACTCTTGAACTAACATCATTCGGTTACCATGTGTGTTGAGCATAGGAATTAATTTTCATAAACCTTTGAATAACATCAAGAATGTAAGAATCATATCCTTACTAATTTTCAACGAAAGACCCTTAACGTCTTTTTACTCCGCGATTTTCAAAAGCGAAGCTCATTTTCTAAAATTTATAATGCACTCTAATATCTCCCTTCGAGAAATCTCTCACCAATATCTCCCTCCCTTTTTTCAGTACAGCAGCGCATCATGAACAGAGAACCTATTCCTGAAGGGGCACTTGGTCGAGCCTATGAACGACTGGGAATATGTAAGTATCTTAATGAATGAATGCTGTTATGTGTTCTGTATCATCATGGCTGATAGCATGCATTCTATCATTCATCAATCTCATCTCTTTTCCACTCTACAGTTTTGGTAAGGCAGGAGAAGTGGGAGGAAGTCGCGAGGCGGAAATATGATGATGATTTTCCGACCCTACCCTCTCGCCCATCTACCTCAGCTCCACCATCTGAGCAGCCATCCACCTCGGGTATGGTCATCGCCCAACCTCCACCACCCATACCAGCTCCTCGTCGCCACATGCCTCCAACACCCAAGCCGCGGACTCTTCCACCCTCGGCTCGCATCCCCCTTCTACCTCCTCTTGAACCATCGGTGATGGCGGAAGTAGATTCTCTTGATGGTAAGTTACAGTGATGGTAAAGGGGGACAAGGACTTAAACAAAACTCACGCCACACTTGGAATTGAATAGTCATGTTACTGATCGCTTTCCTTCCTTTTCTCAACAGATCTCGCAACGGTATTTCTGGGCGATAACGTTCCTAACCGCCCCGCCAACTCTCACATACCACCACCGGCAACAGCAGGCGACTTCCCTCCCATCTCCAACAAGTCGGTAGAAATGGAGATCGAGGTGTACGACCACACCATTAAAATGGTAGGTTGAAGATTTCCTCACTCATCTCCCTCGAACGTTTGGCTAATAGCATCTTCCTCAATTTCAGGCATCGACTTCATCACCAAAGCCCTCCTTTCACAAGGAAAGTTTAGAGCTGTTGAGTGAAGGTAGGTTGTAACAAAACACTAAGACTTTAATAGAGATGATAGAATGATTTCTCTTTTAGGTGATGCTAGTTCCAGCTCAACACTATCGCGGGAAGGCGACGAGCGGGAATGTGCTGACTGTGGGCACATCTTCATGAGGAAACGCGATCTGCTCCGACACATCAGACAACGTGTGTGTCAACCCAAGTCGCCATCAATCTCCCGAGGTGAGGATGACTCTATTGAACACGTCTCCTTTACTTGCGACTTCTGCATTCAATCATTTGAAACACGATTTGAATTATCTTCACACAGACTTCAACATACACACAGTGACGATAGTTACACTAACAGCACCTCCTCTATCCGACTCTCTGAAGTGTCGATAAATAATTTAGTGAGGAACTACCAGATGGAATCCTCAGAAACCATTGCTGACTTTGAAGAATGGTTTCATCAAAATTCATCTTTGATAGATGCGCTCTTTAGAAATTTAGACAACTTTAGAATGAAGGCGCTCATCTATCTCAAAATAAAATATGTAAAAATCGACCACCATACTGGTCAAATAGTAGAGAGGTTGGAGTTTCACATACCCTCCTCTCCTGCTACAGAAGTAATCGATGAAGATTCTTGGTTAAATTTTCATATCCAAGGACTAAAACTAAATATAGTTAAATTCAACGAACGCGATAGTGGCCTCATTTTTGATGGTATAGAATCTGCCAAGTTTAAAATCAATTTGCTAGAAAGTTATAGTGGGCGAGGCTCCTTTAAACTTCCGAAAAGTTTAAAAAATAAAAAAGCAGTCGTTTCTGTAGATTGTGAATCGCAATGTTTTAAGTATGCAGTGTTATCCATTCTCCACTACAATGATGTAAATGATAATCGTTTCCGTAGAAGTAAGTATCAAGAGTGGGAAAATGAATTAAAGTTTGATGACTGCAATAGTGAAGATATGAAATTGAAAGATATAGAGAAATTTGAGAAATTAAATAAAATTAAGATAGTGGTACACGTCTGGGAGAAAGGGCTAAAAGGCGTTAGGTATAACAACCGCCAAAGTAGCTATGATCGAGTTGTCAACCTCTTGCTAGTGTATGAGGACAATACTCAACAGTGGCATTACTGTGGCATTCCAAAAATTCATCGCCTTTACAACCATATACAAAAATCGATTAAAGGTGAACATTTCATATGCGATCGCTGCACACGACCATTTTGGTCGAAAAATAAATTTCTAAGTCATTATGAATGGTGCAAGCGGGGTAAATTACAAATAGAGCGCATGCCCAAAGACAAAATCTTTTCACATAGAGATAATGGTGACGAATTAAGTCCCCTGCGTGTCATTTACGCAGACATCGAATGCTACATTGATGATATCATCCACAAGCCAGCAGCCATATCCTGCTATGAAGTATGGCATGACCATTTCCAAAATAGAAAAAATAAAATGCACGTCTGGCAAGGTGAGGATTGTATTTACCAATTCCTACAATTCCTCGAACAGGCTGTAAAATTTCAACAAAAGTATGATGGTGAACTCTATCGCAGATCATTGCATATGACAGCAGATGATCAAGCAAAATTTGATAGTTGCAACGTTTGCCCCAAATGTAGTAAAACATTTGATAATGATAAGATTAAGAAAGTGCGCGACAATGATCACATCACTGGTAAATTTAGAAACGCACTATGTTCAAAATGCAATTTTTCACTTAGGATGAAACGGCGTACATTACCCGTCATTTTCCATAATTTCAAGGGCTACGACAGCCATATGATAATAAAAGGAGGTTTAGGTCAAATGAAAGAGTGGAAGCTTGATGTAATAGCACAAACGAGAGAGAAGTTTATGGCCATGACAGCAAAAGTGCCTGTCGATAAAACTAAAGAAAATAAGACGGTCTATTTTGATATAAAATTTTTAGATTCCTACCAATTTATGACTGCATCACTGGCCTCTCTCGTACAAAATCTAAAGTCTCTTCCACTAACACAAAATCTTAAGAAACAATATCCAAATCTAACCGATGAAGTCATCACACGGAAAGGAGTCTTTCCATATGCATATTTTGATGCGATTAGTAAACTCGGCGAGACTTCTCTTCCGCCCATAGATAAATTTAAAAATGATTTGACCGGCGCAGAATGTAAGACCGAAGATTATGATCATGCACAAGATGCATGGATAAAATTTGACTGCCATACATTTGGCGAATATATGATTGCCTACCTTAAGTTAGATGTATTTTTGCTGGCTGATGTATTTCAGGAGTTTCGACGAGTGGCATTAGAAGAAGATAAGTTAGATCCCGTCCACTTTGTCAGTCTACCAGCCATGTCATTTAAGTCTGCTTTTAAAATGACTGGTGAGACCATTCATCTCTTACAAGATCCAGAGATGTATAATTTATTTGAGCGAGGAATTCGCGGTGGTCTCACATTTGTAAATAAACATAGGTTAAAATCTGAAACAGTAGGTAATGATCATACCCATCTTAAGTATTATGATCAAAATAATTTATATGGTAGTTCACTATCCAAACCACTCCCTCACTCTGAGTTTAGCTGGTTAGATGATAGTGAAATTCAGCATCTCTCCAACCCTTCTAACATACTAGCAATTCCAGATGAAGGTGATTGGGGATATTATTTTGAGATAGATCTAATCTATCCAAATAATATTAAACATAAAACCGTAGATTTTCCACTCGCACCCGAATCAGGTGAAGTGAGTAAAGATATGTTTTCCGACTTTATGAAACAATTTCATAAAGATTTAGAATCATGCGGTCAACCCGACTATAAGCCTTGCCGCAAACTTTTACTCACCCAGTATGATAAGGAAAACTATCTAGTCCACTTTAGCATCTTAAAATTTTATTTAGAAATGGGCATGATTTTAAAAAGAGTTCACCGCATTATTAAATTTAGACAGAAAGCCTTCCTCAAACCCTACATAGATAGCAACAGCCAGAAACGTGCACTAGCCCAAAATAATTTTGAAAAAGATTTTTATAAGTATAAGAATAATAGTCTATTTGGTAAGACGATGGAGGATGTTAGAAAACGTGTAAACTATAAACTAGTTAATGATGATCAAAAGTATCACAAATTGGTCTCATCACCTCTATTCATCGATAGAGACATTATCGATGAGGACCTTGTAGGTGTTAAAATGATAAAATCTGAAGTTGAGTTGTGCAAGCCCATCTATATTGGTCAAGCTGTACTAGATTACTCCAAGCTTGAAATGTACCAACTCTTTTATAAAATACTAAAACCATGTCCTCTCGTAAAAGAGGTTCGTTTGTTGGGTGGCGATACAGATAGTTTCTTCTTAGGTATTACCACTCAAAAAGATTTAAATTTCAATGAAGTAGGAAAATCTTTAGAAAGATATTTTGATACATCAAATTATCCTACTGATCACCCACTATACTCCATCAAAAATAAGGCAAAACTTGGTTGTTTTAAGGATGAGACAGCAGGGAAGGAGATAGCTGAAATGATTCTCCTCCGCCCTAAAATGTATTCTATGAAATTAAAGGATAGTGATGATAGCATTAAGCGCGCTAAAGGCATATCAAGATCATTGGTCTCTAACATGAAACATAAAAATTTCAGGGAAGCCTATAGAAATAAAAATATAACGTTTGTCAATATGACAATCTTAAAATCTAAGTCGCATGAGATCAAAACTCATACTTTTAGGAAACGGGCGCTTTCAGCATGGGAGGATAAGAGGTGCTGGTTAGAACATAACATATCTCTTCCACATGGACATCCTGATACAGGCATACCTCCACCCAAAAGAATAAAACTCACACTACCACATTCAGGAGACGTGTAAATAGATTCATCCTTAACTCAGTATTTTGATGATGCTTTTTTGTAGATACGCATGGTTGTTTTATGTGTCGCATTAGATCGTATTTCCTTGTAAATAGTTCCCTACAGTCCCCTATGTAAAGACTTTTCCACTAAACATTGTAAAAAACGTGTTTTTATGATGTATTTTTATTTCAATAAACATATCACAATGACTTCACTTTGTTTTCCGAAACACTAAAGTTATGAGGGATTTACTATCTTTCACATGGATGCACTCTTGTAAACCATTGGTAATTTTGATAGCAATAGAGGGTATCATTTGTTTGACGACAGGATGGTAGAAAATAGGTTCAAACAATTTCTGGACTATTCCATATGAAGCGTCTTTGTCATGAATGAAATCGCGTAAAATGTATTCTTTTTTTTTCTCACCAAAAGAAATAGGTGAAATCAGATCACTTTGAATGTAAAGGTGTTGTTCATGTTTATCAAGGGTCATTGGTATTCCTACACCAATCATGCGTGTAGCAGTAAACACATTTTACAGCAATGAAAAACCACAGTTTTATCAAATTTTCACTCAATTGACAATGAATGCCATCGCCCAGTTTCAGAAGAGCACTTTGATTTTCAATCAAAAATGAAATGTGATGTATCTTTGCATCATCAAGTAACACTTCACACAACTCGCTTGTGCTAATTTTTCTAACGGGTGGGCAACATCGTTGTATCGCCGATTTGCTAAACGACATGTCTAATAGAATAACACAAACAGCTCTATTCAGGTTAGGAAGCATGTTGCTTACATCACTGTCATTCTTCTTGTAAAGATAGTCACTAAAAATAGCAATAGTAAATTATATTCACAGCTGAATATGTGAGCGTGTGAACGTTTTCATATCAGACAAAGCGATAACCCATGTCTAAAAATGGATCCACCTCATTGTCGTAGATGTCAGACCATTCGATAAGATTCTATTCATCCTTGTTGACAGCCTGATCTTTTCCCCATTCAGTGCGTGTGCGTTCCTTTGTCAGTCAAAGTGATGACGCATACCGTTTTCACCTTAACTCATTCATATGATGAGTCGTCAGTGAATGAAGGAAAAACTCAACGTTCAACATGCCTCCATTAGCTGTACATCAAACAGATAACGCATTAGGAATTTAACAATCCGTGATACTTTATTGAAATCACATAAGCCTGTTATGATACAATGCCCGTTATGAAGGATGGTAATATGTATATGGTACCACTCGAATGAGAGCAGCAGGAAAGGGTTCAGTTTCCTAAATTATATAATGGCTGCTGTTTTTAATATTTGCTAGAACCACTATAGTCTTCAATTGAACAGATACTACCAAATTCTTCAATATTGATACACCAACACTAACAGGCGGAACACCTTCTTTTCAGCAAACGAAATATGCTAATCACTTACAATTTTAATTACTTTACAAATAGCTATACCTTTATTTCTAGCATACAAAAGCTAAAACTGTATTTCTAACGCATACACTATTAAAACTTTATTTTTAACTTGTAAGCTGTTAAAAACTTTATTTTTTAATATGGAAACTGATGAAACTTTATTTTTAACATACAAACAGCTAAAACTTTATTTCTAATGTACACACTGTTGAAACTTTATTTTTAATCTATAAACTGTTGAAACTTTATTCTATTTCTAACACACAAACAGCTTAAACTTTATTTCCAACATACACACTGTTGAAACTTTATTTTTAATCTGTAAACTGTTGAAACTATATCTTTCACTTACAAATAGTAGAACGCTTAGTCTAACTTGCAAACTATTAAATCCCGCAATCATATTTTTACAAACAGATAAAACTCTATTTCTAACATACACAGTGTTGAAACTTTATTTCTAACTTGTAAACTCTTGAAACTTTATTTTGATATACAAACAGCTAAAACTTTATTTCTAACGTATACACCATTGAAACTTTATTTTTTAACTTGTAAACTCTTGAAACTTAGTTTTTGATATACAAGCAGCTAAAACTTTATTTCTAACGTACACATTATTGAAACTTTAGTTTTTATCTTTTAAACTGTTGAAACTTTATTTTGTTTCTAACATGCAAACAGATAAAGCTTTATTTCTAACATATACACTATTGAAACTTTATTTCTAACTTGTACACTGGTGAAACTTTATTTTTAACTTGTAAGCTCTTGAAACTTTATTTTTTATCTCGCAAACAGCTAAAACTTTATTTCTAGCGTACACACTGTTGAAACTTTATTTTTAATCTGTAAACTGTTGAAACTATGTCTTTCGTTTACAAATAGTAGAACGCTTAGTCTAACTTGCAAACTAGTAAATCTTATGATCTAAATTTACAAACCGATAAAACTCTATTTCTAACATACACACTGTTGAAACTTTATTTTTAACATACAAACAGCTAAAACTTTATTTCTAATGTACACACTGTTGAAACTTTATTTTTAATCTATAAACTGTTGAAACTTTATTCTATTTCTAACACACAAACAGCTTAAACTTTATTTCCAACATACACACTGTTGAAACTTTATTTTTAATCTGTAAACTGTTGAAACTATATCTTTCACTTACAAATAGTAGAACGCTTAGTCTAACTTACAAACTATTAAATCCCGCAATCATATTTTACAAACAGATAAAACTCTATTTCTAACATACACAGTGTTGAAACTTTATTTCTAACTTGTAAACTCTTGAAACTTTATTTTGATATACAAACAGCTAAAACTTTATTTCTAACGTATACACCATTGAAACTTCATTTTTTAACTTGTAAACTCTTGAAACTTAGTTTTTGATATACAAACAGCTAAAACTTTATTTCTAACGTACACATTATTGAAACTTTAGCTTTTATCTTTTAAACTGTTGATACTTTATTTTGTTTCTGACATGCAAACAGATAAAGCTTTATTTCTAACATATACACTATTGAAACTTTATTTCTAAATTGTACACTGGTGAAACTTTATTTCTAACTTGTAAACTGGTGAAACTTTATTTTTTTATCTTGCAAACAGCTAAAACTTTGTTTCTGACGTATACACAATTGAAACTTTATTTTTAACTTGTAAGCTCTTGAAACTTTATTTTTAACATACAAACAGCTAAAACTTTATTTCTAGCGTACACACTGTTGAAACTTTATTTTTAATCTGTAAACTGTTGAAACTATGTCTTTCGTTTACAAATAGTAGAACGCTTAGTCTAACTTGCAAACTAGTAAATCTTATGATCTAAATTTACAAACCGATAAAACTCTATTTCTAACATACACACTGTTGAAACTTTATTTTTAACATACAAACAGCTAAAACTTTATTTCTAATGTACACACTGTTGAAACTTTATTTTTAATCTATAAACTGTTGAAACTTTATTCTATTTCTAACACACAAACAGCTTAAACTTTATTTCCAACATACACACTGTTGAAACTTTATTTTTAATCTGTAAACTGTTGAAACTATATCTTTCACTTACAAATAGTAGAACGCTTAGTCTAACTTGCAAACTATTAAATCCCGCAATCATATTTTACAAACAGATAAAACTCTATTTCTAACATACACAGTGTTGAAACTTTATTTCTAACTTGTAAACTCTTGAAACTTTATTTTGATATACAAACAGCTAAAACTTTATTTCTAACGTATACACCATTGAAACTTTATTTTTTTAACTTGTAAACTCTTGAAACTTAGTTTTTGATATACAAACAGCTAAAACTTTATTTCTAACGTATACATTATTGAAACTTTAGTTTTTATCTTTTAAACTGTTGATACTTTATTTTGTTTCTAACATGCAAAAAGATAAAGCTTTATTTCTAACATATACACTATTGAAACTTTATTTCTAACTTGTACACTGGTGAAACTTTATTTCTAACTTGTAAACTGGTGAAACTTTATTTTTTTATCTTGCAAACAGCTAAAACTTTATTTCTAACGTATACACAATTGAAACTTTATTTTTAACTTGTAAGCTCTTGAAACTTTATTTTTAACATACAAACAGCTAAAACTTTATTTCTAGCGTACACACTGTTGAAACTTTATTTTTAATCTGTAAACTGTTGAAACTATGTCTTTCGTTTACAAATGGTAGAACGCTTAGTCTAACTTGCAAACTAGTAAATCTTATGATCTAAATTTACAAACCGATAAAACTCTATTTCTAACATACACACTGTTGAAACTTTATTTTTAACATACAAACAGCTAAAACTTTATTTCTAATGTACACACTGTTGAAACTTTATTTTTAATCTATAAACTTTTGAAACTTTATTCTATTTCTAACACACAAACAGCTTAAACTTTATTTCCAACATACACACTGTTGAAACTTTATTTTTAATCTGTAAACTGTTGAAACTATATCTTTCACTTACAAATAGTAGAACGCTTAGTCTAACTTGCAAACTATTAAATCCCGCAATCATATTTTTACAAACAGATAAAACTCTATTTCTAACATACACAGTGTTGAAACTTTATTTCTAACTTGTAAACTCTTGAAACTTTATTTTGATATACAAACAGCTAAAACTTTATTTCTAACGTATACACCATTGAAACTTTATTTTTTAACTTGTAAACTCTTGAAACTTAGTTTTTGATATACAAACAGCTAAAACTTTATTTCTAACGTACACATTATTGAAACTTTATTTCTAACTTGTAAACTGGTGAAACTTTATTTTTTATCTTGCAAACAGATAAAGCTTTATTTCTAACGTACACACTATTGAAACTTTATTTTTAACTTGTAAACTGGTGAAACTTTATTTTTTATCTTGTAAATTGTTGAAACTTACTTTTAACATACAAATAGATAAAACAGAGCAATTTTCATAAACATTCTAACTCTGAAAGTAAGTTACAAGACAATCTGCACTGTGTAAAACTAGTTGACTACACTAACGCTTACATTTTATGACACTTATGTTTCGTAAAACTTCAATGATCAAACTTTACTTTTACAAACGTGTGAGGTAAAACTAGTTGACTACACTGACGCTTACATTTTATGACACTTGTGTTTCATAAAACGTCATGATCAAACTTTTCGAACTATACATCAATCTGTGTAGCAGTAAAACTTTTACAAAACATGATACACTTTCTAACGACACTCACGAATAAACGTCATGATCAAACTTTATTTTCTCAAACATGTGTCACGGTAAAAGATTTGACTAAACTTTGCTTTTGTAAACCCTGATACACTTTCAGACTAAACTTGTAAATAAAACGTCATGATCAAACTTTTCTAACTATACATCAATCTGTGTCGCAGTAAAAATATTTGACTAAACTGACTTTGCAAACCATGATACACTTTCTGACTAGACTTACGAATACAACTTCAAAGATCAAACTTTACTTTTACAAACGTGCGTCGCAGTAAACGATTTGATTAAACTTTGCTTTTGCAAACCATGATACACTTTCTAACGACACTCACGAATAAACGTCATGATCAAACTTTATTTTCTCAAACATGTGTCACGGTAAAAGATTTGACTAAACTTTGCTTCTGTAAACCATGATACACTTTCTGACTAAACTTGCAAATAAAACGTCATGATCAAACTTTTCTAACTATACATCAATCTGTGTCGCAGTAAAAATATTTGACTACACTAACTTTGCAAACCATGATACACTTTCTGACTAGACTTGCGAATACAACTTCAAAGATCAAACTTTACTTTTACAAACGTGCGTCGCAGTAAACGATTTGATTAAACTTTGCTTTTGCAAACCATGATACACTTTCTGACTAAACTTGCAAATAAACCTTCGATGATTAAACTTTCTAACTATACTTCAACCTGTGTTGCATTAAAACTTTTGTACGAAATGATAAAGTTTCTGACTTTACTTACGAATACAACTTCAATGATCAAACTTTCTAACTATAGATCAACCTGTGCTAGAGTAAAACTTTTTTACAACATGATACACTTTCTGACTAGACTTACGAATAAACGTCATGATCAAACTTTCTAACTATACATCAACCTCTGTAGCAGTAAAACTTTTACAAACCATGATAAAGTTTCTGACGACACTCACGAATAAACGTCATGATCAAACTTTATTTTCTCAAACGGGTGTCGCGGTAATATTATTTGACTTCACTAACTTTGCAAACCATGATACACTTTCTGACTAGACTTACGAATGAAACGTTGATGATCAAACTTTCTAACTATACATCCACCTATGTTGCAATAAAACTTTTGTACGACATGATAAAGTTTCTGACGACACTGACAAGAGCTTGTTCACTAGCGAAGAGAGAAATCTGTAATGTGTTGCGTGTGGCGCATGAATGTCCTCCCATTTCATCCCTTCATCATTTCGTCTCCGTGATAGAGACAAGAAGAACTGATTGTTCATTCTCACATGCTTGGGCAACTGTCGGGAGACAAGTGCAATGGAGATTTTATGAGGTAACCTGTGGCAGATAGCTAAATGTCGCCCTGGCGGTCAGAGTACAACGTTGAGACGAAAGGCAACCACTTGCAAACATGACGCAGAGAGGTTTCACAAGGATTACCATTGCCCACGTCCCGTGCAGTACTCATCGCTACGGACTTCACCGCTGTCTCGAAAGAACGCCCACCTACAGGAAGTATCACACCGAAAATCTCCGTGACTTGCACCGTCCATGACTTGATCGCCAGACATGAAAACCTATAGAGTTGGTAAGAGGTTGACAGACTTTGATCAGCTTGATAGCAAGCCGTAGAGAGCTTGATTCACCAGCGTTTTGCAATGGAGATGTTTAGAGGCCACCCATGACAAGATAGCTAAGACTCAACCGATTGGCGTTCAAAGTGCTACGTTGAGAACTGTGTCAAATGCCCAACATGAGACATGAGTTGTCCCAGCGGTTACGGTCTAAACTATGACACACTCCCTTGCCACACTTATCACTACGGCATCGTCCGCCGTCCCGAAGGAACACCCTGTCAGTGGAATATTACAGCAAAACTCTCCGTGTCTTGCTCGCTTTCAGTGAAAAGCCGCTTATACCATGAGACGACTGGCTCAGACATGAAAACCTGTAGAGTTGGTAAGAGGTTGACAGACTTTGATCAGCTTGATAGCAAGCCGTAGAGAGCTTGATTCACCAGCGTTTTGCAATGGAGATGTTTAGAGGGCCACCATGACAAGATAGCTAAGACTCAACCGATTGGCGTTCAAAGTGCTACGTTGAGAACTGTGTCAAATGCCCAACATGAGACATGAGTTGTACCCAAGCGCAGGTTGGCCCGGCGCCAGGGCGTACCCGCAGGGTGGCGTCTTGCCACCGGCGCGGCCAGCGGGTGGCCGGAACGGGGGCGGACGTGCGGCTCAGGGGCACATGGTCCAGGTGAGGGGGGAATGGGGCTGACGGTCGGTTGGCCGAGTCTGGGCCGGGTGCCCGGGTGCAGGGTTCGCTGGTTTAGTGGGGCCCTGCGGCCGGCGGGGGCTGCGCGATTGCCTGGGACGGGGAGACGTCTCGCGCGGTGGCTGTTTGTCGGGCGGTGGGAAGTTTTCACTGGTTGGTGTCGTTTTGGTGTTGGGACGTTGCGTTTTTAGGTTTCGCATCCGAGTTGTGCTGTTGGCCCTGCTTGTTCGGGGGATGTGTGTTGCGTCGTGCCCGATTAGTGGCACTGGTCTCGTCCGTTTCTTCCTACTTTTATTTTCTCGTGGTGGTTATGTGTGTGGGTGGTGCGTTATTCCGCTTCTTCTGCTGCCGGTGTTACCCGGTCTAAACAAAATGGACCACAACTTCACTCTCGCCACACTTAATCACTACCTCGCGCCATCGTCCGCCGTCCAGAAGGAGGAACACCCTGTCAGTCGGAATATTACAGCAAAACTCTCCGTGTCCTTGCTCGCTTTTTTTTAAGTGAAAAAAGCAGTTTTAGCATCGAGAAGAATGGCTAAGACCATCAATAAAAAATGCTCTTCACCATTATTTTTTTGGCTTCAGCGAGGGTCGAAAACCCCAGAAAACCTCCAAAAAACTAGTATTTGAAAAAAAAATTTAAACTTTTCAACTTTTTAGCCACTACTTATGAAATTTTATAAGAAGTCGGTCACTTAGGGCAGGTTTCAATAGCGACCAGGAACATTTTTTTGAATCATGCTCAAACAAGGACCTTGTAAGAAGCAAAAGTTACAAGCCTTTAAAGTTTGTGGAGGATCCTTTCTATGCCCTGGAGACGTAGGCAATCTCCTGACTAACCTCTAAGTCCTGACGCCTGTAGCTGTTATCAGAAATGAAATTGTTCTAAGTCGGTTTTCTTCTTAACAGAAAACCCGGGGATTTGGAAATGTCCCCGAAGCTCATCAATCGGTGCTCAGAGAGAGGACGACTTTACCGTTGGCAATCTCTCGTCTGAATGACAAGTCTCTGTTGGTTTCCCAGCTCTTTATAGTGTGTGGGCGAATCAGCTGATGACGTAATACCGCATCATCCAAACCATCAAAACCGTCTATCTCCGGTTCATAGTCCTCCGATTTGAGCTGGAAAATATACCATTTCCATGTAGGAATTGACGCTGAAATCCCGAGATCTGGCTCCGTGTTTCCATCCCGAATGCTTCGTTTTGGCTCTACAGTAGCCAGCCATACGCAAAAAATTTCTAAACTGATCGTTTTTCCAAATAATGTTGAAAAATTTTTTTTCTCCGATTGACTTGACAACTCTCTAGATTGACATTGAAAGCTCACCATACAGAATAGAGAATTACAAGCTGATTCAAAAATTGAAATACGTTTTCCAATAACGCTTGCTTCGTTTTGAAGTTTGTTGATTTTTTGACTTGAGTTAAGCAGATAGCAGTCTCTCTTCCTTTGTGAAGACAGATCGTGAAAGACAGGTGTTTGAAAGATTGTACTGAAAGCTCATGTGAGATGTTTTTTGTTGGTGCGATGAAGTTGCGACGGGGTGTCTGAAGTTGTGATTTCTGAACAGCAAAAGATGTTTGTTTCGCTGGGTCGTTCGTCGATTTTTGTGTTCCTTTCTGCGTTTTTTGATGTGATTGACCTCTTTAGGTCAATGAAGCCTGTTTTGTTTTTGGTTTTCCGTGTAGAGTTCGGTTTGCTGTTTTGTGGGGTGATGATTTATTTTTGTAGCCTAGTTGTTTGGTTTGGATTTTGTGGGTTTTTGATGTTTTTTTCTGTGATGTGTTTTTTGATAGTGTTTGGATGATTTTTTTTTTTTTTGTTTTGCTTGATTGAAGTGATTTTGTTCTGTGTTGATGCTTTGTGAGTTTTGCTGTTGTGATATAGTGTTGCTTCCTACGCCCCGATTATGTTCGGGGGCCTTCTGAGCTCCCTTTTGCTGCATGGCTTGAAGGCCTGCACGTTCACCATGAGGGCGGTGGCCCCTTGAATTGGTTTTTGTTTTTTTTTGTGTGCGTGTGAATTGTGTGATGTTGCTTCCCGAACGACCAATGACAGTCCGGAAAGCAAAAAAAATGCCACAAGTAATGAAATTTGCAAATCCCAAAGGCGGAAGGTGTTGGACAGGAAGGGCAAAAAGCTTCACCAACAAAGAACCCAACAAAAAAAAAAAAAAAATATAAATTTCTGCAGTTGATAAAGTGACAGCGAGAGCAAAGGACCCGCCAGAAAACAAACCAGTTGGTCAAGGTTTAATTTTTAAAGTTTGAAAAACAATTATGATTTTAACAAATATTAAAAAAATTAGGAAGCAAACATTTCTTTGGGGCGTGGAAGGGGGAGGCGGAATTTAACATACCATAATAGTAGAGCGAGCGCGGCCCCAATCAGGAAAGGGGGCGAGGGGGGGGCCGTCCCGCGCCTGGCCGGTGACCCGGGGCCGAGACCGCGCTGGACTCCCCAGACACAAAAAAACCGCAAAACAATTGGGGCGGGGCAAACGAAGAACCATTTATCAAAACAATTTTTTTTTGAGAGGCGTAGGGGGGTCATTTCTGACCGGCGTGGGCCGGGCGGGCGAGGGTGACCCTTGTTTTTTAATACAAGTTTTTTTTCGTTTTTATCTCCACATTCACACTTTTAAAGGAAATTAAAAAATTGGGCACTCCCGGTCAGTTATTTAACAATACTTAACCCCACCTCCCTAAAAACCGGAACTCGGGAAGACAGACAGGACAGACCATGGTCAGTATGAACGCTCCTATGCCTAGTCGAGACAGTCGATCACCAATCTTATGAATGCTGCAAATCCACTTGGTAATTTACCTAAGCTAGCGATCAAGTCGCGCGTGAAACCGCTATCCCTCAAAGCCAGGTCGTTCGAGTCCTACATAAAAGCGGGATGTCGCATCCATTTTCCGAATATCCCGAAAACAGGCGATAAGTGTGAAGAAGACAAGCTGAAGCGTCTTGACTTTCGCGAAGTGGGATATTGGAGAATGAGGAATCTGCAAACATTCTTTGTCTGATGAAGGCTTACTTTTGTTTAGTTGGCTCGTAAACCGACACAAACTGTGTGATATGGGCATACGAAATCAAGATGCAATTTGCGAAGAATCTCCACTCACCAAGCTTTGCGTTTGGATGGCAATTTTCTTCAAACTTCAATGCAGCCCCACTTCTTCGATTCGACTGTGGATCAAGAAAAATACACTAGCATGCTCCGGGATACCTCATACCTGAACTGCAAAAAGGCGGAAGATGATAGTCTGTCGTATTCCAACTGATGGAGCTCCTCCTCATTTCTCGAAGAAGGACGAGACTTTCTATCAACGAAATTCCCCGAAAACCGCGTGATTTGGTCGTCGCGTTACGGTAATCTTGGGCCACCGCGGTCTCCCGATTTGTCCCCATTAGACTACCTATTTGTGGGAATTTTGAAGAAAATCGCGTTGTTCACCAATTTGTTCCGCGAAACATTAACTGAGTTAAAGGAGAAAATCTGAAGAAGTTCAAAATCTGAAACAGATGAGCTCCAACGGGCCATTAACAATTGTGTCAGAGCACAATGTGTTGTCGAGGCTGATGGAGGATTGTTTGAACACTTGCTGTAGATTGTCATATCATAGTATTAAGCTTAATTATAAGAGTCCTTTGAGAAAATTTGTTTTTAATTTGAATAGTGAACGATTTAAATTGAGAAATTTATGTAAATTCTAGTTGAATTCAAAATTAGCTAGAATACTGTCAAATAATTGAAAGAGATTAAATAATATTGCTCACAGCAAAACCCCCATGAATGCTAAACAATTGAAGAGAAACTGATTTCGAATAATTATATTGGTCAGAGATACAAGTCCTTCAGTTTTTGCGCACATTATGACTAACCATGTATATTGATATGAACTTCAATGTATATTATTGGAGTATTGACTTCAGACGAAAACGATTAGACTATCATTGAATACAGCAACTGGCATCCATCTGTAATGCTAGTTTATAGAGACATTGGACAGAAAATTATGATCACACTTCGATTGAAAGATAAAAATTATACATTGTAAAATCAGCTTAGTTCCAATGCTTTAATATGTTTAGCCCCGAGGATGCACACCCGGCTAGCATCTCAGTCTTCATGTATCCTCACTTAGGTTCAATCATTATTCACACAAGTGTAAAACCTGATGTGAAAGCGTGCAGTGCCCATATTGACCAGACTACTTTGCATGATGATCAATTCCGTATACTCGGTTAAGGAGTGCGATTTAATTCCTCATTGACCAAAGTTCTATAGAGAGCACATTTGAACGATGTGTTGTCAGACTATGCGAAATAAGAACAGATTCATTTTTTGGAGAAAGAAGAATGACGCGGCTTCGTGGCTAATGTCGCACTTCATAGTCAGTTTTTACCACATAAGCAATTTGAGTAACTGGGTCTCAGTAGGCTGAACGAATAAAAAAGAGCTGAGTCTTTACTCCTTTCATTGTTTCTTTTGCATTTGAAACGATAATGACTGCACGAGTTGAATGTTGGGCTAAGAGTAGCGAGCTGTAGATTTACTGTCAAGATATAATTTCGGGACCTAAGGTGAATTGCGATTTGGAAACTGCAATGAGCGCTTTAAGAATCTTTTCGAATGCTGCCACTTTAAAACAGAACTATCAATTCTTGAAAGGACAATATCTCGCTATGACGGGTCAAACCTATAGTCCATATTTTTAAATCAAATCACTTTGTGAGATGTATTTTAAGTCCAATAGAATGAGACGCTGACATCTGTGTACATTCTTTGCATTGCGCATCGTCACGTCGCGCGCGCTAAGAGCTCTTAGCATTGGTTTCTGTGGATACTAAAAGATTAATTTGTAGGCGATCAGAAAATGTAAGCGTTTATTAAGTATTGCACATCGGCTTGAGCTGTGTCAAGTGTCTCAATCACCCAAGAGATTATGTTATCCCTCGCTTCTGTTTTCTCCTTCTTTGTACTCTCGTCTTCTATTTTTACTTTCGCTGCCACAGCACGCGCCTGCAAGTCCTAGTCGCGCTCTCGAGCACGCGCGTACGGATTGCAGGAGAAGCACGTCGCCGATAACTGCGCCCTAGCGCACCTTGAAATACTGCGTGACTTTCTGGAATTCATACAGCCACAGTGTCGCGCTAAATGTAATCACGTTATCACTAGCCTATTGTAGCGCTCAAGGGATTCTCAGGTCGAAGTGGCCGAAGCCGACTCTTAAATGCAAGAGAGTGATGCAGTTATGTCCTAATATTTGCTTTTGTCTCATTCTCTAGGACACTTCTATACCTGCGAAGTTTTTTCGAGCTCGAAAAATCCGAAAGCCTCGCGGCGGTGACTCATATCTCTCTGGAGCGAACACAACAGCTCTTTAGCTCCTGTGTCGCTGTTACCTCGACTGGGAGTTCACTCAGAAAGCTGACGCCTTTCGCTGGCGCGTACGAGGAAATCTTTCAGAGCTAAGATAATGACATTCTAGTGATAAAGACATTTACTGTTCCAGAGAGCGAGCTTATTGTTGCCATTGGTGTCGGTGGTCCTGTCGCAGCAAAAGATGCTTTTGATGGGTATTTAATAGCACAATCTATTGCGTATACGCGTAGGGACCAAAATGTGTGGCATCTCCACATGAGAGTAAGACATGATTTCTGTATTATTTGATAAAGGCGGAAGGTTTTCAAACATTAAGGCTGTAAGAGACTCTCGAATGTCTTATTTCTCTGTTTTGAAAATGGTGAAAAGCACCTTGATTTTAAGCATGTTTCCAAACATTGCTGTCCAACTTCGGATCTTTGACTGGGGGCTTTAAGAATCGCGCTATTTAAGTGTTTTTAAGGCTCAGCTTCTTAAGTGAAGGACTAAGAATATTTTTAAGAGCCATAATTGATATATGAGAAAGAGTAAAAATTGATGTCTATTAGCTACTGTAGCACTGAGAAGAAATTAGATTATTATTGTTTCTATGTTACTTACTAAGGGGGCGCTGTGAGGAAATATAAGTTGGAAAGGGCCGTCAAGTTTGAGCTATAACAACAATTAAACCATTACTCACTGTTTGAATGTTGCTACAAATAGAAAAATCTGCATACAAGCTATTGATGAGATAAATCTCAAATTAGATGTAACGTTCAAGCCTGTCCTCACAAAATGGCAAAATGTGGTTAAATTGTAAAAAGATATGTAAGCCTATCTCGTCCTTGAAATATGCTAAAACGTGTATTGCCTGCCTAAATGGGTCATTTTCACACAGCTTTTTATCGATGAAAGTTACTTATGAGGCAGTCATCGTAAATGATTTACTTGTTGGAAACTCGATGGTAATAACTTCCATAAATGACTTTCCATCAGTGTTTTAGTGGATTTTTCTAAATCACTGTTATGGGGAAAAAGTCAGGTTGTGCACTTCGAATGAACAAATGTAATATAAAATGGAAACTCAATAAAATACTTGAATAAGTGTAGCCCTGAAAAGGCTGTGCGGCTTCACGCCGGTCATCGGGTAATTAAAAGAAAGAAATAATACTTAGATGGAGTACCACGAAACAAGAAAAATATTTCAATCTTTATAAGACATCACACATGAACTAAGATAAAATGATAGTAGTGGGTTTTCATCAGCAAATGTACCCTCGCTATAAAGGTACGTCGTTTCGGGTCCTTTAACATTTTGTCGCTCATACCGCTAGCGTGGTCGACGACCCCGCAACAAAGGCGAACCCCACACATGACTTGACAATGATAAAGTGAATCTCTAACTCTCGCGAAGACCACACAAAAGTAGCGAAAATGTCTCTGGCTCGACTAGCAAGTGAAAGTTAACAAAAATAAAAGTGTGCTTTTTGTAACAGTTTCTCCATACATATTGATTAATATGCAGGGTTATTGCATTATCCAGTCGCGCGTGTCAGAGAACGCAAGAAACTTTTAAACGCCCTGGACTGATTTAACTCTTAACTAATGGCACACGGCTGATGAGAAAATATGCCTTAAGGTTAACGAAGAACTTGACTGGCAAAAGACATTCGAACCTATATGACAGAGGAAGAAGACTGTCGGAAAAGTGAAAACAATTATACCATTCTGAACACAAAAAATTGCTCAACCTTATGAAAAAAAAGATGTATGTAAACAATCTCTACAATTTTAAGCTTGACATCGAGATATGCTACTGCGGTGTTATCCCGTCCCATTTCCTCATCGCCTTCAAATCCGCGGGAATAATACTTAGTCAACAACAGTGCTCAAAAGTTTATGAAGATCTCCGAAAAGACTATTTCTCATTGATGTAAGTGTGGTGCAGACATCAATCTAAGCTACTAATCAGAATTTCTTGTTGCGACACTAACGATTTCATAAAAACGGAATTCACGTGGCACAAAACTCAATCAGATTACATAGGGCTGCAATTTCCACCAGAGGAATGCCATAACTAGACTTGAAGGCAAAGCCACCAAAAAAAACGAAAGCTTCAGTGATAATGCCCTGGTATCGTGTTTTACATGTGAAAAAAAGTTTTATTAAAACCAAACACAAAGAATTTTCTCGACGTGGAGGTTAAAAAAATAGCTCCGAGCAGCTACAACAAATGCTGCACATACATGTATGTTTCATGATTGTGGTTAGTGTACAATGCGCAGAAGTAATCGAAAATTGTAATTGAATAGGACATATTTTTATTATTTGTCAACGTGTCAAAAATTTCTTCAGTAGACGCTTTAATGCCTCAGAAACATCGGAAGCCACTATTCTGTCTGTATTGTGTTCACAATAAGGTTTTTAAAAGAAGTCTCTTTGAAGGAAAGGATTCTTATTAAGAACAACTGACGATTGTGTACTCGTACACTTCGCGCGCTCCAGGATAAATCTGAAACTTATCCGGTGGAATTATGAAAGCTTCGGAATACAAACAATTTAGGCAACTTTTTACAGTCATACAGAAAACAGTTTATACCAAATGATCCTTAAAAGTGAACAGTGACGCGTCAAACGATTGTCACTGCTACTTCCGAAGAAACCAGAAGAAGTGCTATTGTGCAACAGGTACCAACTTTGAGTTAGTTGACGCTAAAAACAGCTTTCGTCTCTCTTGAATTTTATTGACCAGAGTTTATATATAGTTAATTTAAAAGAACCCGTAGCGTTTCGGAGCGTTCTGCTCTTCCTTCAGGGGGTAATTCGCTAAAACCAAAGCGCAGTTGTTTTAGCGAAATTTCCACCCTGAGTGAAACGAGGCCGACTACGCTCGAAACCGGCGTTAGGGGTTGTAACTATATCTTTTAATTAACTATTTTAATTCTTGTCAGTGATAAATTTTCAAGGAGAGTACCGAAAGCTGTTTTTTAGCGTCAACTCAAGTGATGAAAGAACATCTATGGTTGGCGGCCAATCCTGTAGTTAAGTACACCCATAACTGTTTAAAATCAAAACATTGTTTTCCAACATTGATGTTGAATTGACAATTTTTACTATAACAGCTATAAATTAATTAGCCGCTTTATCGACGGACACAATGACAATAATGATCATGCATACGTTTTAGATGCTCTCATCATGTGATATAAGTAGACTGTATACTTTCCTATCGATACATTTCACATATTCTGGGTCTTTATATACGTTTACAAATGAGGTCTATTAGATTCACCCCTCCCAATCATCGAAACGATCACGATCAATCTTAAACACTTTTGGACTATTTTTATCGGCGTGGGTTCCGATACGCTACTGAGAGTCACGCAAGTTGCTTTAACCTTATTCCATGGCAAAAAATTGAGGTAACACGAGGACTATTTTTCGCACCCCCCGTGCCATGACTCGCCCTAAGGATCGCAACCCATCATCATCAATTCAAAATCACCAGAACAATATCGATCCGAAAGGACAATAAAACTTCAAGAAACTGGACCGCGTATCGCAAAAAGAACAGCGCAAAGAACCAAAAACAACAGTGCTATCAGGATAAGATGTCCGAAATTTTCTCCCAGCATTCGCGTCTTGGCACCATGGACTTCTTCTTTTCCTCGGAATTCGTGGTTGCCACAGATCCCACAATGCTGTTCACATCTCATCATTTCCTAAGACACGTAGGCCTATGCTTCCTGTGAACTCTGTTCCCGCTAAACAAGAGAGGTTCCCAACATCAACTTCATAGTCAGGATTTGTCAAAATGAAGGAAGATCTGAAAAGCTGCTTTTGTTTATTTAGTACATTCTAGTATCAGTTTTCACTCTTGTTCTTCTGTATACCACACGTATATTGTCGCTGACTGCTTCATTTCTAAACAATATGCGATTACGTATAAATATTCAAAGGCGATGCTCTAAAAATCTGTTGTTAGAAATGTTAGTCTTTAAACACTATTTGTAGACCGTGTTTAGAGGTACATTGTTTCACTGGTTTTGTGTAAATCCATCAGTTTTTAAGATGGTTTCCTTGAGATGTCCATTGCTAGACTAAAACATGCATTGATATGGCCATCTTGAAAATTTTAAAAAAAAACACTGACATTCTAAATAATAGTCTTGTTTTGAGATGTGCACTATCCAGCGCAACCTCGCGAGCTGCCCTCCAATCCATCGGTGACCTCAAGCTTTATTCAACGTCTGTGAGGAATATACGTTTGCCAACAATGTCTTTGCGCGCTACTTACGTCAATCCATATCAAAACATCTGCGAACAGCATTGAAGTGAAAGAGCAAAGCAATGATGTCTTAGTGTCAGATGATCGATTAGATTTTAATCTTTTGGTGTGTCATTTTAAGCATTTTAGCAAACAGACATGGATACAAAAGCGCAGTATTGTATATGGTGTACAATTACCGACATTTCGTGGCATGAATATTACTTCACCTAATGGTTGTCATCTATTAGGTTTCATAATGGCTACTATAAAAAGAGAGGTTTCACGATAAATACGTCTAGCACTAGTTAATTTCATTGAAAATTGATTCATTCCCATCGTATTGCAGAATCCTTGTATCTTTTTCAATATTTTGATTTATCCATCCCTATCGGTAATAGTCCTACATAGACACATGGGCTATTGAATTTTTTTAATTCTCGAGAGCAGTTGTGGAGTGGCTCAAAGCCATTCCAAGATTACTGCTTGAAGAAATTGTTAGGGGTGTATATTTTTTGGTTGGCGAAACTGCTGTGATCATGTTATAGTTTTCATCATGAACATCTGATTTATGCTGGGCGGTGTTGTTGTGAGTCCCAAGTCAGTCACGCGAAAGCTAAAATATTCGCCATTTTGAGATTTTTGACAACAGGCAGTTGCGTAGTCTCTTGAGATGATGCAAAGCGTGAAACAGAATCAATTTTACTCATTATGGCACGCATATGAAACATCAACAATAAATCATGGAAAGATGATTGATGCGAATGTTGTTTACTAACCACTCTGAAGAGACTATGAGGGGGGTACCACAGGTGTACACCACCGATGAATATCCTGTACCAATCTATAATAGACAAGTACATAACCTAATACTTCCTACTAAGTTCGATTTGAAAGGACACTATGAGCATATCATATTGATAATCAGAAATGTGATGAACTATGCAGGCTTATATGCAAGAGCGGTTGATATATGACTGTAAGATGGTGTAGTAAAGAAATTGTGATATTTCCTTGGCAATTGTGATGACTATACTTTAAAACTGCACCTTTCCTTAACCGCAACCACAATCACGCTAGCGCAAGACAGACTATTTCGCCCAACTAATAAATAGTAATCCTAAAAGAAGGGCGTTTAGAGGAGACTATGCACCATATTGTGTCTATGGATTATTTGCATTCGTTTCGTCTCTTTTGATGTTTTCTTTTTACTTTCATGACCTTTTCAAATGAATTTATAGAATACCATATGATTCAAATTGTGCTCAATTGAGTTCAAATTATCTGTCAGTGTGTTTCAGTTGTTGGAGATATCTGAAATTTAGCAATTGGTAGAAATTCTGAGAATACGATTTTGTGAAAAGTGTGTGAGTATGTGTGCGTTGCTTTCTGTGGTTTCGCGATTTTCAGGTTAAGTAAGAGATTACAGGCGATGGAGTGAATGATCTTATTTGACAGGCACTTGTAGTTGAACAGAAGTGAGAGAAGTTTTTAAGGCAGATGTGGAACCAGTAGTGTCCCACAACACAACCTTGTTCTTGTTGCCAGAGGAGGCTGATATAACTGCCTAGAATACTAGCTCTACCACCCCCTCCGCGCCCCTCGCGCCAACAAAAAAATTAAAGGTCGATACTTGTCTAAGTTGTTAGGTACAATTTTTATAGTTCTTGCGTAAGAAAGAACAGAATGATGGGTTGTAAGATGCAATTCATTTGCTATCACGCTGAGTGTGGTGAGAAAGAAAGATTAGCACAAAATTATGGGAAAAGATGTGCAGACAAAAGTTTTCGTGGCGACGGCTCAATCTCAAAGCTTGCTGAAATATAAGGCGCAGTGGTTTCCGAGACAGCGAGTGAAGTCGGTGTGGATGAAAGATAATAGCGAGGGGAGAGTGGATGTGAGACAAGCGCGAAATCGGGATCACGTCATGATTCGTTTAAAGAAACTGGCTCAGAAATGGAAGAGGATAGAGATTCCCTCGATAATCTTATTTCTTTCGGTATGGGAGTGATGGGCTAATCTTTCAACCTTTTAGGAAAATATACGACGTATAAAGTCAAAGATTGGTAACATTGTCTTGTGTGATTAAGAATTAGGCGCGTACAAGAGCAAAGAGAAAATGAACAGATAGGAATCGCAGGGATTCTTTGTCTGGTCATGCGGAGTTGGTCATGCATTGTGCAGAACAAGCAAATGAAGTGTGAGACAAGGAATGTGGAGCGGGGAGCGAAGCGAAGTGGGAGGGATAGTTTGGAGAACGCGGAAGTGGAGCGGAGCGCGGTAGTAGAAAATAGATTATGTACTTGTGTAGCGAGCTAGCTGGAGCGGAGTGGAGTGGGAGAGAACCTGGTGTTGAACAAAGTCATAACAGTAGAGTTTTTGCTAATTATTGAATTTTTTTACTTTATTGTGTTATTACCTATTTTTCGTAAGCATCATCATAAGTCTATAATTATATGTTTTGCGTTCGAGTATAGAGGAAGAATACGACTCCGTTGATCAAGTTATAACAAGATGTAAGTGGAAGGGTTGCATAAACCGTTAATAAAGGAATAGCCAATAAAGATATGGATTTAAAAATTGAAAGAAATCTGAAAGCAGAAAAAATGGAGTACGACAGTTCATAATTCGTAGTTGCCTATGGAATGGGTTTCAAATTTTAGTGTGGCATTGGCTCACTGGATATGCTGTTGTTCGCTTAATGGAATTGATTTGTTCATCAGATCTCCGTATTTTGCTGGTTAAGAGATGAAACTAGGTGCTTGTCCTCGCTATGGTATAATGATGGACTTATGTTCTTGTTTTTCCGTGGATGTTCATTGTAGGATTTTCTAGTTGTAAAGGATTCTATATCGTATACCGAGTGTACCGATAGTTTCGTTCCTTGGCATCTAGCTATTACTATAAATTATTATGTATAAAATTTATAAAACTCGCGTACATGAGAATACAAAATTATCATCTAAAAAATATACAAGAAAAATTCTCGCCTGCAGAGAAAACTTCAATTTCATTAATTATTATTCATGCTTATATCAGTATGAGCTGAGCATGTTACTGATAGCTTCGTATTGACTACCATTAGTAATGAGGCTGCTGTAGACAGAAATGAATGATTCTGATATAGTGATCACATATTTGCGGTTACTTCTTCAGGTGAGTCAACTAGTTGTTATTATCATCATGATGAAAAGATAGAAACACAGAACCTGTTTTATGCGCCTAATTGTGTCAAATCGTGCTTTCGATGTATTGTTTCTAATTATTAGTCATTATTTATTTAAATTTCATTCATGATTATCGTGTCAATTATGTTGTCGTTGTTTTAAAATTCTGACAGCTCTCTAAGGCACCAATATATTTGCAAGTTAAGCATATTATCAAGTAGTGTGAAGTCTGTCATAATTTTACAGTAGTTTCAAACAACCTAAAAAGTTCAAGGAAATGTTTTTATTTATGTGTATGGTAAATTAATAGGATTTAGTCTTAAGCGGAGCGGAGCGGAGTGGTAGGTATTGAAAAAAATGACATCGAGACGCTGGAGAACGCAAAAGGAAGGGTAATCGGAAGTCTCAAGTGAGCGGAGTGGAGCGGTAAAATAGTACGCTTGCCACATCGCTTGATTGTGAAGACTAGGACTGTTTCATCTATCATGTATCATGACTTCTCCGACACAGTAGCTAGCACGTTACTAAGACGCCCCCACCTCAGTAGTTGCAAATCTGATGAAGGTCACTGGGATGGAATGCACGGATGGAATTGATTGCTTAGTGATCATTCAGCCTTGGCGTAGTCAACAATGTAAAAACACGTGAGATTATCCTATTGCAACGTGATGTGTATTAATCGCTTTATCAATTTCTACTACATTGGACAGAGGAGAATAGATCTAGGGAAAAGAGAGAGGCAGGATTAAAGACTTAGAGCCTCGTATAGCTTTCTTATGTGAATTTACATTTTTCACGAAGAGTCTAGAACGTTAGTCCATAGTTCCCTTTATTCAGAGCACTGTATGCCCGAGCATTCCGATATTGCGCTTGGAGGAGCGGTGTGATTTAAGGTCGAATCAGATGACTTTCTTCATCACGCAAGAGCCGGTGTTTTCGGATGATAGAATTTCATAAGCAATGTTAATAGCAAAGAGATGACATCCTGTCGCAGTCGTTTTACGACATACTCCGTCATGAATATTGTGTATGTCGCGCTCAGAACAAAGAGTCAAACCAACTTGATTGAAGAGAAGAATGTCATAAGAGAGGCGTGTGTGGAGGATCGAGAGAAAGAGAATGGCTGCTAACATTTAACCTTTTTGGCAATGAAAGGGCATTTGAAGACAGAAATGGCCGCCCTTTTAAAAGAGCGGCCCCCTTCTGCGAGCTGATATGTAGTGGCCCCAAGCCACGGTGTCAAGAGTAGTGTAGAGTCTGAAATTTCTTGCCAGACTGATTGGTTAGAGTCAATGTATCAAGATGACTGCGACCTCAGGGCGAGAACGATTGAACGGAGTTGGCCAACATGGCTGCTGTCAGAATATAAGAAATCATCTAATTTATGACGAAGGTGCATGTTAACATGCACCAGTTAAAGTATCTACTCAGTGACATAAAAGAATGAAACAAGTCCTGATATGAATACTTATGACGTGTGAAATTGGTTGTGGACTGTTAGCGTTTGTTTGTTGTTGTAAAAGAGAGAACTCGAATGCTTTACTGGAAGAAAAACATTATAATTTGTACTCATGATTTATCAAATTAAGTTAGAACGGGTGTGGACCACCGCGAGCATCCAAAATGGCATCGGATGCGGTGGGTGGAGGCATGGCAGTGACAGCCTCAGGTCGCTGGGATGAATAGCAAGTGATCTAGAGGATTCCACTGACTCGATCTGGATTCTGTCGCGGCCGCCAAGAAATAGATAGAAATAAAAAGAAATAGAGAGATAGCGCGCCGCGCGAGCACAACCCAAGAAAAGAAAAAAAAAAAAAGAAATAAACCCCCCCCAACCCAACATTCTTCAAAGACACTGGGTGGGTGGTTGTAACTTCCCTCACTCTGCGAACAAAGTTCATCACAGTAGTGCTCGATGGGGGAGAGGTTCGGGAGAACATGAGGGCCATTCCAAGGTTGGGATTTCCATGCTTGCTATCCTGTTAGAGGGAAAAATGAAGCGCCAATGGGGCCTTGCGTTCCCTGTCATCCTGAAAAATACAATTGTTCGATTTCACTGCTGGAACTACACGACCGGTGTCACGATTCGTCGGCATATACGCTGTCGATGTCAATGTTAATTTCACTACGAGTGCTGGTGTTTTTCTCCATTGTGCCAGATACCGGTCCAAACCCTGAACTACCGCCGCGTCCGGTCGTGTTCTTCTGACGCAACATGGGAGCAAATCGTTCACTTGGCAACGCGATGAAAAAGGATCCGACCATCTGTTGAATTGAGCAGTAAACCTCGATTCATCAGTCAGAGCAAACGTTCCCAAATGACTGTCCACTACTCAAGACTGATGTCCCTTGACACCACGTCACTCGTCTCCTTCGATGTTCCAGGATCAGCGGAATTCTCACAGCGGGTCGTCAGAGGACTGTATACCAGCTTCTCGCAATCTTCGATCATTGCTAGGTTCGATACGCGTAACAGGCAACTGTTCCAGCAACCTTCCAGTTACCACAATTAGCTTCGGGACGGACACAAATATGTTTCTTTTAGCAGCTAAAACTAAGCGTGCATCTGTCCGCTTGGAATGATACCCTTGGATCTCCCTGATCCGTTCTTCTTTTCCACATTCCTTATGCTTACAACGACCACAACCACCTCCATACAAGACCCTTGAAATTTTAATTCTTTCGCAAATGTTGTAGAACTTTGCCACAACGAATATCCAAATTGCCACTTCACTCTGGTAAAAGTTATCGTGCGCACCATTTCATAAGTCAATATCTGGTCAGCAGTAGGTGGTGCATTTGTTCAACTTCTAGCGGTTACTTGTGATCAATATCAAATTTGGAAATTGATGGTCCTATATCATTTCCCTTATTATATGGAGTTCAATAGTTCAATGGTGATACTGATAGAAAGGAGACGCGAATGAATACATCTCAAACCATAGAAAAAATGAAACAAAGTATCTTCCATGCCTCTAGTACACAGACTAGTTGGTTTGTCTAGAGATATATTTATTAGTCAGTCGCACGTATGTAATGTATTCGTAGGTCACAGATGGCGGATTTCAAAAAATATATTGTTATGGCATTAATAATAACGGAATGAGCAGCAACCTTCAATCCCAGTAAGGGTGATAGATCAAGACAATGAAACATCTAAGCTACAGTTGTATGTACAATAATAGACGATATTGACATATACGTCATGTACAGCTTGAGACCATGTCCCACATAAATAGTCCGGCCGTCCGAGCTAACGTGTAGATCTGCAGGGAATCCGCACGGCACGAAATACAGACAGACTATACCGATATTTGTGTTTCTCACCAACCCCAAATAAGTGCGCGTCTGCCGAATTCTATCGAAGTTCCCATGGTCACCACCAATCCCGAAAACATCACTCAAAAGTGCCACATTTGCAGTATAATGGGCCTGTAATATGAAGCGTAGTAAATGAAAATAATTTTAGATCAATACCTATAATTAACTTCGACAGACGCTTTGGAGGGGGGAGGGACAATCCATAGACAGAACTTCATTTTCCGATGAAAAGTTGACAATGTGGGCTACGGGATATGCGTAGTCGACGTAAAAAAGTACCACAACTAATGTATATAAAGTACTGAACTCATGCGCTTATTGACAGACATTTTTCAATGGGTATTATCGATTACGTATGCAGCAGCGTGACACTTTCTAAAGTCTCAGACAAAATTCCGTACACAAATAGACATGAAATCCTCCGCCTGTAATTAAGATTGTTTATTTTTGTCTTGACCTAACGAACACGTTGGCTGTCAATCAGAGTTTATCTCTCCACAAACATATCATAATGTGTTATTAATTCTAGAGCATTATCAATCAAAAATTCAGTAAATAACCATCTTCACTAACAATTAAGTGTCATGTATTATTGGCCTGTGCAATGATGACAAGCGCAGTTTATAAATGTGTCTGGTTACGATTCTGAATTGATTGATGTCATCGTCGATTGCGCATTGAAGAAACGATAACATACGAGATGTTATGTTGTTATATTAATGTTGCAGGCATGCATATCCTTGCAAATGCACTAGTTCACCAAATTCTGCATGTACTCTTGTAAATCAATTATATATTCAGATACTTTTCACTTTTGACGTGACCTTCACTAGGAGAATAAATATTGTACTACAATATGACTAATTATGACTTAATGTGCTAATGAACAGTGAATAAAGCTTTTAAAGAAGTAGATGCAAACCGTTGGTCCCTCCCACTTAGAGATGTATGTGTCGTAAATGCGCGAAAAAATTTTAACATGACTATTCCTATTGTTACTTGTCTGAGTGTAAAAGAGATGTACGTCTGAGAGTTTTCTTACTGCAAATAATTTATTGAACTTACTTAGACTGATGCTAGCGCTTTGAGCAAATGAGTTGATTCTTGAGAAATGAAGGAAACACTCAGTGATATTTTACCACTGCACACGTTGTGCTTGTGTTAACCGTGCGAACAGTACATAGTGACAAGTTTTCTCTGAAGTTTAATTGAAAGAAATCTTTGCAGAATGTGCTTTTTTTCTTCTATGCAAACCACGTTGTCTTATACCTGACATATGACGCCAATTTTAAATACTAAAGATAGAAATGACCTCAAAGCAAATATGACTAAGATACAAATTTTTTTTTTTCTCATAAAAATGGCAAATTTTCTTACTGCAAAAATAGTAGAATTTGGTGCAGCTTTTTCATGTATCGGGTGGAGCTCCTTGTCGCAACATTTCAAATCACTTAAAGTAATATCTAAGGATGCAGTTTTGGTATAATGCTTCGATTAAAAGGCTTATATTGTTCTAGGAAGCTGAAATGCCTCCACGAAAATATCTTCAGAAATGAACATTGCAGATTCAAGGTTCATGTAGCATCATTAAGTCTACTTAGTCATATTGTCGAGTTGATAATATGTATTTGTCCTAGTGAAGGTCTGTTCAAAAAGTGAAAAGTATATCTGATATATATGAATTATAGGAAAGTACATGCAGATTTGGTGTGTATATGTATTGTCGCGCCTATCTTTCCTGCAAGGATGGTGTTGGAGAGCTGATAGCCTAAACAATTGTAGACGCAGCCATATGGAGATAAAATTAACAGGAGATGAGAGAAGGATCATGTTAAGCACCAGAAAGATCTGTTGAGAAGGATGTCGAAGAGGCGATGTCATTAAATATTAGAGATAGATGAGATACGAGTTTCTTCATGATGAAACACGACGCAGGCAGGTTTTTTATAGCTCTATCTACATTGTGTTTGTTTATCGTTCTTCTCAAAGAGCAACGTCGAACCTTGCGATCAATAAGTTCCAATACGTCTGTCAACACAATTAGATTATGTTAATCCTTGGCATATGGCTAGACAAACTATCGCCCTGTATAATAGACTGGTTAATTTGTTATGTGAAGTTGTATTTATCTGTATTCGGCGCAAATTCGCGATAATGCCTGAAAGATGGAGGAACATTATGGATCATGTTTGTTTAAAACTCTGTTTTGCAAGCGTCGTTGGGCAAAGACAAAAAAAAAACCAAATCTGAAAACAGCTGGGAAGTTCTCAATTGTGTACGGAAATTTTTGTCGAGACTTCATGTAGAGTTGTCTGTTTGACGGTAATCACACTTGAAATGATTGCGCGTCAATAAGCGCATGATGTTCAGTACTTTTAGTATACATTCAAGTAGTCGCTGTTGGCTTTTTTTTTGTGGCTGCTTATCCTGCAATTAGTGGTCACTCCTTGTTCATACGGAAACATAATGAAGTGTCTGTACTAATGGATTTGTCCACGATATCAAGGTCGTCTGTCGGAGGTTATATTAAAGTGGTTAGAATTGATAAAAGATTATTTTCGCATTATTTACTAGGCTTTCGATATTTCGGACTCATTATGTACTGCAACATGGTGGCTACGTTTTTTAGGAAAAGTGGTGTTTCGGGGGAGATTGTACTGAGGCCCCAAAACGTGCCCAAAATTCGTGACCTAGAAGTGAGGCGTCGTCAGATTTTTTCTGCGTACCTGACGCAAATTCGGGCAGAACGCGAACTATTGTTTCGCCAAGAATCTGTTATGTTCTTTAAAAAGTTAAATGGCTGCCCCGCGCGTCGAGCGACGAGAAAACAGGGGAGAAGAAACACTCACTTCTCGGTGTATCTAGACTTGTTTGCGTATTTCGGCCGCCGTCTCCCTGCAGACACCACGCTCTCTGCGCGGCCCGGGGGTACTCTATTAACTCGGACTACGCCCCGACCCACCATTCACTGTTACTTACCGGATCTCATTTACGATCAAACAATGTAATGTCAGTATACAAGAAATCTAACGGCAGAGTCATCAAAATCTCCGGGCTCCAAACTCAAATCTAAAGCAGACAGACAACGGACGCATAATTATACCTCTGCCCATAGGAACAGATTGAACGGCTAAAAGTCATTCTGTCAAGGTCACAAACAACGCACGGTATGACCAATAATATTATGCTAAACATCTAACATGGTCTTGTATTCACATCTTTTACGTGATCTCTATTCCAATTAACTCTCAGCATGAACTGCACAAAAGAGCAATGCCTTGCCGCAGCAAGAGTCGAGTTGGGTCGACCAGGCGCGCTTGAAAAATAGACTAACTGTAATAGGCAGCAAAAGGCTACAGTTTAGTCTGTGTCAGCAACTAACGTTAGTTGAGATCTTCATGATCTCAGAAATCACAGTGACGCAGAAGGCCATTGTTTCCTACTTATAGCAGATGACTAGGCCTGATCAGATCGCTGATTAGTAGGACTAGTACAATCCTACGCTTAAGTCTAATCTTTACACGCATGTGTCATAATATAGAGTTTTGGAGAGGATATGAGTCGCGTTTGAACTTGCCAATCACTCATCACCATGATTTTCAAGCTTGTCTAGCCAAGAGATACGAGTTGTCGCATAGGCCGTTTTTTCATGAAATTTCGCCGATCAGAAATTAGATAGTTAAGGAGAGTGTAAGTGCAGCTTCCATCGCATGGAGAGATCTCTACGGACAGTATGTGTCATAAGCTAGCTCAGCAGTTAGTGATGTGTCTAAACCTCGATGCCTTCGGATGTTTTCTGTAGGACTGAGAGTTTTCGAACATGATGGGTGAGCGGTAGTGTGACACGTGGCAGACGAACTATTTTTACTCCTCATTCGTAGGACCGTTCACAGAGATTCATATTGTACTCGATGCTCACAGATAATCTCGCTCGGTCGTACGCGTGAGAATCCACCAGATCGGGTGGCATGATTTCCGGCGGGGAACATCTCAGGCTATGTGATGCTGTTAGTGTCTGCTACGAGCGAAGTTTTTAAGAGTAGTATATGTTTAGAACTGTGCGACATTGAGATGTCATGATCCATTGAGAGATCATGAAGTCGCCGCAAGTGATTGAAGATATTCGAAGTATTGGGCGACTCAGAGGGCAATGTGTTGGCTTTGTATTACATAGTGGAAGAGGCATTAATGGAGTTTGTGTTTGTGTGTGGGGCTGTGAGCGATCAGTCTTGAATTTCTAAGTGCAAGAACGGCGTCCCATTGTCGCGGGGCATGGATCGGACTCTCTCCGTTTTCCCAGTCCGATGTAACCGGTTAGAGATCGCAAGGGATAGATACAACACACAAAACGAATTGCACGAAATGTCTAAATGAACTGCAGCGCGCAGCGCTGTAAGCAGTGATTCGAAAAATTGATTGAAAATTTCTTCTCTACCGATTTGACTTGAAACTCACCATACTAGATGAGTGAAGAATTTCGACTTGATTACACAATCTGAAATAATCCGTTATTTCAATCAGCATAGCTTCTGTTTTGAAAGGCTACACGCCCGAAAAAACGCAAATCACCAATTCTAACTTCTGTACGTTTTGCGCCATGTAACCAATAAATCCTATAAAACAATAACTTGAAAGACCGGTATGTCAACATCTAGAAACGAAGAATAAAGGGAACATGAAAATCAGAGTAAAATATCAAACAAAAATAACTACGATCCGAATATAAAATTTCAGTGAAAAACTTTGATAACTCAAACTACTTATAGCTTTAACAAACGAAGTAATGGAGACAACGAATAAACCAAATAAACAAATAACTGTAAACGCAAATAGAAGAACAAAAATGATAACTCAGTAAATGCCTCGAAAGCTGTCCTCAGAGGGGGTAAGGGGGAACGATCAGAGCTGAAAGAAAAATTATTTCTCTTCCGGATGGCCGTTCTCAAAGATTCAACCATAATCGTGCAGAATTATCACGGCTGTGAATAACCGAAATATCTGGCACTCCAGTGATTTACCATACTGATGGTGTACGTAATTGATTGGCGCTACATACTCCAAAAAAGCGTCCACCAAAATTCTATATAACTCTGTCGTTGATATTAATCTAGAAAAATGTTGAAATATTTTCTCTACCGATCGAGCCTTAAAACCTACCATACAGATAGGACATTATCAACGACATGATTCCAAATCTGAAAATCACGATTTTCTACAAATCCTCGATGCTTACGTTTTATTGAAGCTAGCTGCCCAAAGCGTCCCATAAAATTGTCTAAACCCTCACTGTCGTGTTTTTGTCGCTCCCCACCAATTAGCACCAAAATGTCATATAAAATAACGTGAAACGTAACTCACAAGCTAAAGCACGAAAGAAGAACAGACTAGGAACGAAAAAGCTGATTCTTTGGGAATTTGTTAGTCAACTGAATCTTAGAGTGTTCAAACGAGCTAAGGACACGACAAAATCTATGGAATAAGAAAAAGCCGAGGAAGATGCTCGATACAGGCGAAGACTGTCCAGAGAGGGAGAAAAAGAGGGGGGTTAGAAACGGAACAGACGATAAAAATATTTTACTCTACAGATGGCGTGCAAATTCACCAAAGAACGATATTGATAAGAATTTCACACGCTTGAAATTACCGAATCTAGGTACCTCCGTTTTGCTCAGATCCGATGGTTCGTTTTGGCGACTACAGAAATACCAAAACTAGCCAAATTCATAACCACAGTCGTTTTTCGAAAAATGATTGAAATATTTTATTCATCTCCGATTGACTTGAAAATGAACCATAAAGATAGGAGAATTTCAGTGATTCCAAATCTGAATATACGTTTAGTCCATCCAGATGCTTCGTTTTTGAGAAGCTACAGCCACTCAAACAGAATTGTCCCAATGATCTAACTGTCTGTCGTGTTTTCGCCAATGTCCAAAGAGAGTCTTAAGATGGCGCTCTCTCTCTAAGACGAAGACAGATAGGAACAAGCCGATTCTTTCAGTGAATTTGTCTCACTCTTAGCTTTCAAACGAGCTATGGCACGACAAAATCCGTACAGACGTAGAAGCCAAGGATCGAAGCGACGCTGTGTCCAGTGGGGAAGGGGGACAGTTTTTTCCCAGCTCGAAAGAAAATTTTTCTTCCGATGCGTTTATATTCACATACCATGCAGAATTTCACTGCTGACATCCTGAATCTGGCCTCCGTTTTAGACACTCGATGGTTCGTTTTGTTGTCGGCTAATACACACCAAAAAACGTCCCAAATTCTCTAACTCTGTCGTCTTTGATCGATAAAAAAAGTTGGAAAAGGTGAGTTTCTCTCCGGATGACTTGAAAAATCACCTTATCAGATAGAGAATATTCCGCTGATTATCCAAATCTGAATCCGTTTTAGTCCAATTCCGATGCTTCGTTTGATGCTCCAGACTAAACAACGTCCCAATTCTAATCTGTCTGTATTTTCTTGCCAATGTGTCCCAGAAACTCTAAAATGGGTTATTCACATCTAAACGAAGACAGATAGGAACAAGCTGATTCTTTCAGTGAATTTGTCTCACTCTTAGCTTTCAAACGAGCTATGGCACGACAAAATCTGTCCACTAGAAGCCAAGATCGAAGCGAGCTGTCCAGAGGGGGGGGACGTCAGCGAAAATTTTTCTCTCCGATGGCGTTCAAATTCACCATACCGATGCAGAATTTCACGCTGAATCCGAATCTGGCCTCCGTTTTCCCATCCGATGGTTCGTTTGGGCGCTACACACCAAAACGTCCCAAATTCTAACTCTGTCGTTTTTTCGAAAAATGTTGTGACCCATTTCTTCCTCTCGAATTGACTGAAATCACTATACAGATAGAGAATTCACAGCTGAATTGTCCAAATCTGAAATCCCCGATTTGTCACTCATTTCTACCGTTATATTGAAGACTACATCCCAAAACTCCTCGATCAAACACTTACTTTTTATCTCCAATTTGTCCCAAACATCATATAAACCCATGGTCTATAATTATCTCTACACACAACACACCTACTCCCTAAATTCACAATCCTCAACAAACCCTATCCAAATACTCCCACAATCATAACCCCTCTAATTATCCCCTCCCCACCCACCTACCCACTCATCCAATAACTAATCTTTCTCATACACCTAGTTTTTTTTACTACATAGCTCACAAAAACACAACCATATTACTAACAGACTACACCAAAACTAATCATTAAAACACTTTAAACCTAAATACATGTTCCAGATTATACCCCACTCTAATTAAGACTAAAATTTCTCAGAACCACACCAAACACTCCCACAAACCAATAACTACACTTACTATATTACTCCCCCAACATAATCCACAAAAAAACACTCCTAAATCCACAAAACATACCCATCCCATAAATATAATAACACTCATCAACCACAAAACATAACACACCTAAAACCCCAACACCTCATCAACCTAAAATGCCTGACAACATCACCCCACTATACTACACCTACAAACCCACACCAAGTACTATAAACTCCCCAATACCCCACCCAAACACCTTTCTAGTGGATAACACACCCTCCTACCTCACTTACCATTATAATACAAATACATTCCAAATACACCCACATACTCAAAACACCTCTCACATTCCTACTCCCACCACACCTTATCCCACTACATCCCTCCTCACTACCTCTCCATACCATATTCTTTTTTTTCACTAACCTCTACCAAAAAACAAACCTCTCTTCTAACCACAACCCCCCCTGTGCCTTGTAGTCAATCTGTGCTCAGAACTCCCCTGACATATATCCTCACCTATACATTCCCATACTCTGTACTCACACATAGCCACCTAATTTAACTAAAATTCTGTTCGCTACACTCCCCAACCCCGACCCGCCCTCAAACACCAACCTCCTTAGATCTAATAGTGTAACACTCTATTGTGTGTGTGCAGCCGCCATCTATAGAGTGATACACTCGCCACATCAATCCATAGTCCTAAACCCACTACTACCCACTCTATCGTGTTTCCAAATACAACTCTCTATGACAGACCTCCATCATGATCCCACCCCTAAAGAACGCCTGTACCTCACGTGCTGATATATAAGTGTACAATACCGAGTGCACTGCTCCCAATACCCACACTAAGGTATCCTCGCACCCTTCAAGATTGATTAAAACTGCTCTTGTAAATTACCCCCAAATGACAAGTATGTAGAGTATACAGACATCACACATCATCCTCTGTACTCGACTCGACTACCACCAAGTCATGAACGAAACAAGATGTATCAAAATACACTAGCTGAACAACTATGTCAGAGTAAACTCTACTTCACATTCACAGCACTACCCACCTACCCCACATGTGGCACCCTGTCACTCACTGAGCACGCAATATACCCTGTTTTGTGTTCTGTATCGTTCCTCTGATCACCCAGTAAACACTACCGTCGTATTTCTACTACACCCAAACCTCATGGACTACTCTGTCCTCTGCTACATATATGATGTGCACTATCATATTCAACGTGTGACCATACATTGTCTCTCCTTGCTAATATACACTCCACCTCCGTCTGTGCTTGTCACGAAATATATCTGTCAAGCACCACCCCACCCTCTCCCTGTATCCCTGTTATCTCTCCACACTATGTATGTACTATATACACACACACTGTGTCCTGCCACATATAATTACTCACTACACTGAACACATACCTCAGTAATATCCATATGTCCCTCATGCTACCCTCTAGATCTCATAACTAACTATAATTAACTCCCTCTACAGATGTGCACATACCCATAGTATTCACACCATCAGTGCAATGACACATACGTGTGAATCAAACATTCCGCCCGTAACCCATGTAGATCCTCCTACAAGTAATACAAGATCACGTCTGAGATATACAAGAAAACTCGCCATCGTTGATATCACCCATCTCTACACTACATACCACCTTGATCTACATAACCTAGCCAAGAGCACTATGTACCACGTCCGTCCAACTGTAGTCTGACCTATACACATCTGCATACATAAACAACCTTTGTCCCTCTATATACACACCACTCTACTGCTCATTAGAGAACATCCCATCTACACTTAGTGCCGCAACACTGACCAGATCATCTAAGATACAAAGTAATCCACAATACCGTCTTGCTAACTCCGTCCTCAGCTCTACACCGTCTGTTTTTTTTTATGTTCTTACTTGTCAGGCTCGCTGCCAAGAAACTCTAAGATCAGAACCTGTCTGATTGTCTGAGAGATAAACATGCCAACCTCATCCTCCAAACCCTCATACCACCTACACATTCCACCCTAAATTTCTCACCACCCCACCTACCCCCCCAACACCCACATACTAAAAAACTCACACATAATAAAAAACAACACTCTAAATCCAATCCACACACCCAACCATACTCTCCAAACCCTATAACCCCACATCCCACTAAAACCCAACCTCATCATCTAAAATCATCACACATCCTCGACCCTACCGCAATCCTCATCCCTTCATAGTAATACATCCTCACTGGACTTAATGTCTCAATCCTTATCTAACGAATCTACTTTCCCCCACACAGACTATCAGTTGGCAATCACATACCTGTCATCGCTACTCCGCTGTGCCTACTTACACGTCCTCCCTCTCCCTGTACAACTTAAGCGATGTAGTGTAAGAATGTGACATTCCCTCATACATGAGCTACTCTAGACTTAACGCAGAGCTAACCATGCATGCTAGCATTCTGTCGTAGTGCAATATTATCACCTAAATCCTGTACTGACTGTCACGTCTGTTCAGTACATCGCGACATTGAACACTCTCTTTTGTGTTCTTTGCATTTGATCTGTCTCCCCTAGAAAACGATACAACACGCGTCGAGTTTCTTCTCACGAGTATCAACCCCTCTAGTCACTCATCCTGTAACTGCTGACATGTTACTGTCCCCGTAGAAGACATGTCCACTCTGTCTCTCATGTATTACCACAACTTCATTATTCTAGAGATAGCTCCCTCACCGCTCGCCTACCGCCCTACCCCCCACCAGACACCCACAACACTATAAAGAAATATGTGTCCCGCCATAATAATGTATCAATGCTGACTATCACCCTTGATAAAATAAAGTTGTTGAGTCACCACAAACCATTATACTATACCTTACTTGCAAGTGTAAACACACTCTACACACCACTATCGTATTATCCTTAAATACCTTAAACTCTTAACAATATAATTCTGAAGCTCCGCCACAGAACGTCATACCATACTCCTCCGCGTGACGTCAATAAAACATACTAAAAACTCCACAGTGATCCTGCGTGACCTTTATACAGTGAATCCATTTTCTATATCATATATACTCTCTATGTCAGACCGACTCTCGCGTGCCGCTTAGCCTGTAGCGTGACAATCTCTGTCCCTGTCAAGTACTATAACCCTATAGTGCATCAAGTATGAACATCCCTCACATCATACAGTCCATAAGATCACACAATTCCTAAAATTCGTGACATTGCCCTACATCCGCCGACTGTGCACCAAACAGACATAGATCACGCTCTCCGAAAGTCGCGCTAGAGATAAGTCTGAGTGATTGACTCTGCTCTCTTGTTTTGTGAGTGTCATAATTCGTTAATTTCACAATTATTGTCTTGTAGAGATAAATGATATATCAGTATCTCAAACGATGCGCATCGCTGTCGAAGCCCTTATTACCCCGCCCACTCTACCACTCTCCTAAGATATTTGCTTATATAAGTCACGCACGCATCGTGTGACAGTGTAGTCATAGCACTGTCAAGTGAAAGACTCCCACCGCTAAGTTGACTATAAGCGAAAAAGACTTCTATCCAGACCCATTCCACCACTCTCTCTCAAATCTATTCCAACACGCCACCTAACTCATAAATCACTCGCTCGCTCGCAAATCTATCTTGTATACTGTGCGTGTGTCACATCTCCATTGGAGCCATAATCTAAAATAGTCGTTACAAGAAAATCTCACTCTCTAAACCCAGAATACCCTCATAAAAAGATCATCTAAGAGTATTCAAAAAACCAATAGCGTATTGCATGTAAGAAGATCTCCCACTATCATGTCGTACTCACGCTACACAATACGCAAACTCACCTTAAATAGACTGAATATAGCACCGCCGCAAGAAAAATATACATCGCACAAAACACACTCAGATATAACCTACTAAGAAAGACTGCCGCACTGCATAAGTACTCATCCCACGCCACAACAAGTATGCGTGTACAATACATTGTTCCTTCACACCTCACTACTCGCACAATGTGACCATATATTGTGAGACCTTTGTAACTATCCATGTGTCACATACTATAAGAACCTTATCCACTCTATATTGTCTCCCCGTGACATCTAAGTGAACAAAGACTAGCAAGTTTCTACATTGACCACTCCGCCTATACATATCTTAGATCCCAGACTGAAAGTCATATCCTCATACACGCTTTGCCCTCTCTGTGTAGTAGTTACTAAAGCGTCTACATATGCTGTGTTTAACCCCTCTTTTCCTCTCTCCCTTACTATAAGAGGACAGTCACATACACTACGTGAACTATTTCACTAGAGTCACACAACTCAGACTATACTACACCAGATAACACTTTTGTCTATCATTTCTACTAATGTGTGATCCATACCTTCTACCGTCTAATTCTGATAAGAATCCATGTGGTCTAGTCCTTGCATAACCTAGAATAACAAATGTACCTCATACAATTTCAGAGATCATATTCTATGAATGACACAAATCCCCCATCACCACTCGCACTTATACTCTATACTCATACAATTAAACCAAAATCAACTATTAGTCAGAAAAGTCTTGATAATCCACAATGAAAATAGCGCTCCTAACCAAGTGTGTGAACCAACACATCACCGCTCCAGATGATGTGCAAATGTCACCACAACTCCACCATTAATGTATGACTCAAACCACATCTCTAAGATCAACTCGACATTATCATCTCCCTAGTTATACACCACCTACACATAATTCAACTAAAATCAAGCCTACCGTCCCCTCCACCCTAATCCCACTCTCTCATCCTCCAGATGACACTGTGTATAGAGACGTCTAGAATCTGCGCCGCTGATGTCTCCGCCATCAACACATACTCAGGTCATCCATTTAGTATGAACATATTCTTTACACCCCCATTAACAATATAGTGAAAGATCGTGTATGCCCTAATAATGGTCCGCACATAATGCAGAACTGAGATCAAATGATCCTAGCACAACACAAATAAGTAGAATGAATCAAACACTCTAATATAAGTAAAATCTCACTCACCGCCTGTGTGACCACATTTGCCACTCCACACTGCGCTACTTTCAAGTCTGATCAAACATCTAGTCTATAGTCAAGCCTACCTCTTCACGTGCTGCATGTCTCACCTCTTTTGTTGTGTGTGTCAGTCACTCACCACACAATCTAACTCACTTGTACATTCATCATCAACCCTATCCCCCCTACAAAAAACAATGTTAAAAGAAAATCCATATAAAAATATAACATTAACATAAACCCAGAAACCCTCGTTATCCATAAACTAATATTATACATCTAGACATGTCGTGTGTTGTCCCTAAAAACTATCCCCTAAAGTCCCCCAAACGCACTGTCTCATCCAGTCCCAACATCATACATACGACATAGTTGTATCTGTCAATCTCCAAACTCTTGTCTGATCAAATTACAGACAATCTCCTAATGAACTAGAATAGAGTATATTGTCTCACCCTACTCCACAACTACAGATACACCCACAGTATCACTCAATACGACATACTAATAGTGATTGTGACAGCCTGTGATAATACTACCTGTTATCTCATCCCACTAACTCTCAGACAGACATCCTATCCATCAAGTCTGCTACCTTATCACTCACATAGACCTAACTTATGCATAATAGAAGTATCTCTAATCACACACTCCTGTTCTCCGTTGAGATCACTCACACACACTGAAATTCCAACTCGGTCACTATCCAAACACTGTGTATATCACATATATAATTCGCCCGTAACTCTCTAGTGCATCTAATCTATGTGTCCTCTTCATCCACACCCTACAGAACCGCCACCAATGCTACAAACACAATGTACTACGAGATCTATATAGAGATAATAACACCGCCTCTCATAGTGTGCTGTGAATACCTCTCTATAATCTATCAGTATATAATAAAAAGTTAAGACATCACCCTACTCTCGAACTATCCATACACTCGCTCAGTGTGCCTGACCCTGTGTGTGTCGACGCTTCTGTTATGAGTACATAAACACTAGTGTGTGTGTAACAAATATGAGTCACACTTACAAAAATACAAAAAAACTCTATTCAGACTACTAGTTCCCTCCCCAACAACAAAAGAGCTCACACAGCTAATCTATTGTAATATAATCTCTGTAAGAAGTTGTTGCGATGCCCAAGTATGTGTGTGTTACTTTGATGCCTTACGCTCTGTGTCACCCCGAGTAAACACTAGTCCTCATGGTCTAACCTATACAGTCACCTCCAACTACTCGCTCATAGACACTTCAATATACATACTACCTTTGTACCTAAACATCCAACCTATGTTACATCAACTAGAATATAAATTGTGCATTATACTATCCTTATCGACATCCGAAGCCCTCCAAAACTAGTGCTGTAGTAATACTCTATAGTCACTCTCACGTGTCAGTCATAAGCCAATCTACGAAAAAGAACCTACAACGATCACATCATACTATGTGTCTCTAACTTACCACAAAGAGAACATCTATCCCCCTGTGACAGCTCAAACCCTCAAAGCTAACCCCAATGCAGTCAAAACTCGCGTGTGAAAACCAAACCGCTCTGTGATATCACTGAAAATAATCAATATAGTCACTCAGAAGATATATATAAACGAGATCCCTACGATGAAGACAACACGTAGAAGAAAATCTAATATGAACCCGCATAAGACATTCAACCAGTCACTCTTAGCAAACCCCACACACTAGACACAAGAGCCATAACTTCACTCAGTACAGCATGATAGCTATCCCAAATAAGAGTTATATGAATACTAGCACTATGAGCGTATCATCTGAATGTCTAATGCGTATACTTGTCCTGTCTACCCACAGTGTCTGAACCAGTAAGAGAACGTCACGCGAGTACACTTAATATGACACGAACAGTTCCATCTTTTTGTTTGCCTCCTGCGTGTGACCTCATATAATATATCCAGTCGAAGACACGCTCTGTAATAGTGAGATCGAAACATAATGTCTACCAAATAACTAATTATCATCCAAACAATGTCATGTACTCACTGCGACTATACAGTGTGCCATGACCTCGTATAATAACTGTACTGAGCCTCTTCATTGTAGACTTAAATTCGTCAACCATACTGTTAATCCATATAATAATTCCGTCTCCCTTATCATAACCCCTAAGACTCGTTAGAAAAATCGTCTCGATCCCGCTCATCTAAGATGACCCAAAATATTTACATAACTGCAAGTATAACAACTTGTGTGTGTGAACACTACACCCTAACCCTTGTTCTGTATCACACAGAGACCCGTGCTCGTGCAACCCCCCAATGTGCCGTCGTCCTGAACAATCCCACCCTAATTCACTACGCTGAAAGAAAGTCAATGTGCCTCACGTCCCACCATCTTGCTAACACTCCGTACTGAAGTACACTCATGGCTAGTAAGAAATCTGTCCACAGTTGCTCCCCCACAAGATACTCTCCCATGTGTCTACTCACATCAACAATAACTAATGGAGTAGACTGTACCTATGTAGAACAAGTTATCATAATACACCACATCATAAAGTCATAAACAACGCCTCTGCTAGGAGACACTCCCCCATCATACCTACAGCATCTCCATCACATAATCTATCAAGACATCTTGTTCTATTTATGTAGAGCTACGAGCATGACTCTCTCGTGCCCTAGTATAATAACCATCATTACATGAGTCGTTCTGTCAACACTATAGAGACACCTCCTATGCATACCACACTCAGTCTATGACCCAAAAGTCCCAGCAGTGATTGAGAAACTCTACATCCACTCACGTGTAATGTGTGCCTGACAGACGACATCCCCCCCTACCGATGATAACACACATTTTGTACAGCCTGAATCACTAGTGATATTAATACAATGATCAATCCGTCCCCAAAATCAGACATGAAACACCACGTGTACTTTCTCTACTGCCCACACCCACACCACAACTACGTGTAAGTACATATACCATCAGTCGTGTACTATCTAGCCTCCTCGAGCCTAATATACCTGAGATGTCATCATAGCCTCGCTAATCATACTATCACACAATTACTACCTCACTGTAGTTTTCAACTGCTATAATGCATCATCCTCCCTCTGCCCCGCTCGCCTATATCTCCTTGTCGTCACACATCTGTGTGATAACAAACATATATTGCATCAGTACAAATAGTCCAGAGTCGACCTCCCCTAGGACTAATATATAACCCTTGTGTGTGAACCCCACAATGCATGTGCACTCGTCCCTGTCGTGGCCATCCCAACTCCTAAACAAAAACACATATATGACAAATGAACTCACACAAAAGCACCTATCCAATAACCATCTACTAACTCTCGAACAGATTCCGCGCATATGTGTGTCCTCACTGAACTCAAACATATCATCTACAATACTCTCAGCTGTGTTATGTAATACTCGTGATTGTGTTGTGAGTTAGCGCTAGCTCCATTTTCTAATGTAATAGAGTCACTACAATAGATTGCTGCTACACATGAAAAGTCACCACAAATCTCTGTCAGACACAGACTATCATACCGTCAATCTGATATATAGCTCGTCCAAAGTTAACACTACACTGTAGATGACCACACTATATCGCTCAGATAGATTCTGAATTATGACGACGTGTGTTACTTCACTCCGCATCATAGAAGTCTAACACACATCTCTACAGTACATAATACCTAGAGTCGACGTGTACTAATATCATAGGTCACCCACATTGTGTGAGAGATGCCACAATTAAAGTCAACACTATCTGACGACTTCGTATTGTCTGATGCATAACAGAACACACCCTCAGCTGTATTCCCTACTATATATATAGCAATCACTGCATACAGTCACTAGCCAACCCATACATAAAGAGTCTCATAGACTCAAGAATGATACAGTAAATGTGTGTAACGTCACATCTCCCTCGCCCCGCTCCACCCATGTCACCCACCATAACTTCTGGATGAATCTCCGCCAGATGTATCACAAAGTCTGACTATTTACTCATGACTAGTGAATCTCACTTATAAGTACCCGTCGTTCCTACATCACCGTTGTTTCACTAAGTGTGTAATATAACATCCTACCTATACAGTAAAATTTGTAATCACTGACAGTGTACAAGACCAACAATCTATAATCAGTAGTCTCTCAACATAAAATACATACAAAAAAAAAAGTGACAAATATACATCTAAACATGCTGTGTCCTATTCGCAAATTGTGAACTATAATATATCTCTTCCATACCTCGTGTTATGGTAAGATAGTTGGGTTACCCTGTCTGCTCTTACCACAAAATAATAGACACTACACCTGCATTCATCTGAATCTACGTGACACACAATATGTAATCTCACAGTCCACTCGCCTTGAACTGAGCCCACACTCATATGTGCTCCACTACCGTGTGTGTTCATCAACTCTGTACCACAAACCTAAGATAAGACTGCCCACACAGTAACGGAACGTAAAATATGTTTACTCCTATCTACGATATGGCGCACATGCACTGTTCTCTCCATAACGAAGAACATCTGATTAACTGAAAAATACTCTGTGCACCTATCCCCATAAAGTGACTTCAACACCATAACATAAAAAAGCTGTCCATACAGTGTCTCGCAGCACACAGCACACCATCACGCACACACACAGTCATCTGCTTCTAGAATCAAGTGCTAAGTGTGTGTGTGCCTGTATCCCATCCATATCCTCTCTTGATACCATCACTATACCGTTAAAAAGAAAATTGTGTACTTCACACCTCACCTCCAATAATATAAGTACCTCCAGCCATCCGAATCCACTCATACTATTGTAACGCAAAGTCTCACTTCCAAGCGAAACACAATATCATATGTCGCGAATGTGACGAGACAGTCCAGACACAGACCCTGCACTCCCTCACATTTCTCCACTCTTCAACCTGTACTCATATCCAAAAACACCACATACCTACTCAAACACTCTATAGTATCCAGTCATCACCCCACACTATCCCTCACTCCAGCCCATTGCTAATATCCTCTCTCTCCACTCCATCCATGTGTCGCCGTCGCGTTTTTTTGTTCTGACCTTCTGTCATCCTCAAAGAACAGACCACCTGTAATTGATTGAACTCCTCACATACCACCACGTATATAATACGTGAACCTACTCAAATATCTCGTCTAAACATTGTCACCTAAATACAACCTAATGAAACTAAAAGATAAGAGTTGTCGCATATATCCATACTCCCTCCGCTCGCCCCCCCACAGACCATCGCCTAACACTACGTGTACTCCAGTACTGTAGTAAGTATCCTGTCCCCTCCATAATGTCCACTAGAGAAAATGTGTCAGAAATCCATCACCTATCCTGCCTAACCCTCACTCTAGTGACCTATACCGTGACTGCATATTGGTGAACTCCCACCCGCGAACTTCCCATCCTTGAAAGAGTGCCCACCTCTTAATCAACATAATAAATGTGACTCTGTTGACATACTATAGTCACCACACTTATATATCATGACCGCCCATGCAATAGTCATCTTACAATACACAGATCTTGCTCCTAATTAATAGCACCTCTACTTACTCCCCAATCTACTATCTCCCATTCGTACGTGACACCAAGGATCGCCTGTCTATATAGTCCCGTAGAATAGTGTACCATCATGAATATGGACGAAGAACCTTCGCACCTAAATCTCAGTACCATCATCAAAACTTGATAAGTCTAAGCCCCACGTTCTAGAGATTAAGTCTGTCCCACCATCCCACGCTCACCACTGACTGTCTCTGAATATAATTGTACAGCTGTCTTGCATTACCCTCAGCTCTTTGATCTGGTATGTATACTATCAACGTCGTACCCAACAAGACAACAATCACACCTGTGTAGATATCTTATCTCTCTCATAGCCGACTAGTGACAACTCAACACACCCAGTGCATCTCACACTCTCATCACTCCTCCTACTGTAAAACACAGCATCGCAGACGGCGACTCACTGACAGTACAGAAAACGGATCATCTCGTGAAGTTTCACTGTAAAAAGACTCTCTGTTTGTCATCCATCACACACCCTATACCGCTTCACTCCACCCTAAGTCTGAACACTATCCAGGTGTGTAACTGTCTAAAAGAGATCATGTGTTGACTTATTCTCTATCTGTGAAATGTGTTGACATCTCACTATCAAATCACTACACTATGTCATGTTGCTCCTGCTATAGATCACTCATACAGAGACTCTCACTCTCCTATAATAAAAGATGTGTGTATCTAGAGATACAACTTCATCAACTCCATCAAGTCAGTGTGTCAATACTCCAGTCTTAATCCAACCCATCCTCTGTCAAAGCGTCAAATAATGTGCTCTATCACCTAGATGCATCCACGCCTCAAGTCCCGTCACCTAACAAAAATGACATACCTAAAAATCTCTCACCACAATACACTCAGCACAAAACCTTTCTTACACCCTCACACTACCTCTACTCTGTGCATCCTCTAAGTCCGCACGCTCAGTGATATCATAGAACAATCGCTCTCATATCCCTAGAATATGTACGGTCCTATCCCAGTGAATCGAAGAGTGCCCCACCTATGACTACAAGTGTTCCCCCTCCCACCCTAGACACTGTACGAAATCTCATCTACTCCCGTACGTGTCTTTCTCTCGTGTACGCCTCGTTTTTTTCCTACCTCGCTCTTGTGTGTTACGTAAAACCTCTTCATCATGTTGAAGTATCACCCTATCCAAACATGCAAATGCCATCCTCTGTCTCACTGTATACTAAAACATTTTACACCTCCTAACAGTGTGATACCAAGATCTCTTATGTGAAACCCCTACCACGCTCCACTACCACAACCGAACACGTTCTACCTCATCCACATACAGTAAAAGAGCGTACTTGTGTCCTATATGTACAATGTCATATACACATCCCATGCGTAATCCAGAATTCCCCAAGCTCTTCCTATCCCTGTGCTATCTGTATGTCTAAAACACTGCAACAAATGTTCTCTGCCTTAGTATATCCGCACACTATACCTATCGACTAAAGCTGTCTGAACAACGCTTCTCACTCTCTAACACTATACAGAACAAACGACTATAATATAAGTACTCTACGGCTCCTGGATCCCTCCCATGACATCTCTCCATTCCTGTACCCCTAATCAGCAATTATTAAATATCAAACCTCCCCCCCCTCCCCGTGCCCCACCCCCCCCGCACCCCATCCTACCCCTCCCCCCCCCCTCCACACCCCCCCCCCCGCCCCCCCCTCCCACATCTCGCCTCACACACCACACACTACAACTCTCCGCCTCCCACATCACACGCTCACACTCTCAGCCCCCCTCACCCTATATCCCCCCCCCATCGTGATAGATCTACCTTACCTCAATTGATAAAACCGAGAGTGCTATATTAATCCAGCCTGTGTCATGATGTATTGACATGTTGCACTCATACAGTGTATCAAGCAGTACAGCTATAACACGTGTAAAATAGTCATCACTGTATTACATACTTCCATACCATATCTATGGATATTATCCTATAAGAGATCTCTAGAAGCTATTCTGTGACGCTATATTCTGTTGGTTGCACTATCCGATGTCTACCAAAAAACAACCTAATTCTACCTCATAATACTACCAAAAGACCGTCTAATCAGATAATTGTCTTCACTCATGTGTATCAGTCTGAGTTCCACCGTTTACATGCTCTCCATGCCTAATGGTACGCGTTGAGATAGTCAGTGATCATACTATCATCAATATGTCCCGACACATCTACACTATCAAGTGTGTGTAGAATCACTAAAAACTCTAGTATTAGAAATGAGAATTCTCACACGATGGACATTACATAACAGACTACCCGTCGAAGCGAAATTGTAAATTGTCAACCTGACTCTCAGTGTTACCGATGATATATAACTGTGATCAGAGTAGTGTTGTACGAGTCTCAATCTCTGCATCGCGCTCGCACAATGTGTAGGCTATGATAAGCTGTATAGATAGCTACAAGACCGGTACTATACGCCCTCCAATATTTGCTGACATCTTGGTGTTGACTGTATCGCCAGAGAAAGAGAGACTCATCGCAGAATAATCTCATAGATAAAGTGGCAACTCGGTTCTGAGTTTCATTTGCTAGAGAGATCTCAGCATGAATCAGGACAGATTGAGAAGTATTACTTGATATCGTGTCGCGTGATCTATTGTGGTTCCATGCTTAGACTTTTCAAACGAAGTGATGGCACGAGGCTCAATAGAATCCGTCCAAGCAGAGAAGCAGAAGATACGATAAGTGCGAGAGCTGAGTGATCCTAGAGAGGGAGGTGAGATCGGACGCTGCAGTCACGGTGAAAATAGATTTGTGATCGACTCGTAGGCGTCGTTCAATTATCTCACGTATACTCGCTCTCGAGGCAGAATGTGTCACGATAGATTTCCGGAAATCTGTCTTCGAGTTTCCGCCGTATCTATGTTATCGTGTATGATTGCGCTAGCTGATACGCTGCAAAGAACGCTTGTCTGCATGCACAGGTGAAGTGAAATGTCCATCGCAGGGATTGTGCCAAAAAAAATTCTATGAAGACAAGACAGTCCGATCACTTGATAATCAATATTTTCTAGACCTTTTTGGAATTATTCTTACAGCTGATAATGCCTAGACTCCATGTATTTTCTGCCTAAAGCAATTGAATGAGACCTTGACTAACTTCTTTTAAAAATGTTATGCTGATTCTTTCTTTGCAAACAAATTTACTTAATTCCCCCCCCCCCCCCCCCCCCCCCCCCCCCCCCCCCCCCCCCCCCCCCCCCCCCCCCCCCCCCCCCCCCCCCCCCCCCCCCCCCCCCCCCCCCCCCCCCCCCCCCCCCCCCCCCCCCCCCCCCCCCCCCCCCCCCCTCTTTGAAATGCTGATTTTACCAATTGAATATATACATTGTATTATTATACTACGCCTTGATGATAATTGTGGACACTCATTCTTTATCATGTTTTATGCTTTCAGCTTGATTCAATCGGCATGCGATTTTGAATCTACTGATCATTCTCTAGTTCTGCCGTTTGAGAAAAATAAGTCAGCATTGTCAAATAATGCGGCTATGTGTTTTTATAGTATGCCATTTGCAGACCAAAAACAATTGTTGGTTTAGTATTCTCGATTGTCTGGCAAATGTAATGAATCAAACACAGTAAAATGGCACATTATGTTAATCAGTCAAATTTGCATTGTCAGGAGTCCTAACAGTGCCGCTGAAGTGTCATTTGTATACTAACTTGCATATTGTGCGATTAACGTGATAATGTAACTTGACCTCAATACAGGAATGCAGAAGTCGGTTAAGGTGGTTCAAGTGTACAGTGCTGTTTGTATCATAGTATCAATTTGAAGGTTAAAATAATAAGGAAAAATAAATTACATACATATGCACGATTTGCGTCGATATTTCTACAAAAGTGATTCTACAAGATTGCGTCAATAAGCTAACTAACTTGATATTGCATAGGTTGAATTAGTCCTAAGCAATTATGTCTTCTATCAATGGTCGTCGCAAACAGTGCGTGCGGCTATCAAAAGAATGAATGCGTTATATTTCCAAGTGATGAATATCAAGTAAGTTCTGATACTGTTCACCTAATACACAGGGACATCAATACAATTGATGAACAAACAAAATGTAAAGCAGTCTGAATATCGAACGTCATCTATCTGAATTCAAAAAAAATCAAGGTCAAAATGAAAGCACAAGCTTCCGGAGGCGTATGTACTCTTTTAGGACTAATGCAACAAAACTGAAGTGCATTTACGTACAAATAAGCCATTCTAGAATTTTGGCAGCTGCATCTGAAAATGACGCTGCCGTCTGGAAGTTCTAGCAATGATTATGGTTGTTATCACCTGAACAACTTGCAGGCAATTATCATTCGTTGTTAATTTAGTGTTCGAATTCTTCACATAATCGTGTTACTTTGTTGAACTTCATGACAAAAAAAAGTTAATGATTTCGTGTCGTATTTGTTTCACCATCGTATTATCATAGAAATCGACGCTCTATAATATTGAAAGACTAGAAAGGCATGCTAAATGAAAACAATGCTACGTCGTGGACATGCGCTGTACATGACAAACGGCACCTCAAGGATGGACGGATTCCAGTGGATGACAATGTTGAAGGTACCGGGCAGGTTTGCGTTAGTGTGCTAATGTAAATATTCCATCTTGTTTATTATCATTTCACTCTACATACAAATGCGAAATCATTTTATAAAATATCGCAAATCGGAGCCATACTCCAACCGACTTTATTTTGAACCGCTCATGACCATGTACATAATTGCTTTTGGTAATGATTCACTTTATTGATATTTCATATCAGTTGAATAAAGTAGAAGATAACCAAGGTCACCATTTAGGGTGGAAGAAATTCATCTGAGATTACTTTAAGCTTCAGATAAAAAATGAATTCGGTTGGCGTTGCCCATGACGGCACATTATGCGTGCAATTAATTTCTTAATAGTTTGCATCATACCTCGTGTATGTGCGTTTTGTTGAAGAAATTGTGACCTGCTGCATCATTTGTATATAAAACCAAGTGCAAAGGACCGATTCAAGACCAAAATTGACATGTTTAAAATCAGAACACGAAGTTTCTTTTCGTCCGCTCAAAGTTGTGTGTTGACGCGGAACTGTTTGTTAATCAGAGAAACATAATCTTAATAAGTTATGTTACCACAAGTGTGAGACAAGGGCTATAACGATGGACGGTAAAGTGGACAGCAATCAATGCTATTATATTCCTTATTTTTTGCCATGGGGGGGGGGGGGCAACACCAAGGCACAATCACAAACTGCTGTCTGGAACGCATCAGAATCAGGAGCAATCGCTTGAATGGCCAGAGCCGTCCGATGAAACAAAGCAACACTTCTGACATCGGATCTACACAAAATCCTTTAAAGCGTTCTCTGACACCTTAAGAGGTCACATCCGTTGGCAAGCAAATGGCGAGCAATAGAGCTCCTCGGGGCAAAAACTGGATCGAGGGATTTGAGATTGAACCCCATTCACCCCAATGTATTTTCTGTTCTGCCCAATTGTTCAATTGCTACTGGCCTTGGAGTTGCCACGGCAATGGCATTAAATTGACTGTCCACTTACCGTTTCCATGTTATTGTCCTTGTCTCACACTTGCATTGTCATTAAGTTATGTTACTCTGATGAAACACCGTAGTTTTCCCCCCTTTTCCGCGTCAACACGCGACTTTCTTAGGAGCGGACGAAAGGCCTCATGAATCTGATTTTAACTGTCACTTTGTATTCTTGAAAATATATGAATCAGTCCTTTGCATTTTAGGTTTTTCTATTCAAATTATGTGCGCTGTAAATTAAAGAACGCAAATGTAGGTTTGTTCTAGAGTCTATTCTATCACGTATGAAACGCGTGAGGATTGGTTGCCCTATAATGAAGTTCAACTTGTTGTAAATCAGTGCCCATGATTTCGACACCAAAAATGATACTGTTAGCCTCTCACAGCAGAAATTGATGAGCTTGAGGATCTCCTGAGGTTGCTTTTGAGAGTCTTGAACTGCTGGACCTAGTCAATTGCATTAATTTCGAGACTATGAAATCGGTTGGAGCCAGGGAAAAGAAAAAAAACCAAGGTGTTCGGTTTACGTATTTCTTAAAAAAGGCACGATGCATTTCGTGCACCTCCGGCGCACATGTTCACGCGAATAATGAAGAGCATTGCACAGTTGGTGACAGACGCCCCTACAGACGATTGATCTATCATAGCGCGGATGATGGTGTAACTACAGTGCTAAAATAAATAATTTACTCAGATACGAATACTACAGAAAATTAAAAAACAAAAGTAGAAGGACAAAGTCAGCAAAAAAGGAAAAAGAGAATTGAAAGTCAAGTATCACATAGTACCAACAATCCACACAGATCCAACGTTGCATTCCACCTTGTGACCTGACACTGTTTGAACTTCTTGGACAAACAACGATTCTTTGAATGACACGTTCTTCAGGTTATATGGGATCGCTGTCAACTGTACCAACAATTGTCCCAAAATCGAATGTCGTGGCCAACTGTTCAAGCGTTTCTTGGTTGGCAACTTCCGAGGACGTGGAGAAGTTCCTGACATTTTCTAACTGTGCTCTTTGAGGAGACCGCTCCGGTTTTTTTTTTTTTTTTAAAGGGTTTCTCGAGCTTTGGGCCGACGTATGAACCACTGGCAATCGACATCCTTGCCACTTGAGATATGATAAACGACACCGATGAGGTATCTGAGGTTTTGCGGGGTCCTCTTCTTGACTAATAGGGACTTCAGCGTAATGATGTATGGACTTGTAGTGTGTCCTGGGGATGATACCAAGCTGTGAGTTTAGGTTAAGTGTCTATCGAGTTTCGACTCTGGCCAGACGGGGAACACCCAGTAGCGGGATATTACGCATCTTACGTTTGGTTCTGTTCCTCATCCGCAGCTAACCTTCAGCAGCTTCATTTTGGGTGGAGTGATCGAAGACTACGCAACACTTTCCCTGGGGGCGTGGCTGTGTTGAATGAAAAAACCATTCATTCTGGAAGACGCGTTGAAGGCGATCGGAGCTCATCGTCGAGGGACAATCGGCAGAACAAATAGCTCGAGGCTCGATGACCAAAGTGTCCTTGAACAAGTCCTTTAAATTACACTGGGATGGTGACAAGAAGATCGATTCAAATAAAAGGTTAGTATGGGTTGGCTTTCTATAATACCTTGAACGTGATGCTGTTCGTTAATATCTTTGCAGTAAGGATATCCGAAAAAAAGGAAGAACCGAAGTCGACTTCGAGCTCCAGCGCGTAAATTGGATTGGTCGGAGACGAAAATGAGTTGAGATACAGAAGTGATAATCTTCCAATATATTGATCTTCGAATTCCTCCACCAAATGAAGCTGCTGAAGCTTGCGGATGAGTGACAACGTAAGATGCGTAATCCCCTACGTTCCGCCCCGTCTAGGCAGAGTCGATCGTCGAAGACACTAACTCAGCTTGGTATCCAGACACACTACAAGTCCATTCATGCATACGCTGCAATGTCCCTATTAGTCAAGAAGAGAGCCCGCAAAACCTCAGCCTCTCGGTTTCTGTCGTTTAAATCAGTCTCAAGTGCATCCAAGGATGTCGATTGCCTTTCAGTGGTCATACGTCGGCCAAAGGCTCGGTGAGAACTTTACCGGAGCGGCTCAAAGAGCACAAGAGAAATGTCAGGAACTTCCCTCCCACGTCCTTCGGACAGTTGCCCAAACCATACGCGTTGACAGTGGCAACGACATTGATTGGGAACAATTGTTGGTACAGTTGACAGCGATCCCCGATATACCGAAGACGTGTCATCAAGGAATCCGGTTTGTGGTCCAAGGAAGTGTCAACAGTGTCAACAAGGTGGAATGCAACGTTGGATCTGTGTGGAGTGAAGGTTACTATGAATTACTTGGACTTTTCAATTCTCTTTTTCCTTTTTTCTGACTTTGTCCTTCTACTTTTTGTTTTTAATTTTAGTAGTTATTTCGTCCTGAGTAAAGTATGTTATATTTTACGCACTGTTAGTTACACCTCGATCCGCGCTATGAATTGTCATCGTCTGAGGTTCTGTACGCCAACTGTGCAATGTCTTCATTTATTCGCGTTCTCGCGGGATAATGCTGTGAAAGCATGTGCGGTCACGGCAGGTGCACGAAATGCATCGTGCCTCTTGCCCTTTTTTTTTTTTTTTAAGAAAACGTAAACCGAACACTCTCACTTGGTTTTTTTTTCCCTGGCTCCAACCGATTTACTAGTCTTTGAAAACTGTGATTATAGGCTAACGGCAGTAAAATAAAAACATTGTGAACAAATGTGGGGGATATGTTTGGCGCACGCACTTGAATGAATCAATTTCGATACCAATGAACTATCTGATCGTTTTTTAAACGTACCCGAACTTGAAATTCGTTGCCAGTTTGTGGCCATCATTTAGAACCCCCTGCAATCGATCTGAAATTCAAAAAATAGCGATTTTTAATCATGCTTTAAGTATTCAAGAAGCTATTGAGCAATGTCAACTTTAAAAAAGGGTTTTGTCTTGCTCCTATAAGTTTTTAACGAAGTTTTTTTTCGCCAATCCAAGCCAATCAAAAGCTCATACGAAGATGGTGTTTCTGGGCAAACCTAAGTGACTAACCGCAACATTATGATGAAAATTCCTTGAGATTTTTTATGGAACTGAGCGAAACTTCTGGAATAAAGTCCAAATTAAATCAGAATTTCAAATGATCAATTCGGTATATTGCAGCATCGCAAACCTCAGTCTTCAAAAGAAAAGTGGAATTCAAAGGATCGAACATCCAAATGCCTCCATGACATTAACGACTTGCGGATTTTTTGCCACTACCTTGTATTTTTCCCCCTTGCCATTTAATTTTGCATAGTTAGGACTAGTCGAGCAAACCACACGCGTCCACTATGCAGTTTATTGTAACGGTGGAAACATCGTTTGAAGCCAGCCTCCTAATACTACCTGATTTTCGTGTCCCACAACTTGTCGTTGACCTTTAAAAGAACCATGTGTATTTGCCGTCGGCGCCACCTGAATCCTTCGCTTAAGAAGGCTGAACAACACTTAAAAGTATCAAATGCACACAATCAGATACACAACAAAGCATTACTGTTTTTACTTAAAATCAACTTTGCCAATCCCTTTGACGTCCGATTGTAAGCAAGCAAATTAGGAATTTGTAAAAAGGTGGTCCTTTAGACCCCCTCTGATCTCAGATTATATGAGGGGTGATATTTTTGCGCGCTTGTGATCAGCCACGTCTAGTTTATCTTTGGAAGTGTATATTTTTAAAAAATCCATCAATATTTTCCACTTTTGCTGACTTTTTCATGCTTTTAACATACTTGCAGAATGAATCCATCGGCGTTCTTCATTGTTTTCTTGGCGAGCGTATTTGCCTTGGTGACAAACGCGTGTCAGCCAAAATGTAAAATTTGTACAGGTAAGTCAAAATTTTATTTCAGATGGTTCCTCTTCACAAGAAATCCCGAACGCTTTGACTATGATGATAATCATTGGCTTAAAACGAACATGGTCAGGAATGTGCATTGCAGTATCACGTCATAAATGTTTACGTGTGATTTAAAGAATGTGGCTTTCAAAATGGCTTCTAATCCATAGCCACAGTGAAACCTCTAAAGCTTTGCTTGTATCATCCTGTCGGACACATGCAGGTGGTCCACATACAGGAAGTCGTTTAGAAAGTGATTCAGCTATTTTTTTAGGACGTTCTGACTGAGAAAATGAAAAAGCACAAAGGTGGAAATTGCTGATTTGAATCGTTGTTAACAACATGCAGAAAGAAACTGACAGTAAAATGACGAGAAAAATCTTTTTTTATTAGTGATGGTCTGTCAAACTGTGGAGTTTAAATCGAACTTGATAACTAGCCATTAATCTAAATTACAATTAATCTGGTTCCTAGAAAAGCAGGCATCACTTGGGTCAATTTTATCATGAACTCCCTAAAAGACAAGCGAACGCTGGAAAACGTCGGGAACATTACGTGTATACATAAGTATTTCTGTTAATCATAACTTGCTGCTGAAAATATATGAGCGTGATGCTCGCTTTTATTGGTCTACACTTTTTTATTTAAAACAAAATACAGAAATACTGTTAAGTTTTTAGCCACATTGATTGCTATCAGTTTGGTTATGTACATACATTCGAAAACAGTTTTCATGGATATAAATATGGTGGTACTAATAATATAAAAGAGAAAATTTTACGCCCAAGAGAAATTTGCGTCGTATCAAGCGGTTTGAGTGTCAGGGTCAAAGTCAATACAGAATTGGGCTTATTAGGACAATCTAGAGGACAGTTCCTGAGAAACTTTGACCAAGAAGTGAGTGAGATTTAGACGTAACAAGGTTCAATCCATTTTCTTCAGGAGACCCTAGTTACCCTGTAATTGCATCATTTTCTTCTTTGTCGGAAGCTGTGGAGGAGATTGCTTATCTCATGCCAGGACTCAATCTACGATTTAATCAAATTTTTCGCTGATGGGTCATGAATCTTCAGCAAAAGCTGATTGGAGACCGGTTATCGAAGTTCGTGAGGTAATGCAGATATTACAAACTACAAGTAGAAGCCGTAAGCCTTGCACGTGCACGATTCACTGCTACACACCGGTTTCAAATACCGTGGTATCCATCATGCGAGGGGCGATAATACAACAACGGGACAGGGTTATATACAATTTTGGACATGAAAATCGATGCATGAACACATTTAAAAAAAGAGACCCGGACAGTTCGCCAAGGCAAGAATATTACAAATATTAAAAATCGTCACGTGGGCATAAAAATAGAACAAGCCACGCATTGACAGAGAAATATCTGTCAGCAGCAGACTTAGCAATGGAGTTGGTCACCAACGAAAAAAAAATGTAAAAGTTCGATGATGGTTTGATTGTTCAAGAGAGGTTCTTGGAGGTGATTTTATGATGAGTGATTCTGTTGTTCTTGTGTGTTATCGTTTTTTTGTTTAATATTTTGATGTTTTAGTCCATTGGCTGGATGGATATTGCATGGAAATTTCTGATGCTGGTTTTCCCTGTTAATATGTTACTTAAATTCTTGTTTTTGCAATTGTCGTCGACGTTTATTCTCCGTTTGTAACGATCGGGGCAATCGTTCACAGTATTATTCATAGACAACTGAAAGAGAACTCTTCGAACTTAATGGGATCTTTGTTGCGGATTGAGTCTTGACTTTTCCAAGTATTGAAGGCTACTACAATTTTGCTTGTTTGTCAAAATTTTATTGATTTTTGTGTGTAGTTGTTGTTTGATTTCAGATTTTTTGTTTGTTTTGAGCAAGTAGTTAAATGGTAAATTTCTTCCAAAAAGTAGCTTTCTTTTCTTCTGTTTTCCAGTTGATTCTTTGGTTCAGGTCAATTGTTGAAAATACTTTATGTATAAATGATGATTTGCCAGCCATTTGACAAAAAAAGATTTCTTTTTTGTTTGGGGTCATTTTGGTGAGTTTTTTGCGATCTCATGGAAGAGCGCGTGTATAAGCATTAGTTTTGTAGCCGATAGGGCTTATAAGACTCTTTTGGGTGGGTATATTGAAGGGAATTAGTTGGTTTCTATGGCCATTGCGTTTTTGATTGCATTGTCCTTCAATGGTATGACGTCATAAATTCCAAGAAATTAATTTTGCCCCTAGAGTTGGATAATTACCATTGTAAAATTGAATGGAATGGTGTGTTGGCTCGCTGAGTTTTTTAAAAATTCCGTTAAATTGCATTCGTTTTTCAGCTTTAAAAATATTGCAATAATGACGTCCGTCCACGTATCTAATGTACATTTTTGGAATCAGCAGATGAAGTGGCAGGCTTGAATTTCAGGAATGTATATCAACAATATATGATTGAACTGAAAGGATTCACCTTGGATCCACTATCGGCTCGTTCCTCCAGCTTTCTCGGTCTATGTAAACTGTAAATTACTCTGGAAAATGTTTTGGATCATTCAGAAACGATTTGATTATCATATAAGAATACCGAGAATCTAGTGATGCCATAACTTCAATAGTTGCCTAAATCCTTTTATTTTACTTTTTTTAGATGATCCCAAGAAAAATAAGGCAGTAGCATATTCTAAACATTGGTATTTTCCGTCACCCAGAATGTCAGTGGCACAAAACATTCACCAATCTGGCTAGTGGATGTACTACTATCGCAGGAACATTAACAGGACTTCCAGCTGGGAAATCTTGGATTCCACATCCCCGTTTATGGAAATTCACGTCCATGCACGCAGGAGTTGGTCATTATATCCCAGCGTCAAATAAGTAATGCGTCTGGGAAACAAAGGACATGTAATAGGAAGCCGCTTAATAAACAGATATACTTTTGATGAAGAGATCCTCCTTTTACCGATTTAGACTTGTGGTCATTTTTTGGTAGATATTTCACGAGCCGAATTTTTTTTTTTTGGACAACGTTGTGAAGCCCCAAACAAAAAATGACCGATGTTTAAGAATTAATTTTTAAAAATAATACATTAAATTTTTTAAAAAAATAATTAAAATAATGCTATTAATAATTTGTGCGCTTCAAGTAGCAACTTGCTTTGAAAGTTGTTCCGTATACTTCGGAAAAACGTTCATGGCGTTAAGCAGGTTAAACCGGGATATCCAATGATCCTATGATAACTAAATAGACTAATAAATTTTCCAGAACGACATTTAACATTGAAAACAATGATATGCCCGTGAACCGCCGTTGTCACAACAACGATGGTGGCAGTCCAAGCTGGCCAGTGGCTAGGTAACGTTGCATTGTCAGCAAAGGCGTGTGGTGGCTAGCAATTAGGTATTCACTATATTTGCATGTACACTTCTCTGGTTTCTTTTAAAAGCATCCTTCATCGGTTTATTTCGAGACGATTGCCAACTGACTACAAATCTTCATTAAAAATCAATGAATGATAGAAGAATGCATGCTTCTCTGAGGAAATGTTATATAAACTTCTATGTAACATGAATAAAAATGTTATGCAAAAGTCAATGCTGAAAATGAATTGATAATATTCTTTGTGACTTCAAAATCGAAGCAACTTGCGGCAAACGACGTCAATATCACACTAATTGCTTGCTTTCGGGTCCTGATAATGGACGCTGTGGTCTTAAACCGCCCCGTATTCTATTAATGTCTGTTGCCTGTCTTCCTGCGAGAAAGGCAATCAATCCGTCAGCGGCTGTCGAGGAATAGCTGGATTTTCATTGGTGTTGTAACTCGGTTTTGAGAATGAAGGACCACCAGTAGAAAATTACTAAGCTAAAAATATGGTTAGCGTGAGCACAAAAACTGCTCATTAGGAAACGATCGTGGCCTAATTCAAGCTTTCAGCTGCTGCATAACATTGTTACGTGAGCACTTCGCAAGCACAGCTAAATCGATTGCGATCTTTGAGAAGTAAAACATAATGGGTATATCACCAAATAACTTAACCATCATTAACGTCCGCCTCTGACTGTCATGCACTGTTCAAAGACTTGCGAATACTCTCATTTTATCTTTGAGGTGTACGATCATTTTAAATCGAATAATTTTCAATACAAACGCCTTATCGCAAGAATCTAAAGTGCAGGGTTCCAGCAAATTTAGACATGGATTGTCTCCCTAGATTGAGAGACTGAAATTAAACCATAAAAACAAATGTTGTTCAAAACCTAAGTAGGGGTCTGCTTGTTTACATATTCGCAAAGTTGCCATGGGAATAGTATGGCGTGAGAATTGCGTGGTGTTGAAACGGGGATGAAATTCATGTAATGAGGAACTTCGCGACTTGTGGGATTTTTGTGGTATACCAGTGAAACGCAAGTCAAAATCCTTCAAAATCGCTGATATATGACTAAAGGAACATAATAAAGTGCCATCGCTCGCTACTTTCACCAGCATGAAACATAAACTGTAAATCTTTGAAGTTTGCTATGGCCATGTAGCGCACTGATGTACGCCTGATGGCAATGTCTACACACTGATGTGTACGTAGTGTTGCCCCGTCGAAAATTCATTATCTTTTTTCAACGATTTATATGACGGAAAACCTGTCATTTTCAACCCTCTTGTCATGATTCTTCAACATTTTTTCTCATTTCCGCAAAAGTAAACGAACACCATGTAAGGTGAACGAAGGTCCATTCTCTCATAGCGGCTGCCGATTATTTACCTTCATTGTTTAAGTACTTTTGCGGAAATGAGAAGACATATTGAAGAAGCTTGAAATGCGTACGCATGTAATGTATATACATCACTGTGAAAGTTGGCGTGCAGTCGTTGCGTAATTAATTCAACTCTTTTCGGATTTCCATCATCTCGCGATCTTTCTAAAATGTTAAACTGTTCCAGAACAATAACGAGGCCTCATTGACCCATTATTGAACGTCTTGAATATCATTTTATAAGCAGACAAGAATACCTTAGGTTTGCCATTTGAACAATGAAAGTATTGTCATTCTGACAGAGGTTATCAATGACATAATGTTATTGTATCAAAAATTACTTGATACATGAAACCCGAGGCTATTGTAATCTTTTAATTATGTGAAGTGCTACAAGAATAGACTGAAATATATATTGAAATATTATTGGAATATACACAAATATTGGTATTCATAAAGATTGCAGAGTGCCAGTTCGCCTGGGCGTTGAATAGAAAGATGTCCTCAGACTTGAACAATTTAAGCACAACAATTCCTTGGCAGCCGTAGACGCTGCGTTTCGCCCTACAAGGGCCTGTCAGTACGGCTCGGAACGGCCGTACTAAATAATAAATAAATGCAGAGCAGCCTGTTGTGCAGTCCATCAGCTTGTTCAGCCATTCTAGATATTTTAAGCTAGTTTGGGCCATTCCCAGCCGTGCTGACAGTCCCTTTGTAGGGCAAAACGCAGCGTCTGCGGCTGCCAAGGAATTGTTGTGCTGAGATTGTTCAAGTCTGAGGACATCTTTCTATTAAGTATTGGTATGCACGCACCAAAAATCATTTTCAAAATCAAATATTCTTTTGCTTTGTTCATATTTTTAATGACATATTGCTTCCATAATGCTACTGACTGGTTCATTCTTCGACTATATTCTTGTCAATCTTCATTAAAACTACTAAGCTTCACTATCATATAATCAATCCTCAATCAAGAATTCTGGAGTTCTGGAACCTGCGCGTGGTGGCCCTGCTTCTACTTATCTTACTAGAGCAAACGCTGAGTGCTGGGCGGCGGTTAACTAATTTGGCTAGCCTGGACAGTCTGGGAGAGTAGTGAAACCCCGGTGGAGGAAATGTCACCAAAGCACTTGGCATCCACAGTTTAGCAGTGGTACTGTGCAGCAGAAGTACTCTACGTTGCTGCAGACGGAAGAGTTCCTTCCGGATTACCAACGGCGACTCCAGGTTACTTCGCGGTTTATTAGCCACTCGTTAATGCAGCGAAGGTCTGTATTCCTCACAGATAAGGCTGGATAGGCTGTCTTGGAAAGTGATTCTGTTCTCCGCCAAGCCTATTTCGCCTTCATTCGTTCCATACTACTGTACTGCGGTCCTGTTTTTGTCAATCTTCCTAGCTACCTTCTACGCACAATTACTGCAGTTGAAAAGCGAGCCTCCCGCATAATAGGTACTGACATTACTCCCACGTGCAACACCCTCCTTGAAAGAAGTTGTTGCTCCCTAATCAAGATGATAGCACATGACTCTCTTCACCCCCTTCGAGAGTGCTTCATCCTCCGGAATCCTACCCCCCGTAACCGCCTTCCTATTGCTCCTCACTTCGCCAAAACCATCAGACTCCAATCTTCCTTCACACAGTTTTGTTCACCCAGATACTTATAATTCCTCCATGCTTATGTATTTTGCTCTTGTATGCATACGTATTTTGTCTCTTTTACTGTCATACATGTCTACTGAATCATTGATGTGGACTAATAAAGATAATAATTATTATTATTATTAAACAAGTGCCCAAGTATCCAGGCTTATTACCCACCATGTCAGTACAATCACTGCAACGGCCCCTCAGTACCGGCATAGAGGGTGCCATGAATCTCCCGGGGAAAACGTTCGTCGCAACGTGGAACGTGATAGCGCTTAATAAGGAAGGTACTTTGGAACTATTGCTGAATGAGATGCAAAAAAATTCGAAATCAATATCCTTGGACTACCTGAGACGCTTGGAATAAAGATTGAAGTGAGAGTTTCGAAAAGGATGGCTACGTCATCATGCCGTCATCAAGAAAATATCAAAAGAAGACAAGGTGTAGCAGTCATTGTAGATAAAGTAATATCTGAAAGCGTAACATCCTAGACTGTATTTCAGAAAGAATGATGAGTGTAACTCTCGATACAGACTCAGGACCCTGACCACATTTCAAGTGCACGTCCCTGACTCCACTTCCGTCGATGATGAATGCGAGGAATGCTTAGATCAACTGCTACTCCGGATAAACACTCTGCCTAGAAATGAAAGCTATATGAATATTGATGATTTTAACGCGAAAGTCGGAAATGATAAAAACAGAAACTGGCCCACTGTTGTCGGAAAGTATAGCTTCAGAATGACAAACGATAGAGATAGGAACCATTCCATTCTGCAGAAATGTGAACAGACCACTTTCTTCTAATGGTGACTTGTGCATTAAGTGCATAGCCAAAACAAACGCTTCGACACAGAAAAAGTTCGCAGACAAAGACCTCGCAGACGCCTTCGAAGTAAAAATTGTGAGTCGATTCAGTCCACTACTACGTGTTGATACAAACGATGCTGAAAAGCTGTACTCCGCCTTCCGCAGATGACATCAACAAGGCAACCATGGAGACAGTGGGATACAAGAAAAGGAAACAACTAGATGGGCCTCCAAAAAAATGTGGGCTAAGACGGAAGTTAGAAAGAAGCTACTGGAGGATACAACATGTCAGCAGAAGAGTGTTGATTACAAGAGACTGAACCGGGAAATGAGAGCTGCACTCAAAGACTAGAAAAATAAGACTTTAGAATTAAAGATTGAACAGCTGGAAGAAAGCTTTAAGCATAACAAGTCTCACGACCTCTTCCGCAGTGCCAGAGAGTTGAGGATAAATCCTTAAGCATTTAAATGCACCGAAAGAACACACAAAGGAACATACATGGTCGTCAAGAGGAAGTTCTCTCTTGCTGGCAAGAACACTTTCAGATACATCTGAGCACAGCATTTCCTAATGATCCAAATTCTCTAAATGATATCCCTGATCCCCCTTCAACGTCTACCGTATCTACCGAATCAACAGGGACGAAATTGAAAAAGCTATTAGGAATTTGAAAAATCGCAATGCACCCGGAATAGACACAATAACAGCAGAAGTATTGAAGGGAGGCGGCAAACCTATGCAAGACATGCTGGAAAGAATTTTCAGTCTGATATTGGATAAAGAAAAGAATTCGGAAGATCGGTCACGTATGCTTGTCACGTCAATTCACGAAAAAGGTGACAAGCTTAAGCCCGATAACTACAGAGAGATTGCACTTCTCTCTATACCAGAGAAGGTTTTCTGCTACATCCTACCAGACAGAATGAAGAAGAAACTCAAAAAAGCACTTTATGAAAAGTCAGTTTGGCTTCAGACCTAACCGAGGAACTGTCGATTATCTCTTCATCACAAACCAGATCATCGAAAAAACTAAAGAACACATTCCTTCTCCATTGGAAAATGATGCGAGCTATCGGAGTTGTTCCGAATAGTCAGAATAAATACATACACAAGGGAGCCGAATGAGCAGCAGTTATAGATGAACCTTTGACAGATTGGTTCAAAGTTAATGTGGTAGTCCAAAGTTTGTAGTAGTCAGACAAGGCTGCCTGCTCTCTCCTATCCTATTCAATGTTTTCTTAGAGTCTGTGATGACAGAAGTAAGATCCCTAGACTCTTCCCGCAGTCTAAGTAGCTCTTTTCTTTCAACATCCGCTACGCCGATGAGACTACTCTAATCTCAGCAATCTTCGACAAATGAAAGCTGTTCACAACAAATTAAAAAATTTATGTAAAAAGTGGGGCATGAAGATCAACGTCGGCAAATGCAAACTTATGTCACCCAGCAATGATCGCATCTTATCAACGGGACGCCAGTAAAAAGCGTGGGCGAATTTACTTTTCTGGGCAGCGTTGTTCCTGATTCCTCGTCTGACATCATAAATAGGACACCTCTAGCTTCCCAAACCTTTGGCCGTCTACGAAAATCAATTTGGGGCGAGCGTCGTATCAGCCGCACCCTGAAGATCAGACTGTACAAAGCCTTCATTATACCTATAGCCATGCGAGACATGGACACTGAAAAGTGAGGAGAAAAGAAAACTGGAGGTATTCGAAATGAGGTGTTTACGTGCCATCATGGAACCATAACCGAGACCGTACTCCGAACGAAATCATCAGACGGAACCTGCACATGTCAATTACACACTACAATTACAACACACGTCTGATTTTATTCCACATTTATTGTCATGAACTTCATTAAACAAAGTATTAAACACCGGGTTGAGGCTGCCTTTATGTAGGGCACGGCCAGGGGTGTTCAGAGGTGAGGGAACGAAACACGATCTCCTTACTCACTGCTGATGACCTCGGATAGTCCATTGCTTACATTTAAGTTCCAATCCTGTTTATTGTTGATTATCGCTCATTTCCCAATTGTTGGAGATTGTCTGATGTTATCCCCATTCCAAAACGGTAGTTCCTAGAAAAAATGCTTGTTCAGTATACTCGTTCACCACGACTCGAAACCTTGCTCACTCACTCAAAATTTCGCCTGTACACTTTTAACTGTACGATACCAAAGCTACTTACTTACGAGAGCGATGTATAATGTACGCAAGCACTATTGTTCGTGTTCTTTCGCTACGAAAACGACTTTTCTTTTGAATGAACACGAACAAAAGTGTTTTCGCACATTACACATCGGCTTCGCTGTTAAAATCAGTCAGTTATACAGTTTACAGTGTACTGGTAAGCAGATAGGAAATTTGTCAACCCTCAATTGCAACTTGCAATTAATTCTAACTTCTTCTCGTTACAGAACGCACGGAGGACCAACGGCCACAACTAGGCATGTTGGTGACCTTGGTAACATCGATGGTGGTGCATCGACAGTTGTCAGCATGACTGACAAAGAGGTGACCTTAAATGGTCCGACAAGTGTTATTGGTAGAATGCTGGTTATTCATCAAAATCCAGATGATCTGGGATTAGGTGGCGCCGCCGACAGCAAAACCACAGGAAATGCGGGTCCAAGAATAGCATGTTCAATAATCGGAATTGCTGGATAAAAAACAGCAGAAATGGAATCATTTTCATATGAAGACCTTCTTTACGAATCATCACTTAAACCCCAGAGACCTGAGCTTTCTTCACAACCTCTGAGACCAGGAGTCCTGTGGACACCTTTTACAAATTTCTTAGTTTTCCTGTTTAAATAAAATCGATATCAAGACATCAGAAAGCTGATTTTAAGTAAAACAATGATGTATGCGTGTTGCAGGTCGACAGATCTGTCTAATGTCTAATTACTAATTATAATGTCTTTCAGCCATTTCAGTAAACACATGCAAAATTATGGTGTTTTTTTTATGTCAGTGACATTTAGAACAGTACAAGTTTTACTTAGAGGCGGTTTTATGATGTTTGCTCTCCACCATATAAGATAGTTGATTTTAGTCAAATTTATCTATTCCGTGCAGCAGAGCCTTTAGATTTGTTCATTGCTTCAAATTTATCTACACCTATCGGAAATAGGCCTAAAATGAGCCATAATTGTTACACTTTTTGATTTTCAAAACAGCTGTGGAGATCTCAAATTCATCAATCACTGCTGTGAAAACTTTGCAAGCAGTCTGTTTTTGGCACTGAATTATGAATATAATGATTAATTTCATTTTGAACATCAATTTGTGCAGAGTTGTTCATGTAGGTCGCTCAGTCATGCACCATCATGTGCGAAAGCAAGATATTCACATTTTGCGATCCTATAGCAGAACGCAGATGCACGAGCATGCTTGCCATCTGCAAGCAGTTAATAAATGCATTTTACTCATTATGCACCATCGTGCGCATGGACAAAGTCAATTATCAGTTGATTGCAAGAATTTTGTTTTGGGAATTTCTTCACACTCTGAGACCAGTGGACCCCTTGGCCTTGCAACCATACTTCTACTGATTACATTGAAATGAAATAGCACATTCAGATTCACTGTCAAAAACGATGATTTTAAATGGGCATGAGCGGTTTATATATCCTCAGCACAAAAAGTGAAATAGAAAATTATTGCTCTTGGGTCCACTGGACCCCCTCAGTTCTTTGAAGATTAATGTACTAAATTCCACTGAACACAGTATGTTTTTTTTTGGAAAATTATACTATTTAAATTGGGTTTTTTCTTTCTATGGTTTTCTCTATCCTGATTTTTCTTCTATGTTAAGGCAAATCAATGCTTGACTGATATTGGAAAAAATGCTTATTTGGAAAGTAGTGCTTTTTGCATGAATGTATGAAAATAAGATTCCACAAAGAATCATCACAAAATCGTCAAGTTAGACATCATACAGAAAATGTAAAATTGCCAATGGTTTTTCATTGCATAGAATTAGAAGTTATCAAGTGATTGCATTCGAGGTGCGAGTCGCATAGGAGAAAAATGAATCCGATCTACACTCTTCTGGAAGTTTAGTATAATGCTTTGTTTGAAGTAATAACTGCTGAGGAATACAATCACAGAAAGGATGAGTTTACTCATGCTGAACATTTCGGATAAAAAGGACAAGGTCGTGGTTTTTTTTCGCTCGTCCGTTTTTACTCAACAACGTCATCGAGATTAGGCATAATACCCCATTTGAGCATTACCACATGAACATGTAATGTGATGAGTCTCTTTTTCTGCATCCTTCTAAAACATATGTTGTTACATTGTGGGAATCTCTTACAGTAAGAGCAGCTGAAGTGTAAATTAGAACAGACAGAAACCAGAGACCTATAAATTTTTTTTTAGTAAGCTTATTTTGGAAGACAGCAAACTTCATATACAGCCGAATGATGTTGCAATCTTTTTTCGTCGGTAAGAAATACAGAGGAAAAGTGGGGCCATCCCCAAGATAAGTCATCACTCCATACAACTCCAAAGTACAATGTAACTTTAAACTGTTGAGCCAACTGAATATCCGGATACCGTGGTAATGGGGCATCAAATGACAAGTAAAAAAAATCCTATTGCAAAAATCCTTCTTTGGCGTCCTATTTTTTGAGGGAAGTGTCACAAGATTCATCGAATCATTCATTTCATCAAAGTGTGAACAGATTTTATGGCGCCAGATAGCTAGAGACTAGCCGTTTCCACAATCAGACATGAAATAAATTTTAATTCAAATTTTCTAACCTATTTCTTTCTTTGCATTCTGATATACGTGCTTTCTTCAATAGTAATATCATTAGTATTCATTTTTTCGAAAGAATCTGAATATTAAAGATTTCTATTCGTACCCTACAGAATAATTGAAGCATGCTTATATGGCTGCAATTGGCTTGTACACCACAATGAATAAGCTAAATATGTTCTATTGGATAGGGGTCAGGGTTACTCAAAGCATCATAATTAGGCCTACATGGAAATGTCCCAAAATACCAGTCATCGAGTAGTATTTGTCAAGAAAAGAAACAAAATCCCAAAAATGCTTCTTCCCAACCTGCGTCATGAATTGCGCATATGAATTTTCTACGTGATGATAAGCTTCGGCCGAAAATTTGTGACTTTAATATTGTAATACATTCGAGTTCTTGCCGCATATCTTTGGATTTTCTGGTCCTTTTTTGACATGGAAACGTACCCTTGTGATAGGAATGCTACATAGAGCGTATATGCATGCTCAAGCTGGAAACTGTTTGATATAGAGATAAAAGATATTACAAAATTCTATAAAGCTTTTTCAGCCAATTTGTATCCCACTAGCGTCATCAATTCGTTAATAAAAACAGTTCATTGAAATTAAATGCAGTAATGAAGAAAAAGCGAGGAAGAAGGATGAGTGAGGAGGATATCAAGTTTTGATACTTCCGTTTGTAGGAGCAGCATCTATCACATTCCGACGCAAAACTTTTTTAATTACTCAGGATATTGGACCATCAGGTAAAAATAATGTTTAGCACTTGTAAAAACAAGACAGTACTTTAGTCTAAAGGATAAAACAAGTAAGCTGATGCGATCATGCGTTGTGTACAATTGTGAATGTCGGATCGGTCCTGATACCCAATACTTGTAAGAAACGAAATGCAGATTACATCAAAGAAAAAAGAACAAACGAGATAACTGAGCTGTAAGTAACCTCTGAATATGCATGTACGTGCAAATTGCACTCGCAGTAGTGACATAAATAATTGTTGTTCGGTTAAATACACAGGACGCAGCGATTTAATGATAAAACTCCCAGGCTTGATCAACCCAAATATCTTAATGGAGAATCTCTTTTCTTAAAAGTATTTCTTAAGTATTTTTCGTGATTGTTGTTGTTTTCCTGGTACTGTCAATCGCTGTTTCGATCTGTGCTGCGGCGCTGGGGGCACTATTCCTGCTTTTGTACTTAATGATGCTGTTCCATGGTAACTCTGTTTGAAGAGACGAGAGGTCTGCCAAATGTAATTTTCATTGCAGATTTTATAAGTTATATTGTATACTAAATATCAGTCAAGACAGGAATGTTTATGGCCGATTTCTGCACAAATATTGCAACTGTTCTTCTTTCTACAAAACCATCTAGGTTCATATTTGGTTTGCTTGCCAAGTTAGCTAATACAAGTATATCGTATTTTCACTAGTTTCCTCATACTACTATCATATTTTCCATCAATAGACGGAATCACTTAATTTTTCTTCATTGTTGCGAATTACTTTTTTTACCTTTTTCTTTAGTTTTCTTTATTAGTTCTAAATTTCGTTCTTTGTGTTCATTTTTCACAAAAAACAAGAAAATTTTCTTTAGCTCCTTTGAAATATGTTTAATTATATCAGTAATGTTTGATATAAACCTGAGTTTAATAAAATGCGATTTAACACGATTTACTTACAAAAAAGAGTCTCCTTGTAGTACAATGTCTGAGTGGCAATCTTTGCGATAACCATTTATATTCTACGGTACGGCTATTGATGTAACAACTTCACATCCAGAAAAATTGAATCCAATTTCTGGTGGGTTGACTTCAACAGTAGAATTATTTTCTGATGCAGTTTCATTGAATTCCTTTTTTATTTGCTCTATTATATTTTTATCAATTTCAATTAAATTATCAATGCACTAGATTTATAATTTAGAGTATGAGTAGCAAGTTCTTCATCGCTTTCGTTTACAGTATTCGTACCTATGTATATGATCAAGGAAGATAATCGCGAATGTCGCTGCAAACCATCATCCCACCGGAACACCTCCAATATGACGATACGTTTCATCATCAAACTTCGATTTCATAGTTTGTGGCAGATAAAAACGAAGCATAGTATATATCGATATTGAAATTATCGATGTCATTGAAATGCTTAGTTACATGTACATGTACGTTTGCATATACATCATGCTGTATTCTATACACTTGCTAATAGGCACACTTGAATATAATGATTATTTTTGTATATCGACATCTAAACATACAAAAGTTGGAGTTTTCACTTTAGATAGATCGACATTCCTTACTTGCTTCATTATTATTTTAACACTATGAAGATACGCGGGGATTCATTTCAAAATCTGTGTTAAGATATAATGAGAGACACGGAATTTCCATGAACCGAAGCCATCGGTCTCATCGGATATCCTCCATTCGTCAGAACTTTATGGTCTTTCAGAAAAACAGAAAATTTAACCTCATACTCATTACTCATACATGAGATCTTTATCTCCGATTGATATCTACGCATTGTTTGGGTACTTTTCCTAGCGCGACTTCAACAGCTTGAAGAAGGCCACTGATGAAAACGCACGAGAAGACGCACAGCTGAGAGAATAATGAGAAAGATGTGTCTTTAATATTTTAATTGTTTAATTCTGCATCTGAATCGATAAGCGACGCTGCAGTTGATAAAAGCTATGGTTCACGCATTCATGCCGTCAAAAATGCACATGAAACGAAGATGATACAAACTCTTTGAGACTGGTGTACCTTGAAATGTACAGTAAGCTACTGCCTATGGGTAGATACACAGGGTGAATCTCCGAGCCGAAGGTGAGGTAAGTTTCGAAGGTAACTACGATTGTACCATAGTTATGAATTATTCTTTCATAGGACATAAAATAATAAATTTCTATATTTCTATAATTTCATAGTTTTGCTATGGAAGTGTGAAAGTAATTTTAAAACGGTGAAATTAACTGAATGCTCATTTGCAAGAATAGCTCAGTTAGTTTCACAATTGATGTTAGCACGTTCTATAGCAATATCGCTGTTGGTTCGATTCATTTACTAGAAAAAGGTGATGTATACCATTCGAGAACAGTTGATGTTACTTCGATTATGGCACATTATTACGTAGCACTAAAGCTAAAGCTCGTGATCTATGCAAAATACTCATGTTTTGAAACTATGAAAATTGATCTCCATACATCACATTTGTCCATGGTATAACTACTACGTAGACAGTTAGGTCACTGTACATGATCCTGCATTTCCGTTCATAGACATTGATGCAACTGCTTTGGCATAGAAATCAAACCATCAAATTAACCCTTTTATGAATGTGTCTTATAGGAAATGTTTCAACCCGAACTTTTTGAGGAAATGTAGTGCAGCAATTTTGATTCCATCCATACCGGTGCTACAGTACTCGCTCTCCCTATGCTTCAGTTTCCTACCGGAAAATCTGAGCTCTGCTACATTTTCTGATCGGAAATTTTAACCAGCCATGCTCCTTGTACCCTGTCTTATTTTCCTAGTTTCTTTCATTTTCCTATTGGCTTTGCTGGTTTAAAAAATTTGTTAAAGTCATCCGATACATTTTCCCCCTGTCTTATTTTTCCATGGGAGGAATTCCCTTCAATAAAAAGGTCATATGTATTTCTCGTATTTCTTCAGATGCACTCCATTTACAATTTTCTGTAAAAAACATTAGTGTTAATGTCCCTCAATTTAAAGGTGCTCCGTCCTCGAACATTCACTATTTCACAGATATCAGACGACCATGTCCATTCGATTTTTCCTCCTTTTCTATCATCTCACTTTTTATTCTCAAGAAGGACGTGATCTCGAAGTCGCTTGCCATTTTTCATTTCATCGATGTTACCTCGATACTTCTTCCGCACCAGATATTCCAAGACCATCGAATCTGTGATTGACATGTTGTCAACTTCCATTGACCTTCAGACATCTATTTATCTATTTATTCCCTATTTATCTTGTTGCAAACATTCGGAGTCATGGAACACCATTTAGTCAATTAGTCAATTACACCATCACAGTGAGGTCAAATAAAGTGTCAATAGAGAAAGCGGAAAATGTATACTACGGAACTTAGAACCGTGTATATGCTACAATTTTAAGTTTCCTACTAGGAAAATGAGACCAAGGACTCTTTTCTTAATAAGAATATGAAACCAAGATTACAATTTCCGATCGGAAAATAAAACTGAGGGGAGCTGAATATCGTAACACCGGCATGACGGCATATAGCTAAAAGAAGGAGGTGATCCATTGATACTACTCTCAACTTCGTGCGATGCCTAGAGTACCCCCTATTTGCACTGAAAATTATTTATTCGATGAACCATAATTTGGAAAAAATATTTCATGCATGAAGGGGCTAAATGAGATTGGTGACCGCTCATTCTATAAAGATGCTTTGTAAAATGGACATTGGATGAATTTACAATTTGCTTCACTATGTTTCATCCTTCTTTCTCAGCTTATTTGAATCACTTTTGATATGCACGTCTCTCTTATTTCGGAAAAACTGGGAGCATTTATTTAATTGTAGAAATCTTCTTTTGCAGTTTGTGTTCCTTGAGAATGGTGCAAATTTCTGTCTTATTTCGTCCAATGCATGACATTGAATAAAGAGATGACATATTGTTTCATTTTTGATAACTGCAGGTTTCATACCAGCACTCATAAAACACATATTTCTCATTTTTGTAGATACCAGTATTTACTGCAAGGTCAGGATTATTTGCTCTAACTTATCAACAAATTCATTTCCATTTGAACTTCTGAATCTAAATGCGTCTGACAGCATAAACTGTTATAAATGTAGAAAAAATCCAGTGAAAATCGTCTGTCACCAAGAATGTGTATCAGACAAATTTTCTGGAGCCACGTAATGTCTTAGAAGATCATAGATTTCCGATAATTATTGCAATTAAAGTCATTAAAATCACGCTCATAATCATCTTAAAGGATAAAAAGAACAATAGTGATGATACCTTTGCATAGATACAAGGGATTACTGACTGAGATAACATTTCTTCTGTTGTGACTACGATATCTGATCAAGTGTTCACGATGAGTGGAATTTAAAAGCAAACTTTCTGGTGTAGGCTTGGATGCACTATCGTATGCAAGAGATGTTGAAGCTTAGAGGATTAAAAGCTTCAAATTATTTTCAAAATTATATTCATTTAACCCTTGAACGTCGGTATAAGTCAATATACATGTAGACCCATACTGAGGTCAGTATAATTATTTATGATCTACGTTCGAAGGTAAAGACAGCGGATAGTGCTACCATCCTGTTTCAAAGGTCTGATTTGTGTGTACAAAAGTACAAAAATATAGATTGTACACCGGCTATTGTAGCAATCTTGAATTGTAGTTGCGCTCTCTTTTGCTGAGTCCTGCATGTGTACAGAGCTATTTATTTTATTTGTATATCTATTTGCTTTATTTGTTTACCCTCTTGAATTTTATTTGTGCTTAGTTTATTTTTAATTTTTTTATTATAGCAAGATTCTATCATTTATCGTCATTCGAATTACCAATCATTGCTTTTGTGTGCACACAATGTAGGAGAACAATTAAGGCATACCATATTGAAAATTTCCTCTAGGCGCTGGCGCTTTGCTTTTTACCAAGTTCAATTGTTTCCAAAAGTACAACTGTAATGTTTGTAGTACTATCCTAGCTCCATTTCTATAAAAATCGCATTTTATATTGCCGCACTGTCTAGTTTTCAGTCCATACTATATTCTATAATTTCTACGTAAGAGCCGAGGTAGTGAGGAGGGCTGACGATATGTATTATTCAAGTGATATTTGTTAAAAGCATATGACACATGTAAAGCAGAGAAAATGGGATGAATAAGTTTCTTATACATGAGGATTATTTGGATTAAACGTTTGCACAAAAGGCATCATCGATTTTGAGTGTTGTTCTCTTTGGACTTCATTGTTAGAATCCATCTCAGACTTTACAATGGCGTTCTTAATTAACGTTAATGGATGCCCTAAAATAAAAAGCTAATGACAGAAACATGACAGAAAAATTATAGTGGGTGTCACCAAATGTGGTGGCAGAAGATGTGAATGTTGTGAGCACAGAATTAGATTCATCTGCGCGTGTCTTCGGTTTCCTAGAAAGGAAGAATCATACCTAACCTTAATATCGAAATGGCACATCACAGAATTAGACAACTTGCTCCTTCTGGAATGGATAATTCGTGTACCACTTGCTATTGGAAATGGCAAACAATAAGCTGTCAGCAGAGGAACCAGAGCCAATGAGAGATGCGTGCGTGCTGTCATATCACTTCACACACATCAAAACACACATCACTGTCTTGGCTAACATTCGATTCAATGTATGGTCTATACAGTGAGGAATGACGAGGAGAGGAAAATATCAAGTGAACTAATTTTCGTACGCCTGCTACTTTTTTTGATAATGATCGGAAGGGCCAACATTATGGAGGAAACTTTTGCGCAATGATTTGAATTCTTCGAATCAGAAGGATTCTTGACAATCGAAGCACTTTTCTGGAACTCACATTAATCCGCAAGCGACGCATGACTTTTTTCCTATCTCTGTAAGGTATTATGAATTCCTTTTTGCCCACTTAATAAGTTCCTCGATGTGCCGTCGATTTCGTATTAATCACACTTCTAGCAAACCGAAGCAGATGGGCAAAATATTTCATTCTGTGGTTGTGAGTGCTTGATTGAAGGAAGAAATGTTCATATGAAATGAAGAACAGCAGAGTTTTGAAGAAAAATCTAAATTTAATTGCTCCTCAAAAGATCTCATTTATGTCATTCCATGCAGAGGTTGCAACCAATTTTATGGGTCCATTCCCACCGGACTCGGCGCGGCGCGTCTCACGCGTCCACAATTTCCGTTCAGAACCCTAGAAAACCTATGGGACTGCATTCACACCAGACGCGCGGGACCACGCGTCCAAGTAATTTCAGAAAATAGTTCTATATTGACGCGCGGTTTGCTTACGAGATAGGAAAATCCAACCCGCGGCTTGCTCTACCCCCCCACACTGAAACCTGACACCACACGTTGCCAGATGTTCATGCAGAGAACTGACTGACTTTCAACATAGCTATCCGACAATTCTGACCTTCTATGAGGACAATTTGGCCAAATGAATATCAAACCCCCTCATCAGTACACTTTCATACTTGGTCAATCATGAAATCGAATTCATGAATGCATTTGGAGATGAATGGTATAACAAAGATGAGAAAGTTGGTTATAGTTCTCAACGTGTCTGATAACCTTTAACACAGTGATACTCCCGATTACAGTAGAATGGACGATGTAAGTTAATAAAAGTCGGTTTGTGAGCTAACTTACGGCAAAGTCAATCCTTGCGTCAATTCTATTTCATGATCTGTCACCTGTGCCTTGGTGAGGTCCTATGAGTGAAAATGTATAAATCATGTGCGTGTCCTTAAAAACCATATTCTTTACAAATATGAAAAATCAAATGATTAGCTTTCACAAAATTATGTAGTTTATAGCATTCACCATATCCCAGCGATTAATTTGCAATGTCAATCACTCGAAAAATACCGTACTTAATTTACAATTGGGAAAAATAACTGTAGCAATGTCGGTCTCTATCATCTGTCTTTAATTGTTAGCCACTCCTTCAAGCATTACAATGAAGTCATCAAAACGCTTGATATCGTTTAATTCACGCAGATCGCAGAATTCTTGACCAATTTAGTTGAAACACACTTCATTTAAAAGAAAATTTGACGAAGAAAATGATGGCGGAACCTATTTCCCAAACAGCAGCCATTTCTTATCCTTGAAAATGATCGCTTGCATCGCTCATGCTCATCGCTGTGCGTGACAGCAGTCGACATAACTTATACTTGTGTTCAGAGTTTGACAAAAGAATTGATTTCACTTAGTTTTTATGAATAGTATTAGTAGTAATTCCATCCCAAAATCAAGTCCAAAATGAGGAGCAATGAGTCATCATGCTGACTCAGCCCCCCCCCTCTGGCGAGAGGAAAGGAGATGGCCAAGGATGTGTTGGGAGGAATGGGTCCGAGAGGAGGAAACAGGTCCCTACCCCCCCTCTGGAAGGAAGGAAGGAGGAGTGATGAGGCAAGGGGGTGGAATCTCTGAAAACGGCAGAGTTGGAAAAAGGCGGATGTTGGAGGTTTTGGGATGAGAAAGTCCATGTTTCGGGCAGAAGGAGGTCTCGGATGGGAAAACGGATGCCAGATTCGGAATTTTTGGCCAATTTTGGGTTAGGAAGGATGTTTCCAGCGACATCGGAGAGAAAAAGTTTTGAGGACGTCCCCCCCCTCCTGTCAGACTTCCAACTTTGGTGGTAGAGATCGTAGAAAGTCGTGTGATGGCTCATTTGAAAGCTCAGAATGAGAAAAATGCAGTGGAAAGCTCAGTTTGGTCTAATTTTCTTGGGTTGAGGGAGGAAAATAGCAGGAAAACGTCAGAGTTGGAAAAGGCGGATGTTGGATGTTTTGGGATGAGAACAGTCGTTTTTCGACAGGAAGGAGGTCTCGGATGGGAAAATGGAGTGCAAATTCGGACGTTTTGGTCAATGTTGGGTCTAGGAACTTCTTCCCAACTCAATCGGAGAGAAAAAGTTCTGACCCCCCCCCCCCGGCAGCGATCTTTCAACTTTGGTTGTAGAGATCGTAGAAAGTCGTGCAATAGCTCGTTTGAAAGCTGGGAGTGAGACAAATTCAGTGGAAAACATGGCTTGTTCCACTCTGCCTTCGTTTAGAGGTGAGACGTTATTGAAAATTTGGGACATTGGCGAAAAACGACAGAGTTAGAATTTTTATGAAAATCGCTCTAGCGGGTGAAGCAAGCCTCGGACGGGAAAACAGAGACCAGATTTGGAATCAGCGTCAAATCTTGCATCTGAATGTCATTCATGCTATGTCTCCAAAGTGAAAGGAAGAAAGATGACAGAAGCAGTAGAGTTTACGAATGAATTTTGTTCACTACGTTTTCATCGACAAAGTCTTCGCGGTGTGATTAGGGACTACACCATCTCCTTTCATCATGAAGAGGCAGACTTAGAATTTGCTATCGCTAAAGATTACTACGTTTTCCAACTGCTCATGGACAGTTTGATAAATGAAGATGTGAAAGGACGATTAGTTGCAGAGATTGAATTTGAGAAAGTGACTGATGAACATGCAGGTGAACGTGTAGTGTTTCATTTTGCATCCTATTCTGCAGAGACGATACATGATCCCAAAGATTTCTATCAGCGACACATGGCGAAAATTGCATCTCGACTAGATTCATTTCATGAGCATGGATCCAACTTGCTCTTATGTCGCATAAAACACATTCATATTCAACTCAATGTGCTAAACTAGATTTGACTACAAGATTTGGGAAAAGCATTCATGAGTCAGACGTCCACGTGCCTCCTTTTCCCTGCCAGAACGAAGTCAGGGGAGAAACGGAGGTCTCTGATTGGCTCACATAGTGTCAAATGTGGATTCGCGGGAGACTATAAAAGCAGACGTCTCCCCATTTTCTCTTCATTTTATTCTCTTGACTTGGAAAGCGTGTGTGACTTGCTGAAGCCATTCTCCCCTCTCAACTCTGTCTGATCAATCCTGTTTGCAAATTTACAAGTGAGTGTCATGAAGGCGTGGCCTAAAACTTTCCAGCATTTTAGAAGAGAGACGCAGGAGAGTGTGTGGCCGATGATTGTACAAGCTTATTTTGTTGAACCATCACCACCAACACCGCCTCCACCACCTAGACGCTTTACTTTTAAGTCTTTTAGGTAATTGAAACTCAATTCTGGTCCTAAGCCGGAGACATTTAATTTACTGGACGATGACGAAGACCTAGACTTTGGTGATAAGCTTTAAATCATGTGAACGCCCCAAAAGGTCCTTCAAGGGCCACCTCATATGTCACTGCAAGCTATCAATTTTCTTTTCTCTGATGATCATCAATGTACTTAGTGGTATTCTTTCGTTACAGACTGCCATGGCCATGAATCCTACTCCAACTGCATCATCACTGAATCCTCAACATCTCGAGCTGTGGAATCCGAAAATTGAAAAGGTAATTCACGGCTATCCTACCCACAAACAACAAGTGCGCTACAACGGTATTCGACTCTATCTTCAAACGCCGGCGGTATACTTACCAAAAGTGGATACGCAAGTAAATCGTTGCGGTCAAAACCTGAGTATCCCTATTGATAATTGGTTGCGTCAGCAGCTTGAAATTTTAGAAGACGTTGTGAGGCAAAAGGCTCTTATTTCTACTGAACTATTACAGTTGTGGCCAGAAAAGAAAACTTCTTATTATAAACCATTGTATCGCGGCACTCACTGCTATATTTTGCAAAGCAAGTACTGTAAAGTCACTTCAGGAGTGACAGTTGAACAGTCAGTTGAAACAGAATTGTCATCGCTAGGTGCAGGCTTTTATTCCTTTCATATTGAGGTGCCTGCTGTTTATGTGGGACCTCATCAATCTGACGGTAATTTGATTTCTCACAATTTGCGCATTGCTCAAATTCATCATCAACCCGAGTTAACACGACTTGATCACATTGAGTAAGTCATTGATTCTTGTGTGAAAGAGTGTCAAGAACCTGTCACCAAACCAAAACGTCGTCAAACATCAAAGAAAGATGGTGTTACCACCAAAGAGAAATCTTAAATATTGTAATCAGTTCGTATGTAATGAATGTGGAAAACGTGGTCTTGTGCGTTATGTTCAAATAAAACATTGTAATCATGTTGTATGTATCTTTTGTTATGTAAAGGACAGACATCCTTGTAAAGTTCTTGTATTATCTTGTAATGAAGTCTTTTTGATATTGTAGGTTGTCATCTTCATAGACAGTGAGGAAACACCCATGCAGGAATTGAGTGCTATTGCAATGAGAGAAAGTGATCAAACTGTTGCTAGTGTATATCATAGATTTGCCTACTGTCCTCCACACAAAAGACGAATGGTCACGACGTCATATGTGCATCGACTTGATCCTTCTATTTTTGGATTCATATTGGATTTGTAAATGAAAAGTATTTGATAAGTGATTTCAAACGGTGGCTGTCAGGTTTTCATATTGTTAAAATATTAGGAAATGGATTCTGAACGAGAAGCAGTAACACTTCAGTTGCACAATGATAATTTATATTTACCATGTTGGGTAGATCGTGTAAGACAAGACTATCATATGCATTGTGATCAAAAGAAGTTTAGAGATGAAATGAATTTTTGACATGGCTATATGTGTTCGGTGAGAGACATCACCTTGTACAGACCACCATCCCATTGTAATACTAGAAATAAAGCTACCTACAATGCAAAACTCTCTTCACGCTGGCATTGTAGTCTCTATGACGTTTATGAACTGTATCTATATTATTGTCAACAGCATGGGTCTATGCAAAACATGTTTTTACTCCTTGTGAATGAATGATGATCATTTTATGAAGTTGTAATTCTGTACTTGTGAATTTTGTCTGGTGTTGAATAAACTTACAGTGGGACATGATTGTTATTTCTGTTTTATTCATATTGGAAGTCATTGAAGCAATGTGAAATCTATAGTCACAACGTTTATGATGGGCGCATCGTACCTTAAGTAACCACATGTGTCATTTGACACTTGATCAACAAGGATTCGATGGATTTTTACAAGATTGAAAACTTACATTTAAAATGAAGATGAATTGATGTGAAAGTAGTGCTCACTGAAAGCCTCCTCTCTTCAAAAAAGATTGATGGAGAGTTTACAACCGCAAGATGTAAAGGGTAGACTCGTTGCTTATATAGAGTTGAAAGATTTACAAAAACCACTTCGTTTGGATCTTATTGCACAGAATGGATTACTCTTAGTGATCAATTTTATGGTCGTCATATGGAGAAAATTATGGAGAGAATAGGAGAAACGTTGGAAGGAAATGCGTACGTTGTTAAACATATCACGATTCAACTGAGTGTGTTAACATCCACGACTTTGTTTGATGCACGACACATTGTGTAGATGCAATAAAGATTTCTTTTCACTGAGTATTTTGTAATGGTGTATAGAGCAACATGAGTCATTGCGCTTTGTGCATTACTATCAGGCTCTTTGTTAAATAAATGAATGCGTCTTTGTTCGAGAAAAGGGGCGTGTCACAACATGAGTCATTGCGCCTTGTACATTACTATCGGCCTTTTTGTTAGATAAATGAATGCGTCTTTTTTCGAGAAAAGGGTTGTGACACAACATGAGTCATTGTGCTTTGTGCATTACTATCGGGCTCTTTGTTAGATAAATGAATGCGTCTTTGTTCGAGAAAAGGGTTGTGACACAACATGAGTCATTGTGCTTTCCGCATTACTATCAGGCTCTTTGTTAGATAAATGAATGCGTCTTTGTTCTCTAGAAGGGACGTGTCACTAAAGTCTTTGTAAGGACTAGAACGACTTTGTAAGAGGGAAGGTTTCCACCCACTCAGTCAAAAGTTCACGTGCGATAACTCTTAGTCACATATAACAAAGACAGGAAAAACGAGAAAAGGGAAACGCATGTGATGGAGCTAGGTCTACTTATAAAACGG